>JARFJB010001501.1:537500-982500 GCA_036346205.1 Vesta saturnalis | reverse complement strand
ACACACGCACACACACACCACACCACGACACGCACACGACACACAACGCACACGCACCACGACACACGCACACACACACACGACACACACAGCACACACACCACACACACACACACACACACCACACCACACGACACACAACACGCACCCACACGCACACACACACCAGGAACACGCACGAACACGCACACGTACACGCACACGCACACGACACGCACACGCACATACGCACATGCACTACGCATACGCACACGCAACGCACCACACGCATGCACACGTACACGCACATGCACACGCACACGCACACCACGCACACGCACGCGTAGAACAGCAAGCACACGCATGCAACGCACACGCACACGCACACACCACACACACCACCACGCACACACACACACACACACACACACACACACACACACACACACACACACACACACACTACACACACACAAACGCACACGCACCCGCACACGCACACACACGCACAGGAACACACGCACGAACACGCACACGTACACGCACACGCACACGCACACGCACACGCACACGCACACGCACACGTACACGCACATGCACACGCACACGCACACTCACACGCACACGCACGCGTACTCGAACATGCATATGCACACGCACATGCACACGCACACGCACACGCACACGCAGACGCACACGTACACGCTCACGCACACGCACGCGCACACGCACACGCACACGCACACGCACACGCACACGCACACACACACACACACACACAAACACACACACACACAAACACACACACACATACACGCACGCACACACACACACACACACACACACACACACGAACACGCAAACGCACACGAACCCGCACACGCACACACACGCACGCACACGCACACGCACACGCACAGCACACGCACACGCACACGCACAAGCACACGCACACGCACACGCACACGCACACGCATACCCCAACGCGCAGGGACACGTGCACGCGCACGCGCACGCACGAGCACGCGCGCGCGCACACGCACACGCACACGTAAACGCACACACACGCACAGGCACACGCACACGCACAAGCACACGCTCAAAAACACACACACACACACACACACACACACAGACACACATTCATACACACAGGCACACAGACTCACTGACACGCTGACGCACAGACACACGGACACACGCACTAACGGGCTCACGGACACACGGACACACGGACACACGGAGACACGGACATACGGAGAAACGGACACACGGAGACCCGGGCACACGGACACACGGACACACGGACACGCGAACACACGAAGACACGGACACACGGCGACCCGGATACACGGATTCACGGACACAGGTGCACACGGACTCACGGACAGACGGACACGCGGACGCACGGAAAGACCGAAACACGAGCACACGGACAGACGGACACACGGACTGACAGTCACACGGACACACGGACACACGAACACACCAACAGACGAACACATGTGCACACGGACACACGGGCACAAGAACACACGGACACACATATACACGGACGCACGGAGACACGGGCACTCGAACACACGGAGACACGGGCATACGGACACACGGACACACGAGCACACGGACACACGGACACACGTACACACGGACACATGGAGACACGGACACACGGACACACCAACACACGAGCACACGGGCTCACGGACACACGTACATACGGACACACGGACACCCGGGCACATGGACACACGTACTCACGGATACACGGACACACGAGAACTCGGGCACACGGGCACACGGGGACACTGACACACGAACACACGGACTCACCGACTCACGGACACCCGGGCGCACGGACACACGGACACACGGGAACATGGAAACACGGATTCACGGATACACTGATACACGGCACACGGAAATACGGACACACAGACACACGGACTCACCGACTCAAGGACACACGGGCACACGAACACATGGACACGCGGACACTCGGGCACATGCACACAAGGACACACTGACGCAAGGGCAAGCAGACACACGGACACAAGGGAACACGGAAACACGGATTCACGGATACACTGATACACGGACACACGGAAATACGCACACACGGACATACGGACTCACGGACACATGGACACACGGACACACGGACACACGAGCACACTGACACACTGACAGGCGGACACTCGTACACACGGACACACGGACACCCGGACACACGGACTCACGGACACACGGTCTCACGGACACTCATACACAGGTACACACAGACACACATATACACGGACGCACGGAGACACGGGCACTCGAACACACGGAGACACGGGCATACGGACACACGGACACACGAGCACACGGACACACGGACACACGGACACACGGACACATGGAGACACGGACACACGGACACACCAACACACGAACACACGGGCTCACGGACACACGTACATACGGACACACGGACACCCGGGCACATGGACACACGTACTCACGGATACACGGACACACGAGAACTCGGGCACACGGGCACACGGGGACACTGACACACGAACACACGGACTCACCCACTCACGGACACCCGGGCGCACGGACACACGGACACACGGGAACATGGAAACACGGATTCACGGATACACTGATACACGGCACACGGAAATACGGACACACAGACACACGGACTCACCGACTCAAGGACACACGGGCACACGAACACATGGACACGCGGACACTCGGGCACATGCACACAAGGACACACTGACGCAAGGGCAAGCAGACACACGGATACAAGGGAACACGGAAACACGGATTCACGGATACACTGATACACGGACACACGGAAATACGGACTCACGGACACATGGACACACGGACACACGGACACACGAGCACACTGACACACTGACAGGCGGACACTCGTACACACGGACACACGGACACCCGGACACACGGTCTCACGGACACACGGTCTCACGGACACTCATACACAGGTACACACAGACACACGTACAGACGGACACACGTTCACACGGGCACACGGACACACGGACACACGGACACACGGATACGCCGGACACACGGACACACGGATACATGGACACACGGACACACGGAGTCACGGACACACGGACACAGGGAGAATCGGACACACGGAGACCCAGACACACGGCTACACGAACACAGGGCACACGTACTCAGGGACACACGGACACACGGAAACACGGACACGCGGGCACACGGACACACGTACGCACGGACGCACGGACCTGGGGTGTTCAACTTATTCCGAAACACGGGTCAAGGGTAATTCCTCTAACCGCCGATCAATTACAATCACTTCCATTTTGTCTAAAGACATGGAGTAAGCCCTCAATCAGAATACACTTGCTTTCTTTCAATCTTGCAAGCTCCTTAGTAATAACCAATATGGTTTTGGGTAGAGTCGTTCAAAAGGTGGTCTTTTTTTATATGCTACCCAAGTTTGGAGAAATATGTTAGAAACATCCGGTGAAACAGTTGCAGTTGCTTGTTCAAAACCATTTGAACAAGCTTGAAATAAATGTTTATTTGGCAGACTCACTTCCTTTGGGTTAACTGACACGCTGATCAATTTCCAATTTTCCTGATAAAAGTCGAATACATGTCGTTTCAAAGAAGTAGGTATTACCGTGGGCGTTCCACATGGATCATTGATCGCTCCAAATCTCTGTTTGCTATACATAAATGATTTATACAACAACTAATTTGTAGCTTTGTACTCTTCATTGTAGTTCACTCCAGTCTACTCATGATATTAATATACATTTTATCTCAAACCAAGGCATTAAAGCTCATCGTCATGTTGAAGTATAATCGTTGATATCATCAACCTTACTCGTTTCGCTCATGTACATCACCAATATGCATTACAAATTTTGATCTGTTACACCAAACAGGCTCAATCCACATTGGGCTTCTTAGTTCCTATTCTTATTTTGCTTATGGTTTAAAAAAACTTAAGCTAGCCTTTCATAGTCAGTTCTTGGCAGTCCAAAATCCCTAAGCATACCCCTTCGTCTTTCTGAGTGCTTTAGTAAGTTAGCCTAACCTTTGTCTGTTATTCAATTTAGGAAAGTACAATTTCAATCTTTTGCTATACCGCATATCCTGATAATTGTCATAACGTTTGATTATTAGATCCATTAGTTGGAAAATCATCGGACGCTAGGTTAGTTTCAAATACACAAAATGTTTCAACTAAAATCAACCCCTTAAATTAATTTTAGTGATCGCAGGGAAGAGACTTTTTTAAATAGAGAGCTTATCGTGTCAAGGAAAAGGCGAAGGGTGCGCCCATTCTTTCAGCCACAATCATAGATTAAGGATTGGGTAGTCAGGATAGAATCGGAAGGAGAGGACTTAGGGTTATGTCAAAACAACAACCACATAAAAAGCTACAACAATTTTATGACAGACCTTTACAAATTTTAAATTTAATGTGTAGTTATATGTATTGACACTATCGAAACTGATGGCGCTTTAAATATGCACAAACGAGATTTACACACATACATACCCATCACGCCATTCCCTTACGGAGTAGGCAAAATTTTGCGTCTGACTTTTACTTATTATTAACAATTTTCCCCACATCGTCCCAACTTGGCATAGCTTCCGCAAGATTTATGTTTCACTATTTATCTCTTGGTTTTATACCCTCGAAGACACTATTGTCTTTGAAATATTACCAAATTTGAAAATGAAACCGTGTTTGTAAGCCGATTTTAATAAAAATTGTTCCATCTTCGTCTACTGCCACATAGAGCCCTATATTCAAAATGACGCGCAAATCGAACTTTGACCGCGTAGAGCTTTCCTTCATGCATTGTTTTATGTAACGGAAAAGCAAAACTTATCAAAACCGCTTGATTCCTGGGGATAAAATGTAAACACTTTCATAGACTTAAATATACGACCTCTCCGAATATAAATTGTACATGAAGATATCGGGTGGTCAGCTAAGAGAACAGGTCGGCTGTACCTGAGAAACTGTTTATAGCACAACTTGGGAGACAGACATATGTAGCAGAGGTTGCCACTAGATTGGAAATTATTTTTAAGTTCTAACCATGGCCGTTATGGGCGTAACATACATGGTAAATTACAAAAATTACTATTCTTTGTTGTTTGACTAGTAAAGTGTTACTGGGAATACTTGCATTTTATTGAGAGGATATTTAAAGTTTTTTTTTATTCTACATTATGCTCTGTCAAAACGTAGTTGTAGGGGAACGTCTAACCGCACAGGCTGTAATCGTGTTATTATCTTATTTGCTTAATATACTTTTGCAATCTTGATCTCATTGGAACGGGCTTCCTTTAATCTATACTTTGTACTCTAATAGGTGATGATATAGTTAATGCACTAGCCACTAGAATGCTCTGATATAAAGATTATTAAATATAGTGGTTTTCTTAAAAATGTTTAATAAAATAGTACTATACTATTAGCATAAGCAAAAAGAGGTCTAGCTGCTAAAGAAACTGCCGAAAAGCACAGACCTCTATTTTCTTTCAAAATGAACCAACACCAGTGTGATTGGCGTAGTGGACTTGTAGTGTGACATTTTTACTACTGTACGTGCGCTAGCGGCCTTCAAATATTAGAGGTTTTGTTTTGTTAGGTTTGGTAGTCCGTTAGTGTAGTAAGCTGATATATGAGAAAAAGAGAAAAGGAAAAATAGAAAATATTCAATCGTATTCCGTATAGCATTTTTTTATGGTAAGTAACATTGTTTTTATTATTAAGCTAATTATATCTTCTAAGATAACACCTTGACTGGAACAACATTATAATCCTAGTTATACTAAGTGGGTACAATCATACCATATGATATTTAGAAGCGACAATGCAAACTGTCGAAAAGATTGGAGGAATTTACAAACTCATCCGGGTTCGTACTGCAGCTTTTCGACAGATGGTATTTATGAGTGATCGAGGAAGGCATAACACGTATAATAACTAACATGTCTATCCTTATCATTATCTTTTTTCCAGAAAAATACCGTTCGACGTCATGCAGTCGCTGACAAGACTTGCTGACCAAACCTACCGACAGACAAACAGACAGACAGATATACGGATACCACGCCTTGTATATGATCTAATGCAAGTTCATCACGGCAATTGTCAAGGTGTCGTAGTTCCGATGTATACCAATGACAACTACCTTATAACCCACTACAGGAACATCCACACTGCATGTATGTTAAATTAGTTACACACATCCACGCAGGTGTAATGACATTTCTACTAATCAAAATGCTTTGTTCCTTAATGAAACCATAGTGCCGAAGAAATACACTTTCGTAGCCAACTTTCTTAGCTGTCTGCAAGGATTAATATTTTCCGTTTAGCATGTAAGGCTATTGTGACGCATCGTATATATGCAGTATTGTGATAACATATGGAACATACTTTCAGTTTAAATTAAGTGATTTTGCACGAAAATAAAATTTTGTGTATGTAGAATGTAAATTTGTGTAAATACTTAAAATTATTTAATTTCAATTATCGTTTTATAACTTGATTTGTTTATATATATATATATATATATATATATATATATATATATATATATATATATATATATATATATATATATATAGGTTGTGATAAATAAGATTACGACGACCCGCGTATTTCAAAATTGTATTAAACTTTTAGATATATTCCTTTCGGAGCGTGATTGGTCTGCAATCCTGTCTTCCACAGTCAGATAATTTAACATCCCACCTAAGACTATTCATTTTAGAAAAATTTAAGATTGTGGTGGCGCCTAGTGACATTTTTTCCTGCACTGAGCATCGTGAGTTGTAGATTTATGGTAATTGTAAGGTGTTTGAAACTACCTTTCAATCACTTTAATCCTTATATCGACCCCGCCCATTTCCACTGTAGCTGGCTTGGCAACTCGTTTACTTCGGTAAGCCTGCACGACCGACTAGTGCGGTTTGGACATGTAACAAGTAGTAGTAGGTAGCTTCAACACTGCTTTTTCAGATGCCCACCTTATGATCAGTGATCCTACTATGAAGCTCACAGCGGTGCTGTGAATACAGACCTTTGTAGTTATCCGCAGAATTGTTTAAATTTTCTATTATCATTTAGTTTGGGTTTGTAATGCAGACAGTAGTTTTTTGTGTGTTAGAATCATTATCAGTAGAGTAATGATGCCTATTAATGGAAACTGTTTGTGAGTTCTTGTTACATTGAACAAGTATAATTTAAGTAGCCAAATTTTTATTTTAATCAGACACAAAAACTGTTGTGTCTTAATATTTTTAGTTATTTTAGTTTCATTTTGGGCAGGAGATTCTTTTAGAACCTTGGGTTCCTTTTCATACGATTGATATTTCATATTACTGTTTTTTATTTGTACTTTGATGTTTGCGTTCTCTTCCAGTACTACATTCTAAAGATTCAGGCTTTCCTCTAAGTTGAACTCAATTTGCTCCTTCATTCTAAGTATGTGCCTTTTCGGAATTTTTGTTTTTTATAGTGCCAAACTACATGTTAATTTTGTTATGAGCTTTGAATTGGCTCTAACTATTTTTTTTTCTACTAGATTTAGCGGACACGATTATAATAAATAACTTTGAAATCAGTCAAACTCTTCATATATTAACATCTAAAAATAATAATTCACTATCTCAAGGTTTACAGAAAGCCGGCACATACTGATAGATACCTTCATAAATTATCCAACTACCATCCACGTCAAAAAATTAGTGTAATTAAATCTTTAGTAGATCGAGCAAACGAATTTGTGACCCTGAATTTTTGAAGGATGAACATAAATATTTAACAAAGTCCTTACAAGATAACGGATATTCACTTACAGATATTAATAATGTTATTACACCTTTTAGATGTAACCTTAAAGAAAAACCAGTTAATGTTGGCACTGCTTTTCTTTCTTTTATACCTTATGTTACAGATAGAATTGAAAAAATCCTAATTAAATATTGCATTAGGACTATTTTTAAACCCACAAGAAAAATTAAAGAACATTTAAGATCACCTAAAGATGTTTCAAACCCATTATCATCTTCCGGAGTGTATAAGTTATCTTGTTTATGTGGAACAGTACAGATTGGAACCACAAAATGTAGCTTTGATGTAAGACGTAAACAACATATGAGATTTTGTAGATTAGGTCAACCAGGGAAATCTGCTGTGGCTGACCATGCCTTAAATAATTTAAATCATGACATTCAATTTGACAATATGGAAATATTGTCAAGACAAACCCATTATTATGTTCGTTTACAACGTGAATCTATCTTAAATAGGTTTTGGCATCTTATAATTAAAAAAAAGGCATAATGATACGTCTTGATTTTGATATTAATTTTGCCTTTTGGTATGTCTAGATCTTGAAGGAAATGCTTTATCATATATGTTAAATTACCACAGCACTATAATTTAACATAAGTGTTTGAAATTACAATTAAAATTAAAAATTACAAAAAACATTACGCATTATGCTTTTCATTCTTAATAATACTTGCATCTATTGACTAAGCTATTTGTTAGATTTAACTGGATTATTTATTTTATGTCATGTTTATATTTGTGAATGCTTCTATCAATTTCAAATTGAAGTTTTTCACAACTTTACACTTACATTATAACTTGATAAAATTTTGTTAAATGTGTTTTTTGGCTAACATTTTTCATTGTTAGCCTTCGACCGTTTAGAGGGTGTTCTGATTTGTCATTTTTAAGACAGTTTAACAATATTTAATTTTTAATGACCTAGTTATTCTTTACTAAAATTTAATTCTATAGTTGGTTTATACGTTTCTTAAACTCTTATATTAATAGCAGGGTAATATGTTTTAATCTGTCAACTTTGACAAAATTGTTTCAACATATCTAACAATTTTAATAGACAATATTACTACTGACTAAGATAACTGTAAGTGTTATCCAAACGTTTAGATTGTATAATTTAACATAGACCATTAAAAAACCCTAAAAAGATAAGTATTTTATTATGGTGAAAGTTTACATTTTCAGATTTATGTTATGCTCTGAATGTCACATAACATAATGCACAAGCTATAGTATCTACTAATATCAAAATATTCATAAGATAGTAGCTGGTATAGCAATGGCAAAGTTTGTGTAATATAAGAGATACCTTGCAATAGCTTCCAATTTATAATTAAGAAGGATTATTAACATTATCACTCGAATACACATGCTCACTATTTGCACAGCTCAAACATTTTTTATTTGGAAACGTTACTCAAAAATGATAACGATGCGGACATAGACAAGAATTAAAAAATTGAACTTGTAGGTTTATACAGTTTAAAATAAATTATGGCATAGATAATTAAAAAGATGTAAAATCGTTTCATTCCTACTAAAGAATATGAAGCAAACTTCTGTTGGATTAGTAGAACAGTGAATCTCAGCATATTTTTAAAATAATTCTTAACTATTTATTTCCATCCAAGGAGTAAATAACAATTAACTCTCCCTTTATATAACATATATCTTCATAGAGCTCTAATTTGTCATACACCTTCATCCCAAAGTCTGAAAGTGAAATTATTCAATCCTCTCGTTAAAAACTATATAAACCATAATAATAACTATTATCAGTCAATTCAACTAATAAAGTAAATAATTTTTTAAATTACATTTCCATCCTAACTCCTTCATTATCGTTAATATCACTGTCTATCCTCTCCTTTTTACTGCTTTGCACTTAATTGCAACAATAAGTTACCCATTGTTGTTTTACATTTAACTATTTAACTTGTGTTAACAGTATGTGCTTTTTATTCAATGTATTGAAATATAATTAATTGCGCTATATAAATTTAAATCATAGCATATTACGATTATACCACCTAGATTTACATAAAAGTTCTTTGTAAGCACGAAACCTTGTTAAACATAAGAACTGTATAAACTTTAAAACGTCTTTGTTGTAGTAAAAAGAATGTGAAGAATGTAATCAATAAAATTTAGTTTGACTGCTGAAGTTACTGATACTTAAAACACAAACAGGTCTAACAAAAATTCTTGCCCTAAAAATGTATTGTTTGTCAAAAATTGATATCTTTGACTTCAAGAAATATACTTGCTGATGCATGAATATAAACTCAAACCTTTAATAAAAACATTTCCGTCAATTAATGTTATTACTGTTACTATAGTTACATATATAATATTCTGAGTGAGGCAATTCTTTGAATTTGATATATGACTGGTTTGACAAACTAATTACCTTTCAAGATCATTTTCCCTAATTATAGGAGACAATATTAATATTAACTATATTAATTAATTAATATTGTTTTTAACCAATATGTAAGACCTTAAGCACCCTTGTCATCAGTTTAACTGATTATAGCAGACTGTTCAATTTCATGTATCATGGGTGGATAAACATAAGCAGTTTTCTGGAATAGTGCTTAAAGTCATAGATATCGTTTCAAAACAATATTTAGTGTAAAAATAATAATCATCTTGTATTACCTATTTGTGTCTAAACACATTTCTTACCTTTTTGTGTATGAAAACAAGAGATAGAATAGCGGACTGTTACAGATACGCACTTTCATTCCTATATTACATATTATCATAATGAATTAGGACTTAATCACCTTAATATTTATAGGCGTGATCGTTCTCCTCATTCTAGTTCCAAACAACGTGGTGGCAGTGTTCTGATTGCCGTTAAGAACAATCTGAGATCCTGTAAAATCTCAATTCCTGTAGACACTGTTGAACAATTGTATATACGTTGTAACAAACTTTTTTTGTGGTTGTATTAAAAAGTAGATTAATTTAAGAATCGTTCATTTATTTGGCGTAATATTAGAAAAGTTTTTAATTATTAATATGTAGAATTGAGAATGACAATTTAATTGGCATTTCCTAGAACATATCTTTTTGGTGTAATATTTCATAAAGAGTTATAGTTCCCTTTCTTAAAAAATTGGATTCATATTATGGTATCCGCGGAACGCATGAAAACTTTTAGAGGGAAATACTCATTTGAGTTATTCTGAAAGTTTTTTTTCAATTCACTTGTATTAGCATGCAGCATGTAGTTGTGGGGAATTTTCCCTAAATATTTGTGTAAAGTGCCATCGGTAGATGGTAAGTTATTTTTTTCTCATTATAGTTAAAACTAAAGCCTTTGCTTTTTTTAGGCACTTTTAATTACTTACTTTTACGTACTTTATAACACTTTTATATTTTATACGTTTACACCTTTTGCATACTTTAATAATGCATATATTTTTTAATTGTAATGGAATTAATTTTTAATTTTTACTTTCAAAGTACCATTTTTTAACTACCTTATTTTACTTGGTTTACATCATAAATCGCAATTTTTTTTACATACTAAAAACTTCAAAGTAATGCATTGATTATTATGGATTCAAATTATTAAGAATAAATTATCAAGATAATTCCATTGGGGTGTGGCTGGTAACCTTAGATCTGGAGATTGCACTTCAATGATGCTATAATTATTTCGTCTAGTTGACCGTTCCGTTTCATGTGTCACCAGTGGTAATTAATACATATACAGAACTGTTTAAAGGTATGATTTTTTAGTAATTAACGAATAGATTTAAGACTTTTCCATTGCAATTGGATATTAAATAAACTTTAATCTCTTGTAATTTTATTTTCATTTTGATTATTGTTGTATTATTATTATTAATAAACTTGGTTTAGCTGTTCCAATAACGTAACGTATTTTTAAAAATAGCTTGGCGCCCGAGGTATCATTTTATTGTTTTTATTTACATTACATATTTTTCTTATTAATTAAGTATAAGTGAAAATAATTAAGCAGATAAGAAGCACGCAGTATTTCAGGTATGTTAATTAAACTCAGTATATTAGAACCCTCCCCATTTCATCTTCCGATTGAGCCGACGGCAGTAGCGATTAATACTTGGTAATTTTTTATATTAATTAAAATTATTCGATCAATTACAAATTGTTTAGTACATCATCGCTTTTGTGTTAATGTTATAAGTTGGCCCAGTTTTAGTGTTTATACTTTAACACTTGGCGCTTTTAATGTTACAACGTGTTGAATTTGACCTTAAAAAATTTACCGTAAGAGCTGTCTATATCCTTCCCGCATTTAAATGCGATGCATACCAACTCACTGAAGCATCCTTCAGGATTTAGTAAACTCCAACTCGGAATTAAATTATATAGTTTTGAGGTGATTTCAACTTACCTAAATTTGATTCGCTTACTATAAATCCAACCTTAAGGAGTTCGTCATTAACGAATGCTTCAGTCAACATCGTCCGTGGTATATACAGATACTTAAAATTAAGTCAAGCAAACGAGACTCCTCACAATCGTGGCATATTATTGGATATAGCTTTTGCATTGCTATAACCTACGAATTACACCAACCGTGGACTTATTGCTACCCAATTCTTTTCACCACATTACTTACAACTTTAGTTTAGCTGCAACGCCAAATACTACCTTAATTTTTGCGAGTATAAATTGAATTTCTTGAAAGCAGATTATGTTAGCATAAACCATGCATTAGCCTCAGTTAAGTGGGAGAATGTGTTTAAGGGAAAATGTGCTGTGATATGGTTGAATGATTTTACGATGTTATCAATAGTTTAATCAATCATTATGTACCTCGCATTGCATTATATAGTAGCAACTATCCACGATGGTTTAATAGACAGTTGACAGGTTTCATAAAAGAAAATGAAGTAGCTTATTGCATTTACAAAAAGACTGGACATGAATTGGATTACATTCACTTTTCTAAGACAACAATGCAAGGAATTATCTAGTTCACTTTATGACAAGTACTTAAATAAAATTCAGAAAAATATTTTTATAAACCCTAAGAGCTTTTAGTCGCCGGAGCTTAACATTACTAATAAAGCTGAATATTACACCTTAACGGTCTCTGTTAACGAAGTTTTGAACCTCATGTTAAAATCTAAAGGAAATTATGGAACTGATCTAATACCTGATACATTTTTGGCCTCATGTGCTTTTACTCTAGCTAAACCTTTATGTTCTGTGTTTTCTACTTCTCTGATCGAACAGCAAGCTCCCAAACTCTGGAAATGTAGCTTTATAACACCTACTTTTAAATCAGGAAATCGCGATGCTATCGATAATTATAGATGCGTTTCAAGTCAGTCATGGTTCGCTAAATTGCTATATAAGATATATCAAAACAATTATTTTCTATTTGCAAGAATGGAAACTAACAAGTTTTTTATGTGAAGCGGCCACATCGAACTTTGATCGAACTCCATCTACACCGACCTTATTACGGCTTTTGATCGAGTATCTCTCACAACATCCTATTTGCGAAATTTAAGGCCGAATATTATTAACTGGATAGCATAATTTTTGTCCAATCGCAAACAGAAAGTGAAAATAAGTAATATATGTGACCTCCGGAGTACCACAAGGTTCACACTCTGGCCCGATCTTATTTTACTTTTCATAAACGATGTTCCTTATTACTTAAAAAATTTTCTTTACTTACTATTTGCTGATGATCTAAAAATATTCAAACTGCTAAATCTAATAAGGATTGTCTTCTTATATAAGAAGATCTAGATAATCTTAACAGTTAGTGTAAAGTTAATAATCTAAATCTGAATATAAATAAATGTAAATCTAGAATATTGCAGTATTGTTTGGTCTCTTTACTATACTGCCTCTATTGACAAAGTTGAAGATGTTCAGAGTAGATTTTTATAAATACCAGCTCATAAAGATCACTGTTTAGTTGCGAGTTCTGAATATAAATACAATCTACAATGTTTAGAAGATAGAAGAACTGTAGAGCTGCTATGCTTTGCCCATAAATTATTTTCTAGGTTTATCGATAATGCTAATTTGATTCAGACTTTTAAGGTTATTGTGAACCCAAGCTGGCGTTCGAGAGGAAGTAAACATTGGTGCAGATTAGAACACCATTCAACTAATTATGCTTAAATCAAGAGTATGTCTTCTATCCACAATGCAGTAAACAAATCTGATTTATTATTCAGTAGTACAATATTGACACTAAATAAAACTTAATTTATTTTCGGTTACAGCTCATTTTTAGTAGTCAGACATCTGATTATAGCCACAAGTATTAGATATATGAGCCTATCATTAGGATAAGAGGACAATTAAGCAATGCAGTTTTTGAAACTACAAATGATAACGGATTACTGTTTAGAGAACAAAACAGAAAGTTACGAGAAAATAACTCATATCGTTTAACTTGTTTATTCGTCCTTTCGCCAGTACCTTCAGTTTTAAATCCCTATGTTTCAACAACGAATCACAAAAAAAAAAAAAACTAACAGTATGTTGGTTTTCCAAACAATATAGTTTGTTACACGATCAATCCACATTAGTATCGCGTAGGCTTATTGAAATAGTCGGGTTGCCGATTAAACTCAAAGAAGAAGGCCGTGGGTGTCCGAAACATGCAAAATATCTAAAAATTTAAAATCGATAATGAAGGCCATTAGGCACCACTACTGATATATATCGTGATTGACGTCACGATTATGTTTTGTTTTGTATTTCCATAGTTGCGAATCAATGATTTTTGTAAAATATCCAAGCATCTGTTTATTATGAAAGCACATTTAATTCTACATTCAAGAGCTTTTCTTATCAGTATTACAAATATATAATAATTAGAATCGCAATCTTTCGGTAAAATAATTAGGGCTTGATGTTACAATATGAATGATCCTAGAAATCAAGACAGTTGCTCACTCAGTGAATTACTAATTCAGCTCGAAATTCAAAATTCATAATATTTATATTAAATTTCAAGAAATACTCTAACGTTTGTCTAAGCTCATTAAACTTATTTGAATAAAAAATAATAAGCAAACAATCGTTAAATCAATTTTTAAAACACAAAAGTTTAAAAATATTAGCAACGCTACTTAAGATTTCACCAATAAATAATTTTGTGAAATGAAGCCACCTAAATCTTTACTTTCGCCCTGATATATTCTGCATGAACGGTTACTGTTACCAAGATCAGTAATAAACCAATTTTGAAAATTCATAAATATTACTCTACAGTCTTTCTGAATGTACAGTTGCATTCACAGATACTTATATGCTTTACGTCACATTTAATTATTAAATTCTATATGAAAATAAGCTTTGTTTAAATTTGCTTAATGTGTTCATTTATCGTTTTTAAAACAAACGTAATGTCCTGTAAATGTTTCAAAAGGTTTAACTAACTTACTAAACTATTATATTTTCCGCAATCGAATTAAGTTAACAAAAATCGGAACTGTAGTGATGTCATGTGCTGGGTTTCTTTACAATTAAGAATACATCAAATCTTTAACGTTAGTTAAAAATTTTGTGTTCTCCTAAATCCTTGACAACAACAACTGCATTAAGTTTTCACATTTAAGGTTATAAGACGCAAGATATACTTTGTAAAACTGAAAAAATTGATTTAAGTACTAATGCCTTACTAATGAGTAATTTGTAATACTTAAAAAGAAATATGAACTGCAAATTTTGAAAATTATTATTTAGAACAACTTCTGAGAAGAAATTGGTTTGCTGTAGGTAGTTATACCAATAAAGATAATAAATGTAATAAAACTAATACTTGTATTTAAAAATAATGCATAGTGATAATCACATGCATTTCTTAAAAGTAATAATTAACCTCGTAGCTGCTTATACTAAGTAACAAGAAATTAAATAAATTGTTGTGATGGAGACAAACCTCCGTTATAAAGTATACCACACAACCACCAATCTAATCAAAAATGAGTTTCAGTATTCAACCATCAGTTACATAAACAATTATTAAATATTAAATATCCTACTATACTCGTTCTATTAAAAAAAGTACTGCATTCATTTTGTTAGGTTGTCTGAAAGAACCGAATAGCTGACAGTCCGATAATCCTTAAGTGCGTAATGTGGCTAACAGTAACATCGTTAACCTCGTATTCGTACACTTACACGACCCGCGCTTTATGTAATTAGATGCGGCCGAATGTTTGTTCTTCAACTCAATGTTTAGAATGACACTAATCTATACTGTAACTATTTCCCAAAAGTTCTTAACTTGTAAAAGTTTGTTTCCCAAAATGCTTTTCACAACTTATTGTGTAAAATTTATTCTGCCTATGTAATGATTACCGATACTGTATCATAAAGGGTAAAAACTTAATTTGACTTTTCACTTGTTCCAAAATCATGAACATATGGGCACATCAAATATTTTGGCGTTACTCTTTAATTAACTTGCAGTCACGGCCTCTTTTAACAAAACAATGGTCGTCTAATAGGAATAGTTTAAATAAATTTTAAAACAACTCTTTTAGTCAATTATTTTAGAACTCATCACAAAATGTATTTTAACTTTTCTCACACCGGTAAATGTAGCCTTCAAACCCGCAGCAGCGAGGTTATTGTGAACAATACAAAAAAATGACATTTTTTCTCCAAGTTTAAATTCGCTCAATAGTATAATTTATCAACATATAGTCAGGCTAAGCTTATGTGTATCTGCATCTTCGCTTATATGAACAGAAAGACCTGGAACTCCCTTAACTTAATATGAAATTTACTAGAGTACTACATATTTAGTAATAAAGCAAAACCTATTTCGCATACCTGCAAATTTCATTATCTTCCTCATATCTGAAAGGCTTTGTTTGCACTAATAAAAATAAATGATGCAATATACTCAATGCTTATTTTTATAATTACTGCAACTACTTTGTTTCATTCAAATATAGGTAATTAGTGTGTTTAATCAACAATATTTTTAGATCTATTCCTGCATAGAATGGATTATCAATATACATATTTAATGTTTAATTATTATTTTATAACAGTACATTTTACGTACCAATAATGTATAAAAGAAATGTGTAATTCTCAATTTTTAATTAAAATAAAATTTTGTTTAGAGTTAAAGTGTAGTAGTCCATAGGGAGTTACACAAGTTGAACTGCTTAAACTCGTTACGGTAACTGTATACAAAAATAGACAAATCACAGTTAAAGTTGAAAACAAGTACGTATACCAGCTATTTACTTTAAAGTTAAGTTTCTTATTGTCGCAAGAAATACTCATTAAAGTGTTAAAGTAATTGTTTCTAACAATAGCTAACACGCAAATACAATCTTAGAACTTAATTTTCGTAATTTATCTACCTATGGCATGATAAATCTGGTTTATACATATACACTCGAATTTATTCCATTAGATTTTCCGTATTGATTTTTCCTAATAAGTATGTTCGTCATACACGCATGAATACACTTAAATATTAATGTTAAAATTATAAGTTAGAGTTAAACCACGAGACACATTTTGTGTTAATACCCTTAGGAAAATAATTGGTGCAATTTATTATACTATAAGCCTTTCTACAGTAGTCAATATTTGTCATTATAGTTTTTTTACGTTCCTTATTGTAAGTTGTTGCGTTGTTACATTATTCAACACGCCCTAAATCTAAATGCATATTTATTGTAGATTTGCAAACACTTACTTTTATATATATATATATATATATATATATATATATATATATATATATATATATATATATATATATAATATATATATATTGTATGTTTATTTCTATATGTGGAGAATGGTTGTGTTGTAAGTTGCTGATAAACAATCATACAATTGATAATTTGAAAATTCAATTGATAGGTGAAACAATCTGCATGGAACAACTATCGAGCTGCACTGTTACACTTGGCAAGGGTACTATGTTTCATAATCGCAATTTATTATTGTTGTTGCCAATTTAGTAGCAATGACGGCCCACAATAAGATGACAACATTATTACACAAAATGGATGTTAAGTTACGTGCCTAAATAAAATGGAACTATTATTCGTACGACGATGACATTTAATGTGGAACATAAATTCTATGGGAAATGTGTGAATTAACATCTTTAAAAGCACCTTACCACAAAATATATTGTACTTACATAATTGAAATGCATTACTGATAGAAGTTGTATTAAATATGAACTAACACAGTTGTATTACTAATTGTAGGTTGTAGAAACATGGTTGTCAAAGTGTAAAGCTTTTAATCGGAGTCAATATCTACATCCGAGCTTTCACAATAGTTTCCGATGTTAATAATCAGTTTGTCAACTGTGATTTCCAACATTTCTTCCAGTTTATACCATTGCTTTATTGTTTCTTCAGTATGTCACACACAATTAGCCCATAATGATTTTAATTAAAAGAGTTTACTTGCGACAATTAGGTGAATTGATCTTTTTAACGTATTGTTTAAGGAATGTAATTCGCATTTCTGCGATGTACTTTTCTCCAATAAAGCTCTACGGTTGGAATCTTTTTTGAATTTCAGTCCTAGATTGCTCGATGGTCACTTCTGTCACTGTTAAATAATGTAATAGTTATTGTAAATTCTATAGACAGACAAGTCTAATATTTCCCTGTAAGTTAGGCTGCACAATCCTAGTTTAAAAATATGGCGAATGGGTTCGGTTTCTTTTAGAATATTTTATTTTAATAAGTTCCTTTGCATAATAAAATACGTCACTTATTAATATGTGATTGTTACGAATTTCTGCATTTAAACTTACAACTGTGACATGTTTTTCTATAAATAAATTAGTATGTCAAACATGCATAAAAGATTGTGATGTACTATTACTCACTTTGTTCATACATACTTGTATAACGTATTCCTTATGCCCATTTTGGGTGTTTCAGGTAGATCGTCAGATTTTTTTTCTTGCGTGGTAGATTTTTACCCGGAACTGTAAAACAGGACTAGATGCAGCTCGAGACTTGATGTTTCTCACCGTCTTCTCAGATATGGCGCTTGCCACACGCTATAATTTCGTGATTGTAATGCATTAAGATATTAACACTTAATGGGACTTAAGGGGACCCCATTTTCTTTAGTGTGTAATAAGTGATAATTGAAAGAAGTAAATGTAGGAAATGAGGAAAAAGTCAAAGGACAAACAAACAAATCGAGGTTATGTAGTATTAGTCAAATGAGAATTAAATTCATATGCATAATTGCATATAGAACAAACTGATTTCGCGTTTATAGGTTTACTGCTTCTACTACATTTGCTTATTCAATACCGTCAAATTCACTACGAATGTTCACTAACCTTATTTAATTCACTGTTTTATATGAAAAGGCAGTATAAGCAAATTGGATAGTTAAATTCATGACGTAGCGGTAAACACTCCTGGCGAGGATATTAGTCTGTTGTGGATAATGTTATAAAAAACGTTAAGCTATACTTAATTCTCCTACTTTCTAAGGACGGGAAGTGGAACGTAGATAGTAAAAGCTTATGAGCAAATCCCTGTTCTGGATAAGTTCCGTTAACTTTTAACCGTAACAGTTTCAGCGAGCGCCGTTGAACAGATTCTAATGCATCGATTTGATGATTACAAAAAGGATACCAAATTAAAGAACAGTATTCAAGTTTGCTGCGCACATAAGAAACAAACAACATTTTGAGAGCAATAATATTTAAAAAACTTCTACAAGTACGTGTAATAAATCCCAGCATAGGTATTGTCGAACGAACAGTGAAATTAATATGGTACGGAAAAGTACATTTGTTATCAAAGTAGACTCCTAAGTCCTTCACCAGTTCCGATCTTACCATTTGCATTGAATTAAGACAGTAATTGTAGACAATTAGATTATGCCTTTTGGTATACGACACAACCTCACATTTAGCTTCATTTAATTTTAAACAGTTCATAGAATACCACCTCGAAATACGGTTAAGCTGGAGTTGCAAAAATTGACAATTAGTAACAGATGATACCTCAGAAAAAATCTTCCGCAAACAATAGAGCACTACAATCTACTACAGCTGAAAGATCAATAATAAACAATAAAAAAAGAAGTGGGCCTAAATTCAATCCCTGAGGAACCCCCGAGTGACAAAAATTGCTTAAATATGATTCAAAAAACCTGATTAGAGAATAATGATAACCAAGATTGTTAAGTTTCGCGATGACAATGTCATGCGGAATGGTATCAAATGCTTTGATAAAATCCGTATAGATAACATCTACTTGACCACGATTGTTGAATGAGATAGCTAGGACATCTTACAGATATCCTAAATTAGTAGCCGTGGACCGTTGTTGCATAAAACCCTGTTGATGTCCTGAAATTAGCCTTTTGAGTGAAGGATATATTCTACTGTGAATAATAATCTCAAATACTTTCACAAAATTGTTCAGAATGCTAATCTGTCGGTAGTTAGTTACCTCGCTGAAATTTCCACTTTTCAGTATAAGGCATATTAGCAATTTTCCAAAATTTGGTTAATATGTTAGAAGTTAAGCATACATTAAAAATGTAGCATAACGGCGCAGCTAACACAGTACAACAGTCTTTAACTACGAAAGCAGGAACTTGATTAGAACCAATCGTGTTGTTATCTTTTAATTGGCATATGGCAGAAATTGTTTCGCTTAGTTATATTGAACACAGAGATATTAAATTGTCAAACTGAATAAAGTTTGAAACATCCTTGTTAGTGACCGAATGTAAACACAACTAAAAAATCTCTAAGTGCTCTCACAATAGATTCGGGCGTAGAGAAGGCCACCTCGTTAAATTTGACAGTTCTTGGTATTCTAGATGAACCCTTTCTAGAATTAATAAAATTCCAAAAGTGTTTAGGATTGATCGTAATTGAGTTTTCTGACATATTAATACATTTTTTTTAAGCCTCTCTGATTTGAGTCTTGATTAGCTTCCGTAGGTGCTTAATATCCTCTAAGTCTGATAATGAGCCAATTATTTTATATCGTTTGAGAGCTTTGGTTTTGAGCCGCAGATTACGTTTTATTTGAGAAGTATACCAAGTGGGATATTTAAATAAAGTAGTTTCATAAGTAGGAACAAATGAATCGAAAAGATTGTATCAAATATCGTAGAACTTTTCACAGACAGTGTTGGCATCTGTAAATGATTGAAGTAAAGACCAATCGTACAGCAGGATTGAGTTGTAAAGGTTATTATAATCAGCCTTTCTAAAATTATATTTCTTATTTGCATTATTCGTAGAAAATTTGTTAGCAGATGAAATATCAAAATATAATTCAACATTCAGCGCAGGACGATAAACGTCCTTGACAACAATAGGAGTATTATCATATTCCACAATGCAATTTGTGTTAGTGAAAGTTAGATCAAGTAATCTGTCTTTCACATTAACCATGCTATTGTATCGTAAGATTAAGAAAATCAGTAAAATGGTTTAATTAGTGTACGCTTATCATTAACATGAATTCTATTGTAATTAACTATATTAAAATCGCCAACAAGGGTTTTATTAAGCAAAATTTTTGATGTTCTAAAAGATCAAAGAATAATTGAAAATCATTAACTGTAGTGCTAGGTGGAATGTTCTTTATTTCTAATTTACTTTCACATCGAAAAGTATTGAAAATATTAGGTAAAAGTTCGTTGTTACAAGTGTCGGTAGTAATTACAGATTCCACAACACAAATAACATCACAATCACAACTAAACCAAATGCGTAGAGATAATAAATTTTAGATCTCAATCCTCGAACGTTCTGGAAGTAGCATTTTAAAGTTTTACCAGTGTTGGTACCAGCATTACTGATACCTAGTTTTTTGAGTTTTTGGTGGATATAATCTGAGGAATTCCCCTTATATATTTAATTGTAATATTTGACTCACCATTATTCTGCCTACGGTTTAGATTTGCGCGTAATTCAATTAGGTATTTGCGCTGAGCAGGTGTTTGATCGGGTGCGATACGAACACCTGCAAATTTATCTTCTAATGTATGTACTTACAATGAAAGTTACTTTGCATGTCATCAACCTTAAAAGTGAACGTTAAATAGATATATTAAGCAAACTGAAACAAATCTTATTTCACATGAAAGGTTATTAATAAAATGTGTTTTGCCACATATACGGGTATCTGTGACTGGTACTGTATGTCTACAAAGGTTATAGCTATTACTTATATATGAATTTGCAGTGTATTTTCAAAATTGGTTATTACTACTCGTTTTGTTAATAAAAAGTGAATATGCGAAGATAAAAGGAAAAGTGTCAGCGATTGCATTTCATAAAGTTATTTTCCGATTAAGTATCGTTATCTTTAAATTTTATGTTTGCAAACTTTATGTGACAATTGTGTGTTCATTTGTACATTTTAAATTCAAACGTATCTAATGAGCTTATTTAAACAAACCTTAACGTACTGCTTAAAATTTAAAGCGAATAATATGAATTTTGTGAAATTGAATTGCCATCCATTAGCAGTGTTGAATATCTCACCCAAGACCTTTGACCAAAAAAATCCGTTTTAGAGTAAGTGTGAATTTGAAGCAATATTACAGATATTTTATATCTTACTAAAACTCATGGCTTTCTTTGACGAGTTTAGTCGGCAACCCGCTTATTTTAATAGGCCTACGTGACGTATAGTGTGGATTGAACGTGTAACAACGCCTGGTTCCATGCCTTTAATATCGTAATTACAAACAAATGAGTAGGAACATAATGATTCAATTAAGAGGATACATTTTGACCTTTAGGCTGCACGAAATTTAATTATCGTTTATGTCGAACAATGATTATAAGTGGAATATGAAATTACTACATTATTTTAAAAAATTAGTAACATATGTGTTCAATAATTAAATTATTTTATCAAGGAAAATTAATTACGTACTCACCTTGTTTTCAATGGTTAAAATCCACTCAATTACGCTGTATAAAATTCCAACATAATTGAATGATATTAGAGTAGAACTTGTGGTGTACGATCGAATTTAGGCTTCATGCACTTATATTGACTTTGACAAGGAAATATTGGATAGAGATATAGAGATAAGAAGAAAGAGGTATCCTGTTAGACCACAAATTCAGGTGCTTTCTGATTCTAAGTTCAGCTTTTATGTTTTATATCAAGATTTAAGTTGACTTCTTTTTATCAAACAAGGTAACGAAATTCTATTGGGTAGAAAATTGTCTCAAATCATTATTGAATTGAATAATAAGATAAAATTAACATAATCATAAAAAGGGAATAAGTAATACACAATTTGTTTTTAAATTAAAATTGTAAAATTTGTAACCGCATAATTTTCCATCGTTTAAATTTCAGTGACGTTATTATTCTTGCCCTCTTCTTTAACTCGAACTTCGCTGTGAAAATGATAGAAGTGGTTTAATATTTGTTTTAAAATAATAACCGATAGGGTTTTGCATGGATCGGAACAAGAAAAATTTAAGAAAACTAAACTTAACATTATTTAAATACATTTATTTCAACGTGGATAAACTTTTTTAGAATGTTTTATTTGGTTTCATTCGGCTGGTTTACCCTATTGATTAATATTATAAAATCCTCAATTCCAAATGAAAATGGAAGATCTAAAATTAATTTAGGCAGGAAAAGGTCTAACGGAAATTTGTTGACTGAGTGAAAGTTCCATACCGATTATACTGACATTTTTGTTTACGTTGTGATCTAAAATTTTATGTAAATACAAATGTTTACCGTAATAGGTATTGATTCGTTTTACCAACTGTGCTCTCTTCAACTCAATTCAATTTTTATTTAATTACTACGTACTTTCTGTTTTAAAAAGTAGCTTACAGCAATAATCTAGCTTTTATATTTAGTATCTAGGTGGAAAAAGTGTAATTACTCGTTAAACAATTGTTTTTAACGCGCTTTTAAACTTAATCGAATATATTATTGTTTACTTTAGATACTTTATTCCTAACTTATTAAAACAAAATGCAAACAATCCACCATGAAAATTGGTATCAATCTTCGTAGAAAATAAAGTTTCTATTTTAATGTACATATTGAAAATACTTATTTTGATAAAACACTACAGTTAGTTTTATGTCCCTTATCAACGAAGTAACTATTAGAAGTTACATTTTATCAATTTAATGCATTCAACTTTTCGTTATATTTACGAACCAAAAGAGAAGTGTGAATATATTTTACAAAAAATAAACACATAAGTATATATTTCAAAGTTTTTATGTTATTATGCGTATTTTTCCAACATTAGAATTATACTACTACAGTAACTTAGTAAATCACTTGAAAAGGTGAGGGGAGGTAGAGCAGGTTGTAGTAACGCATCTACCACTCCCCATGATATCCCCTCTACCTCTCCCGCTTCATTATTGTTTATTATTGCAGGAGGCCGGGAGGTTGAGACGAACCGAAAGAAATTTATCTCTTCAAAATCAGACTTACCATTCCGGAGATATCGTCAAAACAGTCCGCAAACCCGCTTCGTTCCTCAAAGTGTCGTATTTATTTTGTTTAACAATCGATCCGGGAGAAAATCGGTACCTAACCTACCGTTGATGCCTCTATCAGACTCCTCCTTCCTTATTCTCAGTCGTTATACACCTCAAGGTGTCGAGTTTCGTCATTGTCTGACCGTCCGTCGCTGAGCGTCCAGTAACGTCGTTTGGAGGCAGGCGTCGCATGTCGCTAACCGCTGTTTTGCAAACGCTAGGATGTCTCCTAATCTCCTAATCTCCCAGATCTTAAAAAATCTGAGTCGATATTGAGTTATGCCACGGATCAGCCGTCGGGGTCGACGGCCGTCCGTCATAATAAAACTATAAAGTAGTTCCAATGTGGTATTTTTTGTTAAGCGGTCCTTCAGTCCCTCAGTTCCTATGTTCTAGCTCACATAACTCACGCAAGTGTGGACTGGTTTAGTTACAGCTAAATACTTTTGATGTCTTAAGATGTTGGTTATTAAGCTGTTATATTGCTAATTCATTGCTTATAAAAGCGCGTTGCCAGTCTGTCTCAATGAAGAAAGCGTGGGAGTTAGTAAGCACTTGAATAGCTAAACTAACTCTAATATCATTCATTTACCATACGTTAGTTCAAAAATCAGTGAAGTTTGTTGAAAGTACGCCAATACAGTCAACAACTTACATTGAAGTTCGTGATTAGCAGTTGATAGCTTTCGCATAAATATAGCGTACCAAAGTTGTAATGATAACCATAAACCCTTATATTCCACTTTAGCTTTATAAAATTCTATAAAATTTACACTGAATTTAATTATTACTAAAACTAATGAATAATCGTTAAATTAACTTGTATGACGCAACGTATTAAATAAACTAACCGTACCACTTGAAAACTTTATTATGTATTTTGTTGAATAGTTTTATAACCAACCTTGCAATATAATTCAACAAGTTTAATTAATATTGACACTACTAAACTGCGTTATGAGATACAAACGTTAATTAAAATTTTGGAAAGTTTATTAGGTATTTAAACGACAATAAAATAATCGATAATCGTCAAAATACTATTTTCGACCCATAGCAAAGGAAATATTGACATCAACTTATGGATATTATTATTATAAAAGGATAAATGTAATGATCTATAATAAGCGGTAGTAAATTTTATACATTTATTGACAAAACTCGTCAATTTAGTCCAATCACGTTCTTTACAAACATAACAATTCGAATTATACCAAGTAACTGAATTCTATCTTAAAACTAAATACTCATATAGAATGTGGTTGAGTACGTTGAGTACATTACAAATATAATTGATTACGCAATGTGTTACTTCAACGTTAATTAGGTTAATCCAAGCTACAGCTATTCCATCCATTTGTTTTAAACAGTTGCACTGTCACATAATTTCGAAGGCCTTAAAATTTACCTGCTTTAAGATGCACACCGACGATTTTTTACTTCTTTTATAATTCGCACATAATAATGTTTATTGGAAACAGAATACACTTAAACCAAGGGATCGTTAATTCAGAATTAATAACTACGTAAGGCATAAACTTGTTCTGCCGACGGCACTTTATGTTTCGTTTTATTTCTTTAAAGAGAAACGATTTCCTTCACATACAACATTCCTTTAAGCACATAAAAAGGTATGTTGTTTTTTACAAAAACCTTCGTTAGATAATGAGATAGTTGAAAGTTAAGCTGAACCCGTGCCTGTCACCAACTTTTTTCGCTTATATGAGCTAATATTGTCACCATAAAATGGCATCCTTCACTAACTACGTATCCTACATGATCCTAATTTACGTTCTTTAGACTTAAATCTGACAATTTTTATGAAATGTACACTATAGATAATATAAATAAATCTCCGATTTCACGAAGGCGTTCATTTATATTGATTTCCATTAACTCAAAGAGGAATACGCGCGAGGACACCTATTTCAACACTAATCCTTTATAATTTATACTAAATTTGGGGTATCCTTACTGTCAGGTGCTAAATTTATATATATATATATATATATATATATATATATATATATATATATATATATATATATATATTTCTGTTTCCTCGTATTTGGATCTTATTAAGATACTTCACAGAATATTAGAGAGTAATAAATCATGCTATTAGTGAAATAGTGTCGTTTTTTTGCATGGAAGCGGCAATCAGAAATCAGTATCAAACCCAGCTAGTCTAAACGAGCAGTAAATGTGCTGACTGAAAAGTATTGTGTTAAATAAAGACGGTTCAGGTAAACGGGAAACAAAACACAAACGTTATAGTGTATGCCTTTAATAAGTATGACACTGACCTGTCGCTGTCAAGATATTTATTACTCTCTGGTATTCTGGGACGTACTTTAATGTACACGTAACAAAGCAAAATTTTATAATTTTGTAAATAATTTTAAACCCGGAATAATGAATTCGTTTATGGAATACATTAATTTTTTGAAAAAACCACCGGCATTACTTTGTGAGAAAACACATGTAAATTTTGCATATAATTCTAGACTAGAAATGCAAAACGGTCCAAGTGTCAAAAAGTAAGTTCTGAAAAAATTAACAAAACGTTTATTTATGAACCCAAGTACTATATAATAGACATGTTTAACACTTAATATTCGTAACTGTATATAAGTAACCTATCCTAGAAAAAAAATAAACGAAAACACAATTTTGATACATAAAAAAAATGTGATATTGAAAAAACTCTGAAACGTCCTCTGGCAAATGGTACAGTAAAATATTCAAACAACATCATGAGTTTCGGCAGTTATTCTGTTTTGGCATTCTAGTGCAGGCGGAGTGATTTCAGCAAGTTGATTCGACTTCTTTCCTTTTTTGAGAACGTTGCACACATTCTATGATTCGAATCCACTAAATGATTTCCTTGTTTTAATAATTGCTGGATATTCTCTACTGATTTCCATCCATGAAACCTGAGAGATCTGTAGTTCCGTTGTATTTATGTAATCATCAGCCAGTCGTAAGAAATTCAGAAAATCCTCTTTTTATAAACGCATCACTTTAAATAGATTTTTATGACGTGCACTAGCAATCATCTTTTCTAGATCATAAGGAACAAAACATTTTGTTACTCGCTTCCTCTTTTCCTGTGCATGTGTCCACTTACTAAGAACTTTTGTTCTATTTGTTCGACAACACTTGAAGCTACGAGATATATCAGGAGCATTAGAAGAATTCTATTTTTATTTTGACCTGTGCAGTTGTCCCACCAAATAATAAGCTTCCGTTTTTCAACGAACATTTCTTGGCCATTTATGAAAACCTTCCACAAAGCAGAGGTAACTTGTTACCTCCTCTACCTGTTATTGACTCGTCCTATAAACATATTATGCCGGTGTCTGTATCAGACATATGTACACCAACGTTTTAGCACGAAAGTTGGCGATTGTAAAACATGTCGGAATGAGTGAGGGTGGGTATGAATAAAACTTGCTCTAAATCGATTGAGACGACGCTGGTGTCGCTATCAATACTTTGAGAGGCTGCAGAATCTTTTTTCATGGTTGTCCTTGCTTTCTCGGCTTTTCTATGATGGAGCTCCAACTGTTTAGACATTGTGTGCTTTTCCGGACAGTTAGACGGCGTAGCTACAATTTTATTATTCAGTTTGTCACAACATGAACATGTATCTGAATTAGGACGCCCAAAGCGCAGCATTGGGTAATCTTTGTGAAAAACTGTAACGATGGAGTTTGGAAATTTCTTTTTAAAGGCCAGAAACATACGATTTATATTAGGATCTGGACTTAGAAATTCCCTGCTCGACTTGCTTCGACTGTAGTGATTCTCCTCCCTAGGAAATCTATTTATGTGTTCTTTGACTTACTGCCTCATGTACTCTGTGAATTTAGAGGTTTATACTCAACATAAGCTTTTCTGCATACTTGAAGGTGCTCACCTCGACCATCCGGAACCGTATAGGATACTGAACATTGTCTACGACTGGCCGCCGGTACCTTTTACTTCCCGTGACGCCTTCTATTCACCTTTTCCACCTGGATAAGGGTCAATTTATCATAGTCGGAAGTCGCGTACAAGTCGTTAAAAAGCGTTAGCTTCTGATCAAACGAGATTGTTTTGCACTGGTACTGATAGGAGCAATGCATCTAAAATAAAACACTGCGTTAACAAAATAAGACGTAGACTGTGAGGTTATTGCTCTCTTACCTTGGCAACGGGTGCTTTTTTAGCTGATATTTGTTTGCCCTTATAATTTGTATGTGCTAAACTAGCAAGTTTTAACCTTTTCCTTTCTTTTCTGATCCTCTCACTTCCTTTTCTTCTATTTTTACTTGCTTTTTCAGCAGCACCAACGTGTTTATTTGCTTCCATTTTGATTAAACCCTTCAGAAAAATGATGGCACATAGACCGTTTAAGCAGAAAATACACGTGCGGACTTAGACCTTCCCCCACTTGCATTATGGGACTTCACTCGTTAAAGTGCAAGATAGCACATAGACCGTTTTTGGGTTATTTGCGGTGGCACTTAGAACATAAAAACTCAGGAAACTGTCAATTAAACCGTTTTACATTTCCACTCTAGAATTTTGAATCGAAAGTATTTACTAAGGACCGAATTTTATTGAAACTAATAAATCGCATTCTTTTGGTAACCAATAAAGTAAAAATTTGGAAAAACAAAATTTAATAACAAAATAACTACTTTTTAGGTAAATCGTATATTTTTAAATATATTTACAATCAATTCAACATAATTAAAATACTAAGCTTTTGGCCTTTTTAAATGGGGCATTTTTCTCTTTTTATCTTATATAAATTTATACATTTCGATAACAGTTACAGGCATCGACCTCTATGAGGAGGAAGCTTAACGTTTTATTAGACAATTAATAAATGCAAAGAGCAATTACTCTCATCGCTTACATTTTTAATACAACGGCGAAACCAAAAAATTATCCCAAAATTTCTCTATGGTAAAAGGAATTTTAATAACAAACAAGTGAACGATATTTATAGGAGAAAATGATCTTCTGCGTAATCAGCTACGTATTACTAGGAAGAGATTTTTTATTTACATTTAGAAATTTTATCTATACCAAATAGAAAGGATCGGGATAAAATTGATTCATTAACCATAAAATGTATGGAAATCAACTTTGACATTTCATCTAAACGTCAAAAAGCAAAATTTGATAAATTATTTAAGGACAATATAATAGACCATTTTTGATAATAAAAAACAGTTGTAAGCCTTTCTGATAATATTTCTTCAGATGATGCTATTGACGCGCTTTCTAAGGGCCGAAATCTTGCGATAATACTGAGTAATACCGTTTGAAGATATAGGTTCCAATGTTGAGAATTCTATTAAATCTTTACATTTTGATGTTGCGAATAAAGTTATATGTAAAACCGTTAACATATTACGTATAGCAAAACGACTATAACATTGAAGTAGAACAACTGTTGGAACCACAGACTTGTCGTGAACCATCGAAAGACCCTTCAAAAAGTTTCTTTTGAAAACTAAAGAACTTATCAAATTATCATCTACTTCTGAAGAAATAAAAAGGAAACTAGCTAACTCTGAAGACCTTCTCTCGAAACTATATGATCTACCAAAAATCCATAAACCTAGTGTTCCTCTAAGGGCTATTGTTAGTGTAATTGGTTCTTCCACATGTAATCTTGCAATACATCATACATTTTTATTACAACCTCATATAGACAAAATACATAATTTTAAAATCGATAGGGGTGATATAATGGTTAGTCTTGATGTTGTTTCACTTTTTACAAAAGTCTCTCTTAATAAAAGAAAGTATGGAATATATTGATCATATTTTTTGAAAGGATATAACAATTCTTTTTCAACATTGTCTTACGACTTATTTTCAGTAGAATAATAAATTCTATGAACCGTTAGATAGTGTACCAAAGGTCAGCCCTTTTAGCCTTGTTGTAGCTAATTTTTACATAGAAAAAATTTAGACGTTAGCGTTGATGCACCTGAAAACCTTTACTTTGGTGTAAATATGTACATGACACATTTGTTATTTGGAGACATCGAGAAAAGTACTACATGAATTTTTTATTTTTATAACAGGCATCATTCATTGATAGGATAAAAAGAACAGTGGTAACTGAAGCAATGGAAGAACTACTCCTTAGCAACGAAACAATAACTTTAGTAGCGATGATCTTGGAGAGAACAAACAACAAGGTCATATATAAAGGCCACATATCCGCGTAGATCGAAAGTAATATAGGCCTAAAACAAGGAGATCCCTTATCACCTCACTTATTTAACATCGCCTTAGAATATCTGATGAGAAAAGCAGGAATCAACACGAACAATAACGTAGTAAATGGTCCATACCAAATCCTAGCATATGCGGATGATCTATTAATAATGGCCAGAACAAAAGGACAGTTAAAAATGTTAGTGAAGAAGTTTGAAAAAGAAGCACAGAAAATAAGAATGGAAATCAATGAGAAAAAATCACATTACATGATCCTGGAAAACACGAAACAACAAGAAAACCAGGAGTTGAACATCGAAACTGAATCAACAAAGCGAAAGCTAACTTTCAAGATGGTAATCAGTATATCTTACCTGGGTGTCGAAATGAATAGCGAAGGAAGGCAGGAAGAAGAAATAAAAAACAGAATAATAAGTGCACCAAAGCGCGCGAGTGCTCTGGTAAATAAAAGTATTTCAAGAGCCACCAAAATCCCGCTATACAAGACCGTTATAAGACCAATCTTAACTTACGCGAGTGAGACATGGGTACTAACAACAGTATAAGAAAATAAACTGGAAACATTGGAGCGAAAATTACTAAGAAAAATCTACGGTGGTGTAAAGGAAAGATAAGAGTGGCGCAGACGAACAAACAGGGAACTACAAGATCTACATAAAGAAGCCAATATAAGCAAGATACTAAGACAAAAGAGAAGAAAATGACTCGCTTCAGAAAATAGTACGACAAGATCCAGAACAAGGAAGAAGAAGGAAAGTTGGAAGACCTAAGAAAACATGGTGGCAACAAATAATAATCATTCAAGCATTAAGTTTACCATGGAGAAGCTTATCATTTCTTAACATACTAATATCTAAAACTAATATTTCATTATCTTTTAAGCTCTACCGAAAGCCGATACACATCATAAATTATCACAATCCACGTCAAAAATCGGGGTAAGTAATTAAATCTTTAGTGGAATTTGTAATTTTGAATTTTTTAAATGTGAATATAAATATTTAATAGAATCACTACAAGCTAATGGATATTCACTTAAAGATATTAATAATGTTATTACTCCTGCTACACATAACCATAAAGATAAACCAGTGCTTAATGTAGGGTATTGCTTTTCTTTCTTTTACAACTAATGTTACAGATAGCATTAAAAAAATCCTAATTAATCATGGCATTAGGACTGTTTTTAAACCTTCAAAAAAAATTAAAGAACATTTAAGATCACTTAAAACTGTTTCAAACCCCATTATCATCTTCAGGAGTGTATAAGTTATCTTGTTCTTGTGAAAAGGTATACGTAAAGAACGTATGAGATATTTCTCAGCTGGAGAAATCTGCGGTAGCTGAACATGCTTTAAATAATTTAAATCATGACACCCAATTTTATAATATGGAAATATTGTCAAGACAAACTCATTATTATGTTCGTTTACATCGTGAAGCTATTGAGATATACAAGGGGTCCCGGAAAGTTCTTTACAACGCTCTTTCATGTAGAGTACACCTCAAAATATGTCGATTTAACTAAACTTACCTTAGTCCAAAATTTGATAATAACCGAGCTGCAGGGTGTCTAAGTTGAACAAGTAAATCATATTCTTTAATATCTTTCGAATAATTCGAGCAAATTTCACGAAATATGGTATACACGGGTTTCTTGGAATGAGAAATTAAAATTTGTGAACAATTTTGTTGTATCTCCTACAGGGCGTTACAGGCAACGATTAGGAGACATTAAAATCACTATAACTTTTTTTGTGCCAAGGTGTAAGTCATTTTGGGCTTGGCAAATCTTTTTCCCTATCTTTTCCAGTTAAGAAAGGCATAGGAAAACAGATCTGAAGCTATTGACGCATGTAAATTGTCAAAGTGAGTCGAAAGCTATTAGAAAGTATTACAATTTTTTTTGAAAACTTTGTCAAACGTAAAAGAGTTTTCCTTGTCTGACACATTGTGAACTCGGACACACTCTCGGTATTTCCTTGACAATATCCAAAATCAATAACATATCGATACATTCTGCATTAGTATATTACCATAGTTTCAACTAATTTACATGAGTCATCAGCTTCAGATGCGTTTTTCTCGGAAAGGGTTGCTTCCACCGACTTCGATAAAGTATCCCTTTCTTAACTGGAAGAGATAGGGAAAAATATTTATGAATCCTAAAATGACATACATCGTGGTACAAAAAAGTTATAGTGATTTTAAAGTCTCCTAATCGTCGTTTGTGACGCCCTCTAGAAGATACAAGAAATTTGAATTTCTCATTCCAAGAAACCCATGTATACCAAATTTCGTGAAATTAGCTCCAATTAGTCGAAAGATATTAAAGAATGTGATCTATTTGTTCTTGTAGCTCGAGTATTATCAACTTTTGGACTAAGGTAAGTTTAGTTAAATCGACTTAATTTGAGGTATACTCTACGTGGAAGATTGTCGTAAAGACATTTCCAGGACATCCTAATAACTTCAGTAGGTAAGAAGAAAATCTCCGTTTTGGCATCTTATAATTGTACGTCTTAATTTTAATTTTAGCTTTTGTTGCTGTTTTTTCCTAGACGTTGAAGTAAATGCTTAAAAACTGTAGGCTAAGTTACTACAGCACTATAATGATTTAACATATGTAGTTAAGATTAAAAATCGTATTAAACGGACGCATTATGTTTTCACTGTACAATAATAATTATAATTATTAACAAAAAATTTTTTGTTAGATTTGACTAGATCTTTAATTGGTATGTCAAGTTTCTATTTGTGAATGATTTTATCAAACTCAAATTAAAGTTCTACACTTACATCATAATTTGATCATGATTTGTTAGCCTTCGAGGGTGTTCTGATTTGTTAGCTTCAAGGCAGTTTAATAATATTTAATTTATTAAGAATTGAGTTATTGTTAGTATTTTCATTTCATTTATAGTTGACTTTATAGTTTATGAAATTGTTATATTAATAGCAGGATTATATTTGCGTTTTGATCTTTTCATAATTCATAAATTTGTTCTAACATCTCAAATAATTCTTACAGATATTACCATTTACTGAAGACGGTAACTGTAATTATTATTGAAACGTATACATTTATGTAAGATATAATTAGAAAATGCACCATTTAAATCTAAGTATTTTAATTACGTATAATAATGGCAAACGTTTACATTCTCATGTATTCAATTCAACAATTTATTATATTTCATTTTTTTTGTTAACCATAAAAAAATAAACCTCTAATAAACCCTGTTAAGAGAGGAATCCACATTTTCGAAGTTGATGTAATCTAACTGGCTTTTTTAGGGGGGGCTTATTTTAATACGTAAATACTTAGTTGGGTACCCTTTTTTGTTTTATTCAGTCAAATTATAACAGGCACCGTAGGGACCATGCACAATCCAGTCGGGATAAAGATATTAAAATTGGTAATAACCTACCATCTGGCCAGATTGAAAATATGATGCAAGTAGATTACCTTGATTTGTCTATTACCCTCATTGCGTATTTGCAGCCGATACGCACAAAAACTGTTTCGTTTCCTGGATTATTATTTATGTTTGTTGCTTAGTGTAGAAGATAGCGATACGGTACGAAATGTTTCCTCCAAATGTTTAAAATTAAAATATCTTTGCATTGTCCCTATCGTCACCTCCTCTATGCATCGTTTTATGTTTTGTGAACACCTTTTAGATATTTCAAGGTGTTTTCTATAAGGTATAAGCACCAGTCGTTCCCGGTGAGCTCTTCTTGTTGTTGAGACACTGTTGAACAGAAGCTTTCTAAGTTGATGTAGTAAATGGTAATTAAAATTCCGCAGATACAAGCAGTGTCTATGCAATATTTGCGTATTCTGCTGATTGATAACCGGAGGTTTTTCCAATGTGTCGTTATGCACACCTCTATACTTTTGTACACTGTAGAATTTGGCACTTCATAGTAAATGCTTTAAGTGCATTCTCCATCGCCTGTGCTTAATACTTCCTTTTATAAACCGTTCCTGAAACATGTATTTGTATTGTCGGCATAGCATCGTTTTATATAACCCTATCAAAAATGACCTTTTCTTTTGTCACTTTATCTCTGTTAATATTACACTGTTCAATAGCAAACTTTTTGGGGGTTATGTTGATGTTTTCTTTAGAAATAACCCCGAATGACCATGTATTTATTATTGAAATTCTTAAAAACTTGGTACTTTTCAACACATTTACGAGTTCTAGTGCCAAATTTAAAAACTGTCTTTGTCGATTAATATAAACCGCACTGTATCATTATCTCCGTTCCACGGTACCTTTTCTATTCTTCAACGAAATCTTGAGGGCTACACATTTTCTGTTGAGGACCTGAAACACATGATCATTCACATATTATCGTCCAAACTCACGGCGCTTTTGAAACTGATTTACAATTTTTCTATTACCAGTTTGGATATAAAGGAAATACATATTACCCATTACTAACCTAAAATGCTACTGTATAGAAAACTTATATACAATTTAGTTAGTTTATCAAAGTAGGGGGCCATTGTGGAGAAAATGCATAGTAATTGATATTAGACGACAAAGATGATTTTACCCTAACCGCCAAGAGCAGGATAAAATAAATTGGAAATTGAATGACTCGCCGTATACAGTAATTACGTTGGCGTAATATAATAATCATCCACCATAAAAGAATCTATCATGCATTGATTATGTAGGATGTTTATATATTTCAATAGCTTCACGTTGTAAACGAACGTAATAATTAGCTTGTCTTAACCACATTTCCATATTATGAAATTCAATATCATGATATAAATTATTTAAAGCATGGTCAGCTACTGCATGTTTGACTGCTTGACATACTCTACAAAATATCATGTGTTCTTTACGTTTTGTAGCAAAGCGAAGTTTTCTGGTTCCAATGTATACTTTTCCGCATGAACAAGCTAACATATACACTTCGGAGGATGATAATGGGTTTAGGTAACATTAAAGGTGCTTTAATTTTTCTTGTAGGTATAAAAACAATCCTAATGCCATGATTAACTAGGATTTTTCCATTCTATCTGCAAAATTAGTTATAAAAGGAAGAAAAGCAGTACCTACATTAAGCGTTGGTTTTTCTTTATGGTTATGTTTAGCAGTGGAATAGTGAATTCTGTGAACATCTTGATGGTGTGGCAATGGGTAGTCCTTTTAGTTCTGTTATAGCTAATTTTTACATGGAAAAATTTGAAACATTAACGTTACAAAATTCACCTAAAAATCCTTTAGTTTGGTTTAGATATGTAGATGACACATTTGTTATTTGGAGATATACTAATATCTAAAACCAATAATTCATTATCTTTTAAGCTTTACAGAAAGCCAACACCCACTAACAGATACCTCTATAAATGATCAAACCATCATTCACGTCAAACAATTCGAGTAATTGAATCTTTAGTGGATCGAGCAAAACGAATTTATAATTCTAAATTTTTGAAAAATGAATATAAATATTTAACAAAATCCTTACAAGCCAGTGGATATCATTTAATGATGATAATGTTATTACACATGCTAAACATAACCATAAAGAAAAACCAGTGATAAATGTTGGTACTGCTTTTCTTTCTTTCATAACTGATGTTACAGACACAAAATCCGAATTAATCATGGCACTAGGACTGTTTTCAAACCTACAAAAAGAATTAAAGAACATTTAAGGTCACCTAAAGATGCTTCCAAACCCATTATCATCCTCCGGAGCGTATAAGTTATCTTGTTCCTGTGGAAAAGTATACATTGGAACCATAAACGTAGTTTTGATACAAAACGTGAAGAACATATAAAATTTTGTAGATTAGGTCAGCTAGAGAAATCTGCGTTAGCTGAGCATGCTTTGAATAATTTAAATAATGATATTCAGTTTGATGATACGGAAATATTGTCTCTGTTTAAATAGATTTTAGCATCTTATAATTAAAGTAAGGTACAACGATCCCTCTTAACTTCAATTTTAGCGTTTGATATGTCTACGTTTTTTGCTGTCTTTTTCCTAGGCCTTGAAGGAAGTAAGTATTTTACCAATTATTTTAAATGCCACAGCACTATAATTTAACATATGTAGTTGAAATTAGAATTAAAATTAAAAATTATATAAAACGTATTACGGTATGCTTTCTCAGCAGAAAACATTTTTATTAACAAAGTTATTTCTTTGTAAGATTTGACTGAATTATTTTAATTGATGTTTCGGTTTGTGAATGCTTTTGTCAATTTCAAATTTAAGTTTTTCACAACTTTACACTTTTATCATAACTTGGTTAAACTTTGTTAAACTTGTTCTTTGGTTATGACACTTTTCACTGTTAGCCTTCGACCGTTAGAGGGTGTTCTGATGATTTTCATCTTCAAGTCAGTTGAACAAAATTTAATTTATTAATGATCTAGTTATTCTTTACTAAAGTTGTATTCTTCTGTTCCATCTTTACCAATTCTAAAAGATTGTATTAATACTGACGAGGATAACTGTAAGGTTATGGAAACGTTTGGGGTTTGTATAACATAAATACAAATATGCACCATAAAAAAAACAAAAAGCTAAGTATTTTAAATAGGTGTGGTAATGGTGAAAGATTACAGTTTCTTATTGGCTACAAATTTTAGCTACTTAGACAGTTTGGGTAATAAGAAGAAGATTTCGTGTCTTTTGCTCAGTCGTAGATTAAATTGGGCCAGATTCTTAAAACTACCGCTTTACCTTATTAACCAAAAAATATTTACATGTACCTAGATATGCTCGCCTTAAAATCGGGGTTGGTTCTCCTGAAAATAATTATTAAATACTCGGACGCCAACTTGTTTTTAAATATAGAATAAACAAGTAAACCATTATACAATAAATTTAAAAGAAAATTTCTACAAGTTTTATTAACACAACCTATAATCAATTTAGAAACACCTTAAAGCTAATGTTAGTAACGTTAAAAACTATGAAAGAATACCTTATTATTGGACACACTGTAGATAACGAAATGAATGCATACGCTGAATCAGCGTTCGAAAAATTGATGCGTAATATTACTTCTGGTTGAAATAAATCTTGATCTGTATGCTTTGTAATTACCAAATGGATAAATCCTTGAATAATCGTTCTAATACCGTAAATTTGATTAACAGTATAAGAGTAAAATAATTAATTGCGTAGATGTATATAACGTGTGAAAAGTATCGGTAAAGGTGAAATTAAAGTAAATATTAAAAAATAAAAAGTGCCTGAAAAAAGCAAACGTCTCAAACTTTAATATAATAGTTACAACTTACCATACAATTATATAGCACTTTTTTTTAAATTTAACAAGCTATAATGGACGCTACATCCACCTTCTTAACTCAACCAAAACGACGCTAAGGTCTTTGTGCATGAACATGTCTGAAACTCGAACGATGTGCGTACGACTTCTAATTAAAACAATTAAATGCATGTTTTTATGCAACTAGATATGCAACACACGCTGCACGACATGCACGTTAATTGCCTACATATACGTAATTTTATTGCAAACGTAAAAAGTTTGTTACAATGCATCCGTTGGAAGTTCGATTAAATCATTGGATCAGGATTTCAAAAAGTACGATAGACAAGCCAGTAAAATTCAAAATTCGGAAAATATCCACCAGGAGTCAAAATTTGATTCCAATTATCCTAAACTTCAAATTGTTTAAAATCTCAAAATCTTCCAAAAAGGATTACCTCAACTAGGGCGGCTTTACTAGAATGCAAAGCGTTGTGTATGAATCTCTTAGGTTTTGACTAACGGTATCCAATCCAGTACTACCTAGAATGTATTACTTGCCTAAGGTTATTAGTGCACATACTTATATGCTGTCCAAAAAGGGTCCTCTATTAAATTTTATAATCCTTCCTACCAACAGCCCAGCTTTAGTGGTTCAAATTAGTATGAATTTATTGATAAAATTAAAAACGTTGAACTTACAGAAGATTACATTTTAATCCTATTCGACGTTTGTTCATTGTATCCGAACGTTCCAATAAATCAAACTTCAATTTATACAGAAAATGTTTTAAAACTAAACAATTTGAACGGTACAGAAGTGAGGAATTCCTTAAATTAACATAGTTTCGTATGAAACAAACCTTTTTCAAAATTAACCATTAATTTTTTAAACAAGAACATGGTACAACATTAGGTAATAGCTCATCACTGTTTATGGCCAATCTATCCGTAGGTAAATTTTAGACTTAAAACACGATTTGCCTTATTTTCCTAGAGTTTGGATTAGATATATGGATGGTGTCTGCCATCCTAAATACTAACATATGTAGTGTTGGGAACTTCGTAGAACCTGTAAATTCTAAATTTCCGACAGTGAAATTTAGTTTGGAGATAGAGGCGAATGACAATTTTCCGTTTCTTAATATTCTGGTAACAAGAAATGGTAGTAAACTAGATACAGATATTTATCGTAAGGAAAGTAGCACACACCCCCAACTTTAAATTTTTTGGTTCTTTCAGTTCAAAATGGTAATAACGAACTGCGCACTATTAAAGAAATTGCTGCATACAATGGGTTTTAAGATGAAGTGGTTGTGAATATAGTTAGGAAACAAACTTATACGAAGACGACGAAGAATATAAGTTCATTCGGGGACGCTATAGAACCAACTGAAACAAACCATGTAAAATTACCAAACTATCCTATTTAAAATACTTATTTTTTTTTTATTAATAGCAGGCTTATGTATGTGTTTTAAATTTTTTAATTTCACACAATTGTTTCAATATCTTAAACAATTTTGAAATATAGTATTACTACCTTCGAAGATAACTGTAAAAGTTATCGAAACGTTTAGATTTGTATAACGAAAATATAAAAATACACCATCTAATATCTTTCTTTAATTTGAAAACAGTCACTACTTCAGATAATGGTTTGCAAACTCTTTTAGGCAATCCACAAGATCAAGTTGATAAGCAGGATAGGTCGGGAATTTATAAAACTATTTGTAAAAATTGTGAACAAATTATGTAGGGCAAACTAAACGACCTATCAAAATTCGCTTTAAACAAACTTTGGTTCATGTCTTGTGAGGTTGACATGTTCCAATGATTATGTTTGATTTTTATGTACTGTGTTCCGGTGTTCCTCTTTTCTTATATTAAACTTCCTATTTTTGACCCACATACGTTTTTCGCAGTCTCGGCATGGTGTTTTGTATACTCCATGTTTCCTAGAATTATTTTTGTTTTCGCATTTGGTAGTATATTTGAAATCTTCCTATCGGTCGAAAATATGGTTCAGGTTTTTTTGTTTCCTTAGGACCTTACTTACAACTGCATCTTCTTCTTTTTCCTCCTTCGGTCGTGTTCGTTTTTCTGCGTTTTGTATGATCCTTCTTGTAAAACCAATTTGTACTAGCGCTTTCTTGAGTGTTATTAGTTCCTCGTGCAAGTTGTACTTGTCTGCCAATGTCTTCGGTCTTGTTATTAGAGTTTTTACCACCCACTATAGTTGAGCTGGATGGTGGTGTGACGCAGCGTTTAGATAGCGGTTGGTGTGTGTCGATGTACGGTGTCTCCCATGTTTCCATTTCGTTTTTTGTACACGAGAATGTTTAAGAAGGGAAGCTTATTTTGAGTCTCCATTTCCATTGTGAACTTTATTTTCCGTGTTATTTAAATAATACAGAAACTCGTTTAATTTTTGTTCTCCATGTGATCATATTATGAAGGTATAATTGACGTATCTTAGCCATAATTTAGGTCTGTATTCTGCTGCTCGTAGTGCTTTTTTCTCCAATACTTCCATGAATTTGTTGGCTATTCTGGGATCGCCACTCTTACCTAATTACACTCAAGGAAGTACTAGCACAAAACAGTTTTACCAGCAGGAGTATAAAAACGCAGAAAAACCTACACGACTGAAGGAGGATAACGAAGAGGATGCAGTTGTAAGAACATGTCTACCGTACATCAAAGGCACCAGTGACAGAATAAATAAGGTTCTAAGGAAACACAAGATCCGAACCACACTTACGACCGATAGGGAGATTTCAAATATATTACCAAATGCGAAAACAAAAATAAATCTATAAAACCATGGAGTATACGAAATACCACGCCGATACTGCCAGAAAACGTACGTAGGCCAAACAAACAGGAGGATTAACGTAAGAAAAGAGGAACACAGAAACGCAGTACATAAAAATCAAACATCATCACTGGCACAATGTTGAAAATAAAGCACGCCGCAGCATAAGAGAAGCAGTAGAAACAGCGAAACGACTAATAACCTTGAATATCAGAGACGCACGCAAGAACTACCAGAAGTTTGGAAATCGATTCAATGGAATCGATCAGTAGACTCCGTCAAGGTTTCATTGTGCTTTATTTCATTGAGGAAATGTAAGAGTAGTTGTTGTTCCAATTTGTCAGTATCGGCTGTAGGAAAGCATGAATGTAATGTATGATAGATATGAAAGTATCTAATATCATAGCTATGAGCAGAAGTGTGTAGGTAATAAAGCCATTTTTAATGTGAATAAATGACATTAGGTATGCGCTTCAATAACTATCTTTACAAAAAAAGAATCTCGGTTTAATTAGTATAGAAAGAAATTTTTACTCTACTATGTTGATTTTATTGGAATAAAACTCGAGATTAGATAATCCGTAAAATTAATAATTTTTTTACACTTTTACCCTATTCAAACCTAAATTGGGTCTAGATGGCACGACCTTTTTAATAGTTAATGATAGCGGTTTATATTTCACGAGATTGACATAGAAATAAAATACATTAATTTGAAATAAAAATGCATTTTGAATGAACATTGTTTAATAAATAATAAACTAATTCCAAAATTGCGTTGAATAATCAATGTAACGTACATATCAAAATCGATTTAATTATTTCATAACATGGATAAGATTCATTTGCTTAGAATTTTTAGGGCATATCTAATTTATAACAGTAAAGACGTAATTGAAAATTTGAGGTTTTGATTTAATTATGTCTGTGGCCAAGTTGATGTAAAAGATAATTTGGAAAACGTAGTGAGTAGGAGAGATGCAAGGTAATGGAATGAAGTCTTTTATACTGAAACTGGGCAGATAAGCTTGCAAGCTAGTGGACAACGAACCCTTGGAGAGGGTATCAAAGCAGTGGGGAAATCAACTCCAGGCTCTCTACGCCACAAGCGCCTCTTTGATGTAGTATAAAGAAATTTAGAACATTAAAGCGTATCAAATTACGTACAAATGTATGTCGTTTTACATTAAATGCACTTCTAATTTGAAAAGAATTTGATATTTGTCTAAATGTACGCAGATTTAAGTTTTGTAAAATTATTTCCGATCTTATAATACATTTGTGAATAGAGGGGCACAAGACAAGTTCAATTATTAATGAACCTCGTTAAATGTATTGATTTCCACACAAACGTAAAAAGTATACATTCATATTGATTAAGGTATGCTTCAGTCAACACATAATATTTATAAAATTGGAGATGGGTAAGGCTACAAAAGTTATTTATTTACAAATGCATTAATTTTATAAAAAAGTAAACTTTCACGATTATCACATATGGAGATACTTACGTTATGGGTACTAAATCGTTTATTTTTTAATGTTTTATGCAAATATAAAGGTTTTTATAACGATTACAGTTATCGTCCTCAGTAATGATAATAATTAAAAAAAAAATAATTCAGTTGCCAGTATAATTTCTAAAATATCTAAGGGCTTATATTAGCCTACTAGTAAAGAATAGCTAGATCTATACTAAATTAAATATCATCCAACTGCCTTGAAAATTACGTCCACTAACGGACAAATGTTAGTATTTAATACATAATTAGTAAAGTGTATACTTCAAGGTCTAGGAAAAAGTATAGCAAAAAACCTAGACACACTAAAAGATAAAATTAAAACTAACATTACGATTTTCTTTGATTACAAGATGTCGAAACCTATTTAATTAGAGATTAGTTATAAATGGAAGAAAAGCAGAACCAATATTAAGCACTAAATTTTCTTTATGGTGATGTCTAGCGAATGTAATAACATTACTATACCATGAAATGAACACTCATTAGGTTGTAGTGATCAGGGTAGAGGCCACTTTAACGCTTTTTCCATGATGTTTTACGCGGAATTTACTAACGGTAATCATAAATTCCGTTTTTAGAATAAAGCCATTATTAATCTTTCAATTTCTAATTCTAAAAAATACAACTTGCCTTCCCTGTTCTCACGACGCGGTAGAAACAAAACCTAATAATATTTCATCATTTTTGGCCCCTTATTGCCTATTGTGGCCATTTAAATAACCATTTGCAGCCACTGGTCGTATATACAGTGTGATCCAAATTTATTGAAGTGGTCCGTTTACTTCAAAAAAGCTATTCTCCACTTATCTCATTTAGTGGTCCCAACTATTTCCAGTTGTGTACATATGGGTATTACTGATTGGGCAGGAAATTCAAAAGTTGATATATCAACAATAAATACACCAAAATTTTAAATGACATAAAGCGACTATATTTCTTGATTTTTGAACTACCTCCATCTCAATGTTATTATTAAAAATACCAATAAGTATATGGGATGTTTTTATTTCAATTTAGTTTTAATTTTACTGATGACGGAAACAGATTATAGTCTCCCAAAGCATGTAATAGGTGCTGAAAATTTTGTCCATTATTTTCCAAGCATAAATTTGCTCTACGTTTAATATTATCGAAGATGAACTGTTGTTGGGTTATTGCATTAACGGCGTTCACTATGGCATTCAGCCGTATGCAAACGATTTGCATGCACAACATTTTTAAGATGACCAAAGAGAAAGCAGTCGAGCGGAGCCAGCATGGAGTACCGTGGTGCCATCGATATTATTCTATCACCGAAAAATTGTGATAAGTATGCCAACGTTATACGGGCCGTGTGGGCTGTTACAACATCTTGCTGGAAATACCCATTTTGAAGCTTCTTGTCGTGCAGTTGTTCAATAAAAGGTCTGAGAATTAATTGTTGATAGTTTTCGGCATTTATATCTTCATTAAAAAAATTGGACCAATTATTCGCCTTCCCGACATGGCAATCCAAACTAAAGCTTTAACTGGATGTAATGGAGTTTCATTAAATACATGGGGGTTTTCAATTGACTGGGTTCGGTAATTTTGGGAATTTATATAGACGCTGAGATGAAACCATGCCTCGTCACTGAAAAATGGTATATCCAAACATCATTGTTATTGAGATTTTCGTTAAACCAGGTACAGTACGTTCGACGCTCTTCAAAATCAGTTTGGCAAAAATTCTTGTAATACAGACATTTTGTACGGGTGCATTTTCAGCCCTCTGGCATGTCCCATTCGAAACCCCTACAATTACGATTAATAAATGATCAACATTTAGTAATAAAAACAAATTTTACTCAATTTCTACTTTGAGCAGACAATCGTCTTAAAGATTTATTGGCACTAACTTCCAATCGCTCTCGAACATCTTCTAAGCCTTCTTCGTCAAACACAGGTCTTCTGCCAGGAGATTTACCTTTGGATACGGAGCCGGTGTCACGGAAAGATTGAACAATTCGACGAACATGCTATGTGAATCTTTCGTAGGTAACGTCAATGTTGGCGAACTGTTGTTGGAAGCAAGAAACTTGCGAATATTTCCTTCATCTCGTTGCCTAGATAGAAACTAAGCCTCCAAGGTAAACGTACTGTGTTCATCCGAAAACATGACACTAACAATTATAACCTAAAAATTATTCGCATTTTCTTTTTATTCTAAACAGAGCTCTATACTTATTTACTTAGAAGATAAATCAATAAAATATGTGCAGTTTTTGTCTTGAAAAAGACAGATTTTACGTGAATTACGGGAACAATAAAAGGACAAATAAAACGAAAAGAACAGAAGGAAGCAAACTACAACATTTCATGCATACGTATTTACGCACGTTCATGACCCCAGCGGATGAAAGTTTTGTTAAAAAACTTACACTTTCCAGTGTTAGAATACATTTTTGATTACAATATGACCGTAGCTACAATCAATCTGGATCACGCTGTATAAATTAACTATGTAAGAGAAAAAAAAGGACAATAAGAAGAAGTGGTTCCGTTCTGACTTATCATGTTATATAACTGTTATATTTAGTCATTTCAGGTACAATAAATATTTCTCTCGATTTTTTCTTATCGGTGACCTGATTCTGTCACATACTTCATCTTGTAGGCCGTAGAATATTTCGTCCTTTTTCTCTGGCGACTTCAAATGGTCACCACTTGGCACCATGGTACTCCTTTAGTGAGTGTTACCATTCCATGGTAAAACTTATCATTGTAATTTACTGTAACATATTCAAATTTATCTTCTGAATCTCCGCTGTTGCTTACCAAGTTTGGGTTGTTAGACTTTTTGTCATCTTCATCTTCTATTTCATCCGCTTCATTATTAGCGATTCCGCCTATGGTTTGCTTGTCTGACTCTGCATTATTGATTATTTTCGGACTGGGTTTCGTAGGTTTTATTTCTTGCGCTACTGTACCTATCACGTCATCAGTGTCCACAATTTTGTTTTCTATGTCTTGTTCTTCGTTATTATCGTTTACTTCTGGACTTTCGGACTTTTTGGGTTTCTTTCGTTTTGTTTTTGATACACGTGGTTTATTCATCATTCTTTTTTGTTTTCTTTCTAACTTTGCTTTCTTCTTTAGTTCTTTTTGTTTTTTCTTGGCTTTTGCTAATTGAATCCATTTGGAAGAAGTTAAGACAGAAGGGAGAAGCTCTCTCTTTCCTTTTATCTTTGCTATATTTCGGTCGGAAGGATACAGTAGTTTGTCACTATATATATATATATATATATATATATATATATATATATATATATATATATATATATATATACTTTTTCTTTTTGAGCAATACTGCTTTCTGGTACTGAGTGATGGTAAATCTACTGAAGATGATATTAAAGTTCCCCGCGAGAATAATGGCTCTCAATTTAAAGAAGATGATGGTAAAACTTCTTTAGTTTCATAATCGTTTAAACTCTGCTGTGTTACTTCTTTTTGTTTTTCCAAATCTAAAAGATGCTCTGTTGAGTACATTTCAGATTTTTCAGGAAGCGATGAAAGTACCACAGTTTGGCGGAATTTTTCATCACTCGAATTCACAGGAATTTTTAGAGAAAGAGGAAAAGAAGACACTTCAGATATTGACGGGGTTTCTATGAAATTATCTATAAGACTAATATTTAATTCATTAAATAACCCGGTTTCATTAAACCCTTTTTATAGAGACAATTCTCTGTCAATTCAATTTTCTGTAGCAGAACTTATTGTTGGCCAGGTTTCATTGTTAGTGAACTCAGGAGAATCAAATTCTAATGTACCTTGCTCTGGTATCAAAGATTCGTTAATATTATCGCTAACTTCCATTGCTATTTCATTTCTAGAGTCTTTCTGTGGTTTCTACTCACTAGAACTGTATAATTCTGTAAGTTGAGGCTCTTCATCTTTAAACTGAAGCCATCTGTTGTACAAACATTTATTTTGTTCTTTAAATTTCGATTGTCTGAAGTCCTTTAAGACATTAGTTTGAATTGTGAATTCAAAATATTGCAGATGTGTAAGTTTCAACTTGGTTTTTATGGAAACATGATCTTCATATTCTTCAGGGTGTTTTTTGAATAATTAACATTTTCAGGAGAAAATGGGTATAAGCCACATGTCCTAAAACCATTTTGAATGGCAACCGAAAAAATTATTTCCTTCATCACCTCATCCAATAGATTTGGAATACCGTACTTTTTTAAATCTCTGTTGTTTTTTAATCTAAACATCTTAACGGCAGTCTTCCATTTACTTTTTAAAGGGAAGACAAAACTGACGTCCCGTGGTTGCAATTTATGGGTTGTATTTGGGTACAGACACACGACTATAACTTTATTTTCGTGACATAATCGGCTTAAAGGCAAACTAAGGTGAGAAAAAAAAACAATTATTGGTAACGTAATTTGACTTTCCTTGAGGAATGGTATGAAGACGTTAGAAAAATATTCGTAAAAGCAAGCTGCAGTCATTCATTCTTTGGGAGACTTCCCTATTCCCCAGTTTCTAGGTGCACACTTAACAATTTTTTCTGGTAGATGATCATACTTAAATAAGGTTAGTGGGGGCGCAAATTGACCCAGAGCATTTGTAGCTATAAGTATCGTTATATTTTCCTTATCGGAGCTAGAAGAGGTATTATAAACGGGTTGACCTTTCTCCGCTAAAACAAGTCCCTCTTTTGGACATGTATAAAATGACGTCTCGCCCATGTTCCACACTCTAGATGGATCTTCCAAAATTATTATGTCTTCGCTGTGTAACCCCGAAGTTTCTTTAAACCACTCCCTAATTTTAGTTTCAGTTATGACTGATCTCGCACGATTGATATATTCAGATTGCTTTACTGATATCTCATATCCTCGCAAGAATAGATTAAACCATTTCATCCCTGTGTGCTTCCTTTAAACGGAACAGTTAAATTTGCTTCTTTCATAATTTTTTTTGTAGAAAACGCCAATCCTTCTCGGTTTATAGGAAAATCCACCCTTGCAGTATCTTTTATCCACCGCAAAATTTCTGCTTCTAACTGTTTCCCTAGAACTGGGCTTCTCCCAACTTTTCCGGTGGTTTCAGGTGCTTTTCCATTTAGTTTATTCCGTATTGTAGTTCGTGGAACTTTGTACATAAAGCATGCTATTTTTACTTTGATTCTTCCTCTTATTGCATCTAATGCATTTTTGAGTTCTTCTGGCTCACACTGGAAAAATTTTTTTTGGTTTTCCTTCCTCTTACTGTGTTTTTTCCTTTTAATTTCGTTCTGACTTTTGCATCTTTCTTAATGTGACTTATCTTGGTATATTTTACCTGAAAACATTACTACCTATGTAAAACAGGCAGGAAATACAAAAGCTTATAGGTATTTTCCTCCTAATGGCCACTTTACGATCGCCCTGACATTATTGTCCTATTTGTCGCCACTCAAACAGTTGCCTATGGCCACAATAGGATTACAAGGTTCCATAGGTGGCCACTTATATGGTCACTAACGGCTTACCCAGTATATTCTAGATTAGTGGCCAAATAGCTAGTTAATAATTATAACTGAATTTGAAACAGTTTGACATACATAAACCAAAAATTTCAATGCATCTTAAATATGTTATACTTGTCTTATACATTTTATTAAATTTACGTTAACCTAATGCACTAAACAAACTTACCAGGTATCTTAGTAAAAAGTGTTAAACATCAGGTGCGGCACGTAGGCTTTCATAACATATCACTTTCTAAGAAAAGTTTGACCTTGTATTTCAACTATATGTAAGGTGGGATATTCCAAAGTAATTATTTTGAATTTTAACTATTCTCAACGCCTATGCCAATCTTATTAACTACAAAAGAGGTCTACAGGTGGCCACTAATGGAACAATGGCCACAAATGGTATCTCTACCCCACATTAAATGTGTATGTTCTTCATTTCAAAATGCACGATTACAAATTCGCTTAGCACTGTACACTAAAGACTTAATTAATCTAATTGTTTGACGAAGATGGTGGTTTAAAAATTTACGAAGATATCTATCGGTGTATCTCGGCTTTCGGTAAATCTTAAAATTTCTCCATGAAAAACTTACCTATAACAAGACTAATAGGGATGCTCACTGCTATATCATCTAGTTGTTCATAGAATTTATTATTCCACTGAAAATAAGTAGTTATAAGACAGTTTTGAAAAAGAATTGTTGTATCTCTTGGAAAAATATGATAAAGTTATTGAACAGTTTCTTTTAGAGAAACTTTTCTAAAAACTAACCATTACATCACCGTTTTCAGTTTTGAATTTACGTACTTTTACAATGAAGTGGACACAGTTTTTAATATAATGTGGTATTTTCCATAATCTGAAGTTGTAATAAGAATGTGAAATGTTTTGCAAGGTTGTGGTTCTAATGTTCTACTTTTAGGTTCATATATACAATAAGAATTACATTACATTTATTTAATTGTAATATTATTATATTGTCATACAGTTGAAGATCTAATAAAGCACGTCGTTGACAAAAGGGTTAATTACTTTTTGGAAGCTTTGCTTTACGTATTATGTTAAAAATTATGGATTTAACTTCATTCAAAAGACCGAGAATTAACCGATTTGGAAAAAATTTCTTCACAAACGGTATTACTCTTGGAGTGCTTCAATAGCATCACCTGGAAAATATGATCAAAATGTTTATAACTGTATTTTTATTATCAAAAGGACGTTCATTATTATATTGATTGTATAGTTTATCAAATTTCGCTTTTCAAGGTTTGGTTAAAATGCCAAAAGCTGTTTTTACGCTTTTTAAGGTTAATGAATCAGTTTTATTCCAGTCCTCCCTATTTAGTACAGATGAAATATTAATAAAGGGCCTAAATGAAAGATCACTGTCGCTTTTATTTAAATACTTCCTTGCTACATTTCAAATTGTCTAATAAAATTTTCTTTTTTTTATAAAGTTACGAAACTTTCACGATTATCACACATAATAAAATACTTATCATTTGAGTATTAGATCGTGTATTTTTATTTATATTTCACGCAAATTAAACGTTTTGATATCAATTACAGTTATCGTCCGCAGTAAATGATACTAGCTTTAAAAAATGTAAAAATCTACGAAATATAAAATATAAGCTTGCATAATGTAACAGATTGTCAAATTTATTTAAAAGCTACTGAATCTAATTTTCTTATATCATGAATTAGTTAACATGTTAAATAAATATGGAAAAAAACCGACAGGACTTATTTGAAAAAAAAATTATTTGAAAGATGGCATAAAGTCAGGAATTTACGTTTTAAAAATAATATTATCTAAATGACTACCGTCGCGGATGCGACATTCTTCTAAACGAGCACGTAAATGTTCAAACACTCTTCGACATAGAGACTGGGACATTGCTGACAACTTTTCTCTAATCGTGGCTTTTAATTCAAGCAGTGTTTTTGGTTTATGGGTATACACTCGATGCTTGAGATATCCTCATGAAAGGAAATCTGCTGGCGACAAATCTGGATTCCTGGGTGGCCACGGGATGTCGCTTCTCCGAGAAATCAGATTTTCCGGGAACATCGCTTTAACGACCGGCAGGGACTCGTTAGAGGTGTGGCTCCGTCTTGCAAGAACCACGTATTCCGATTGTAGGCAGCAAATTCCTGTAGTTGTGGTGACAGAAACTCACCTAACATTCTGACATACTCAGTAGAGTTAACAGTCACTGTATGACCGAGAAAATTCTCAAAGAAGTAGGGTGCAATGATTACTCTAGCAGAAAAAGCTGCCCATTTGGCATTTGGCGAGTGAAGGGCCTTTGATGTTTCGTTTTGGGATTTTCACTGCTCCAATATCTGCAGTTTTGTTTATTAACATGTCCGTTCAGATGGAAATGGGCTTCGTCCGAAAACAAGATGTTGTCGAAGTTACGGAAGTGATCCAACATTGTTTCGGCATACAATTTGCGCAAATTTAAATCATTAGGTTTCAATTCCTGCACTATTTGAATTTTGTATGGATGTAATTTCAAATCTAATTTCAAGATACGGCATAAGGATGTGCGTGATATTCCTAATTCAGTCGAACGTTTGAGCGTCGATAAATCAGAATCGTGTCGAACTGAAGCTGAAACTCTGTGCACGTTTTCTTCACTCCGTGAAGCCTGTGGGCCGCCAGATTGTTTTACATTTAGTGTCGATCCCGTCTCTTCGAATTTCTTCACCCATTTCTTTATTAAAACTGCACTCGGACACTGATTTAAGTCATGCAAATCGTATTCAACGCGAAACAAGCGCCTCGCAGTAATGAGCGAATCATTGTTTAAATAAAATTGTTTTACGCAAAAGGCGCGCTGCGGTCCCGAGAACCGATCCATTGCGACTAAACTTCCAAGGAGCGAGCGAGCCGTTAGCCCTCTCCCCGTGCCCGGTCCCGCTAGGGTTTGCTCCGGGAAACCAAATTCAAATTTAAACTAATTCATGGCCCCCCATTTAGTAAAAAATGGCTAGATCTTTAATAAATTAAGAATTATTAAGCTGCCTTGACACCCTGTAACGTACTAACAAAGAAAAATGTCATAATTAAAAAACAAATTTAATTAATGTTACAGATAGAATTGAGAACATCATTGTATTATGACTACTTTTAACTATACAATAAAGATTAAAGAACATTTAAGGTCCCCTAAAGTTGTTTCAAATCCATTGTCATCTTCAGGAATGTACAAGTTGTTTTGTTCCAAAAGTAAAATTAAAACGGCAAAACTTAGCTTTGACACTAGACGTAAAGAACATATAAGATTTCGTCGATTGAGTTAATCATAGAAACGTGCGGTAACTTACTTAAATAGCTTAAATCATCACATTCAATTTAGTAATATAAAAATGTTGTAAATACCTCTTTTCGTTTATAAGTGCGATTGATATATATATATATATATATATATATATATATATATATATATATATATATATATATATATACATATATATTATAAGAGATGGGAAAGTTGTTAAATTTAATGCTGTTTAATAATTTAAAAAGAAATCTGAAATAGCTCGAGGCATTTTTGTTTTATATGGAAAAAACTGAAAACTGTTGTTTTCGTTTTTTCGTTATAACTTTTGTATTAATGATTATTTTTCAAATCTGTACAAACATTTGCATTGGCACTTTTTATTCTGCATTTAACTATCTAGCTAGATTTATTTTTTATTTGAATCAAAATCATTATTTTTTAACCAACCATTTTTTCTTATGGACACCATATTTCATTTGCACTTAAAAAACCCCTATTTTATTGCGAATCCAAAAATGTATTACACTTTATATTCTGCATTTTCTTAATTTAACAATTTATTTTTTGTGATTGGTTTATCTACCAATCTATAACTTCAAAATTAATAAAAAACAAAAGTACTGGCTCAACCAATGGTTAAGACTTGAGCTATTTCGTTAGTAAACTTATTAAGAAATATCAATAATAAAGAATTGTTTATGGCTAATTTTTATTTGGACACGAAACTAAGAAGCTAAGTAAATAAGTTGATCCAATCAAAAACGAATAACAACAAGTAAAATTATTTAGAACTATGTAATTAAATTTACAGTAAGTGTTCGAACATCGAACCATTTTTCCCTGTGCACAGTTGAATTCGTTTTTGCATGTTACTTATAGCCCGTTGAATAGTACAAGCTGGAATGCGTTCGAATTAAACTGAAACACAATTTCGCAGATCATGTACATTTTCATATTGCTGCTTATAAACGGCATTTTAATTGCCCCCGAAAGATTATAATCTAAGGGGGATAAACACGGCGATTTATTAGGGAATAGTTCGTTCAAAAATTGCCTAACATTAGCTGCATTGTGTGGTGGACCACCATCCTGTTGCCACCATACGCCTTTCACTTCATTAAGTGGAATATCATCAAAATCTAACAGCCAGGTTCTCAACAAATTTAAATACCTGTCTACGTTAAGAGTTCCTTAGTAGATATACGGACATATAATTCTGTTATTCCATAAGTCAATCCAAACACTGAAACCAAATCGTTGCTGATTTCTAATTTGTCTATTCTGTCGAGAATTTTCTATCGACCAGAAATGTTCATTATTCCGACTGAACATCCCTGAATTAGAAAAATCTCTGACATCAGTCCATATAATCTTATTTAGAAAATTTCTATCTTCATTAATTCGTTCATGCAACCAGTTGCAAAAACGTAAACGCCTATTTAAGTCTCCAATATGTAATGGCTGGCTAACGTGTATTTTGTAGTGTTAAAAATTTGCCTTTTTGAATGTTATCCAAACTTTACTTTGTGGTAGTTGAAGATTAGTACTTATTTCGTTAGCAGCGGACGTTAACGGCTTTTCAATTACCTAATTACAAAATACTTGTAAGATTATTTTAATGATGAATGTTGAAAAGTTCTACCTCTTGAAGTATGGCTTCTCTAGTTACATGAGAAATTCTTGTGCCCTAACTATTACTAGGCTTCCGTATTCTATTAAATTGGCATGTAATTTTAAAAGGTAAGTGTGATTTGGTTGCTGCCTCTCTGGATATGTTTGCAAATAACTTGCACCTGCATTCTGCCCATTTCTATTGCACAAACAGTAAATTCTTATCATGTCACAACATTATTCGTTTGTAAAATTTATATTTACTTGACATAAAAGATTCATTTGTTTTTTACATAGGCTTATGGGATTAACTTGCGCAGTTGGTGACTTTTTGAAGTTGTCAAGACCTACATTAGCAAAATATTGATTAAACTTGTCAACTGTGATACTGATACCTTCGCTTTCTTTACGGTTATGCCTATGTGAGTTGATCATCCTCCACATGGTTCTGCTTGGATTTTCGGATTTAAATATAAATGTATCTCTAGCCTTAATTTTTAGCTTTCTTAATAGCATTTCTATATTTAAGGCGTAATAAATTCCGTAAGCTTTTTAGAGAGTTTGTTTTATTTTTGTTATAAAGATCTGTTACAAGATGAACCTTAGTTAGGTAAGAAAAAAATCTCTTAATACAGGTTTCGATAATGCAAACGGTAGCGAATCCTTTTAAAGCATTAAACACGAAATATAAAAGGTTAATTTTTTGAGAAAACTCCTGGTTTTATTCGACCTGTGCAACAAAGACTGGAAATTTCTCAAGAATCAGAATAAGTATGGTAAAGTTGAAGTGGTTATTTAGCACATCAATGAGTGTTATATTCCAGTTAAAAGTACATTAACGCTATTCCAGATGTGTTTAGTAAGCGTTTAACCTATCAAAAAAAAAGTCGTACCTACGACGATCCTAATTCTAAAATGAAAAACATATTTAATGGACTGTTTGGAAAGAGGTTATCCAAATATCAAAAAACGAATATACCACTTGTTTTACATTTTGATAATTTCAAAGTTGGAAAGTTATGCAGGATAGGAAACGTTTACTTTACTATATCAACTATACCTCCGAAATTAGCGTCTTGGCTAGAGAACATACTCCTTGCTTTAATTCTTTATAGTAATGACAAAGCTATTAATGAAAACAAAGAAACGGACTTCAGAGGCCTTGTTTTCTTTGTTCTTTCAATATCTTCTTTTGATCTTTGTTAGGGGTTAATACAAATCCAGTTTTCTTTCCAACAATTTATAGATTTTGTTAATAATTGCTGAATATATTTATGATTTTTAATTATCATTTTAATTGTTCAAGTTTTACTACGAACCGCCAGAAACAACCAACGGCTAGCAAATCACCAACAGCACCGCTTTTAATTATCTATGCTATTTGGTTAGTGTTCTTTATATATTGATTTCTTATACTAGATCGACAGTCGCTATTTTATATTTATCGCTCAATATTTAAACACAATCGTAGACAACTTTCGGTACGCACAAAAACGTGATTTTGAGTTATTACGTCACCTTAACAATTCTTACACTTTATTTTACTCAGCCATTTATTATTTTAATAAGTAAGGTATTTTTATTTCTTCCCTATTACACAATGACTTTTATTTATTGTATTTTCTCAATTTACAGGGTCACTTTGACAGCGCCTTGTCCTCTCTCTTCCTACAATGCATTTATGCGTTTGCGTATTGCCGCGTTTATTTTAAATGTTTTCGAATTGAATATATGCATAATTCAAGCTATTCATCTCAATATTAACTACATTTACATTCAAATAACAATCATTTCTCAATTTAGAAAATAACATATAACTTAGCGCGGTATTGGAAATTTCTCAGGCACCTGTTACAAGATTATGCTTATAAACGAGTAGGACAACATTTATTGTCGTCCTTTTGTATAAACAAGGTAATCTATATATGCAGGTTGTTACAAATTAGAGGATATGTATGTGAATCTATTAAACTATTGCAGGTGGAATGGAAGTTAAATTTTGGCGAGTGCATTAACGTGCTCAATAAAATACAGATGAGAAAGTCTGATTTATTTATGAGTATTTGTATATTTATAATTAATAAAAAACAAAATTTGAGAATTATTTTATTTTTTAAGGAAATTACACATCATTGTTATTGAAACCTTCATTCTGCTATCTAATCGTGGTTTTAGATTTACTATATGTCTTCTTGTCTTTGTACACTATCATAAACTTTTTTTTTTATTATAAGTGTGCTTTGTTTAATTATTAATGGGCTTTTCTAATTGCTTTTTCCATATTGATATATCAGATTTGCGTTTCAATCAAGTAAACCTTGGGTACTTCTGAACCTCTACCAGCTTTTCCGCATAATTGTTTTGGGAGCGAGAGCATAGAATGGGATTATGTAAAATCGTAATAATCACTTATACCTATGAACAAAATAACGTTGGTGTTGGTGGCCGAAATCTGAGTATTACCGAACACATTTGAAAACAACAGACATTTTCAACAACCGTTATATTTTCTTCGCCTTACTTTCAAACAGATTTTTAAACAAATTAATCATTTACATTGGTGGCCGAAGGAGGGAACGTCAGATGATTCATCGAAAAGCACTACTAAATAGCGTGAAAAAAGTCCGAATGTAAATGATTAATTTGATGTAAAATCTGTTTGAAACGCCCACGCAGAATTCACCGGAGAGGCCGACCCGAGTATGTCGGACGAACCAGTATGGCTGATTGAACCGCGGCCAAGCAGCTTGTTGGCAACAGTAGAGCAGAAAACCGAAGAAGATGTCACCGCCAGACGTCGCCCCGTTAGTGGAGGCCCAACTAACGGCTCCGTCGATGTTCAACGCCGCCCTCGCCTCGATCCAGCGTAAAGGCCCCAGGCAAGGATCGACCGACGAAGACAACTTAAAGACGCAGAAGAAGAAACCGAAAAAGTCGACGAAGGTTGGCTCCTGCTCTTACGCCCAACGACAACGTGTTCCAGTCACTAGAAAAGTTTACGGACCAGAGAGAAAGTACCTTCGGCAGATTGAGAACTGGGTCGCACAGTACCACCGGTGTTACGGTTTCCGCCACGCACAGCGTTTCTGCAGGGCAGCGACACGCTGTGTCAAGTGCGCCGGAGACCACCACTTCAGCCAATCTACGAAACTCTACACCGACCCGGCCAAGCGCGTTAACTGCGGTAAGGACTACAGGAGTTGCCCGAAGTTCCCTCGGCCTCTACAGCCAAAGAAGACGGAATATCCACGGCGACAAAACAGGACATCGCCGACTTCTTCAACTCGAACAGGCGTCAGTTACGCCCGAACGACGACAGACAAAGTTGAGAAGACGGAAGTACCGAAAGCTGCTCCCGTCGCTATCGCTAACCCGCCTACCCAACTTTCCTTACGCTTTGGCACTGTGTTGGACCTCCTCGGATATTTCAATACGAAGAAGGCCCTACCTATCATCCTCAAGGTGGCAGCGTTGCTCGCTCAGTCTAAAAACTGCGATGGACCTGTAGGGAATGATCTTTACGCACGATTCATAGGTGGTTACCCTTTTCGGGTAATCATAGAAAGGTCCTACGCAAAGAGTGGTGCCCCAGGATATGTAAATATTATCGATTTTTATTTAATTCTCATATACTATGAATACCGAATAATAATTCACACAACTGATACATGTTGCCTTTTATTTCAGATACGCGGAGCATCAGCAGCATCAACTACACCACAGCACAGTCCACACAACCGAACATCTCCAGTAGTAAGAATCGTCTACAAACTAAGTTGTGTCGTGTTGTAACCACACGCGTTTTACTGCTTCTCTAAATATTAATTTACTTACAAGTAATACTTATAAGAAATTTATAGTGATTTAGTCATAAAGGAATTATCTTAGAATGCCGATATTTAAAAACTGTAGAGTGTTAATTTCGATAAGGACATCGTATGCATCTCTGACAAGCGTCATCTGTTGTATCACAGTGCATGCTTAGGGCTTACTAGGGCTGACGCATTATTATTGTCATCTAATGATAGACAACGACCCACTTTTCACTGCGATAATTTCACCGCTGAAAAAAATCAAATGAGTAATTTGCTTACAAATATAGCGAATCTGGAATCTGAAATACGCATTCTAAAATAAAAATTCTCATCCCAACAGCATCAAGTATCCATCGGAGACGGAGCAATTAATATAAGAAATATCCGAAAGAAATAAAAGAGCGTGTAATATTTTTGTGCATAATGTAACTGAGAATAATGACGCTGGTATCGTATATGATAAAGCCCAAATTCTTGATATAACTAATTATATCGCTAATGTGGATCGTTCGGATATCAAACTATTTCGTATTGGTAAACAGATATGCAACAAAAGCCGACCGATTAAGGTAATTTTTCCAACTGCGATAGATGCAAAAAGTATACTGCAAAATAAAATGAAGCTTCCATCGAAATTTAATAGTATTCGCATAACTTCAGATCAGACTCCCTCACAACGAAAATACTTGATTGATTTGCGTGAAAAATTAAATATTAGAACAGAAAATGGTGAAAAGGACATTACGATTAAGTTTGTACAAGGAAAAAACTAAACTCGTCTGTTTTGTCAGTTTATTATCAGTACGTGCGGGGTCTTAATTCAAAAACTCAACAATTTCAGCTAGGAGTTACAACGAACACCTATGATGTAATTTGTTTAACAGAAACCTGGTTAAACGTTAGTGTAAACAACACGGAATTATTCCCTGACAATTACTTAATTTTTCGATCTGATCGTAACTTTGATAGACTTGGCTTAAAAAGAGGTGGTGGAGTACCTATACCATTGGAGGGGCATTTTCCTGCCACGCAATTGGATTTATCCTCAATTACCAATAATTTTCAACAAATCGATATCGTCGGTTGTATAATCACTCATGGTAATTCAAAAATTTATATTATAAATGTATGTATACCTCCGTACGTAAATAATCATGAATTTTACGATATTTTGGAAACGCTTTCGTTCCTAAATCATTTGTATGATAATAAATTAATCATTGTGGGAGATTTTAATGCACCAAATTTTTGCAACGATAGTAATAATTCGGACACTAAGAGTAGACATATTTATAATTTTTTGGAATATTCCAATTGTTTTTAATTAAATAAAGTTGTAAATAAGAAAGGTAGATTGCTTGACCTTGTAATCAGTAATGTTAAGTTTACGGTTGGTAAAAGTGAGCTTTTTCTTGTAAATCAAGACGAACATCACCCTGCAATTGATTTTGCTGTAAGCTTCAGTAATTATATAGACGTAAACTTTGAATCGTTGAATAAATCAAAAATGTATAATTTTAAGAAAGCATGTTATCATATGTTCTTTTCTCAATTAGTGATGTTAATGTAGCATGTACCGAGAGGACATCAAAATACCCTCCGTGTTTCAGCAAGAAGTTAATTAATAATTTAAATTTAAAACTTAAATTTCTCAAAAAATTCAAAGCTACTAATAACCTTCAATATTATGATGAATTTAAACCTCTGCGATCCTGAACTAAAATACAAATTAATGAGTTGTATAAAAATTATATATCTGAGATTGAAAATACACTTCAGTTTGACTCTAAACGTTTCTGGGGCTTTATCCGTTCTAAAAAACGTCTAACACGTATCCCAGGTGAAATGTGTCTAAATGACTACGTATGACAATCCTCAAGCAATTATTGAAGCTTTCGCCTCCTATTTTTCTGGCAGCTACACCAATGGTCCATCACATTATAATTTCTTTAATTTCCATATCACATTGGATACAATCACCGAACATGATGTAGTTTCAGCCATTAAAAAACTGAAAAACAAGCATACATCAGGTACAGATCAGATTCCTGCCTTCATAATCAAAAATTGTTGTGATGTTCTAGCCAAACCGTTAGCAATTCTCTTTAACTTATGTTTAAAACAAAGTACTTTTCCTGATGCGTGGAAAATAGCCAGAATTTGTCCTGTCCTGAAAACTGGATCTCCGTCTAATATTGCCAATTACAGGCCCATATCAATCCTATGTAACTTTTACAAAATCTTGGAAATGATACTATATGGAAAGCTATTTAACCAAATTTATCCTCTTTTATCCGACTACCAACACGGCTTTGTGGCAGGTAGATCTACCTTAACGAACCTAGCATATTTTGATCAATACTGCTCTGAAACCGTAGACAAGCACGGACAGGTAGATACAGTTTACACCTATTTCAGCAAAGCATTTAACCAAATTGATCATTATATGATTTTGGCCAAATTGTACGATTTCGGCTTTAGTGAACCGTTGGTTTTCCTCTTCCAATCATATCCCCTGCAGAGACATCAGTTTGTGTCACACAATGGGCATACATTAAGACCATTTACTACAACACCAGGAGTGCCACAAAGGTCAAATTTGGGACCATTACTTTTTCTAATCTTCATTAATGACCTTCCGTTGAAGATTGTTTCTCGAAAACTATTATTTGCGAACGACTTAAACATCTTCAGTCAAGTCTTTTCAGTACTTGACTGTAATAACCTTCAGCGCGATTTAGACTCACTGTATGCATGGTGTCTCACAAATAAGCTTAACTTGAGCATAGCTAAATGTAAAGTGGTCACCTACTCCCGGAAAATAACGAACATTGAATTTAATTACACGTTAGCAGGCATATGCGTACAAAGAGCAACACTAGTAAAGGATTTGGGTATTTACTTGGACGACTGCTTTTCGTTCTTCTTTCATATAACCACTACAGTAAAGCAATCATTCGTATGTGTTCCGATTTTACCAATATAGCTACAATATTGACCCTTTACATGTCTCTAGTTAGGTATCGCCTTGAGTATGGCTCTCTGATATGGTGCCCGATCTATAAAACATATGAAAACGAAATAGAAAATATTCAGCGGAGTCTTCTTTAATATTTATACTTTCGAAGTGACGGTGTCTATCCAAATAGAGGATTCCCCCAAAGCGTCCTACTTGAGAGATTCGACACCTTATCACTTGCCACCAGAAGGAAGCGTCTCTGTACCTCCGTCTTGTATAAACTGTTAAACGATAAAATATACTGCCCATGGCTACTGAAAAACATCCATTTCGCGGTACCTAGACTCTCCTCAAGAAATCCACCTACTTTTCCTCTACGCATGTGTAGAACCAACATGTTAAGGAAAGCAGCAATTTATAATATGTGTTCTATTTTTAACAACATATCTGCTTACGTCGACATGTTTAACATTGACTTAAAGCATTTAATCCAGTTAGTTTACTGAATTATTGATTAACCCTTGCATCACCATTACAATACATTTGTAAATCAGGCCATCGGCTTATTGAACTTTAATGCAATTTGTTTACTTACTGACCGTCTATTACTTGTTATACATATCTATATTTATACTTGTTAACTCACCCGCAACTTAATACTTTTTAACATGTAATTTTGTCCTGTATCGGGTTCCTGTTTGGATAATAAACACTACTCTTATTATTATTATTAAAAAGGATTTATTTTTGAATAGCCACAACAACAATGATGCCACTACGAATACCACAACACCCCATCAACCATGCATTCCACGTGATGAAGACGCGTAGACTTCTGAGCAGTGCACCACCAAAACAACACAATACTTATATACTATATTATCTTATTTTAATATTGTAGAATGTTATAAACTTATATATTGTTAAATGTATCTAAAATTCTAATAAACTCAAACTAAAGGTCTAAACGATTCAATTCAAGTTATTATTCAGAAATTAGATCTCTTATATCTGATATTTTAAATGATTCTCATACTGCAATGTGTTCACCTTATTAACAGGGCGTTTAAACCCTGCAACTGGACTGCATTAAACAACTTCTTTCAGAATTGATTTGCTAACGATCAGAGCATCCTGTGGCTCTTTAGCACAGGGTAGGTAACCGACGATTAAAATCTTGTTAATTTAATACTTAACGTTACCTTAAAAGTTTCTGTTAACTTAAAAGTTTCTGTTAAATTAAAAGTTTCGGTGAAAAATAAAACAAGCAGGTGCCTCTAAAACAGCGTTTATTTAGAATCGCAGCATTAAGTTTTCGGCTTCTAGTTAATTTCTACCCATATAATTTCAATTCGTTCGTAATTTCAATCCAATTGGTCAATTTTCTATCATTACTTAGCGCTTCTAGGCAGCCTTCAAACCGCGCGTCACTGCGTCGTTTTATTTCGTGTCAGACGTCTGAGCATCTCATTTGCGCGTTCAAACTTTTGCGTCGAGGTTTTTACTAGTCGCGATTGCCGCATGGGGATGGACTACATCCAGACGGTGGAGCAAGAAAAGAGCACTCCAGAGAGTCCGATGCCGAACTGTGGATCAGTTGACCCGTGGATTGAAATGCAGCTAAGAGAGTAATAGTGTGAGCTGCAGGACATACGAATATTAACGATTAGAACGCTACGGTCGTTCCATAACAACGTCGAGCTAATCGTTTTCCACGGACACCGATGCTCTGAGCCCCATTTTGCAGAGCTCCCTCTAGAAAAGGTAGCGGTGTGGTCTTGCCGACGGATGTGGTCTCTCTCGTGCTCGTGAGAGTGAGAGGCCGTCAAACCGTTCCGTCTCGCCAGATAGACGGCACGACGCGCCGCGCAGCGTCGAAGCCTTACCATAGACTTTTGAGACGCTGTGATGACGCCACGTGTCACGATTGCGGCCCCGTTGGATAACGACGGAAAGAGACGAACTCCCGAATGTGGGTTCGTCTGTCTTTTGACAACTATGACCTCAGCATAAGATCACCCTTTCCTAGCCCAGCGCCGTAAAATGTGGGTTTAAAGAGGACCCGCAGGTCCCGACCTTGCGCTCAAACGTGTCCAAGTCCTTCTTTACCTAATTCCAAATCTAAATAAATAAATATTTACTAGTAATAGTGGAATTAGACTTTTTTTATTTATGAAAATGTAAACTGTAACTTTGTTTCAACATATTAAACAATTCTCAAAGATTGTATTACTACTGACGAAGATAACTGTAAGTGTTACCGAAACTTTAGTCTATGACTATCTAAAAATACCGTGACTGATACAGTGACATCAGATTATGTGCATTAGCTTTATCAAATAATGAAGCTGCGATAATACTGGAGTAAAATAACTGTAAAGAGTTAATAAGCAGCCTTGTACAAAACAAAGCTATTAAAAAAAAGAATTAGCTTAAATAAGAATATGTAATAACTTTACTAACATTTTCTAAGATTACAGTTCCTTTGTTATTTGTTGCTTTTTACTCAAGGAGAACTATCTCAATCAGTTTTATTAATGTTCTTCTAATGAGCATTGTCTTAGTCCGTAGACCGGGTAAATAGAAGCACTAGACACGATTTATCTAAGTATATTACCCAAAAAATAAATTACAAACAGGGCGCTGATCACAGAATTTCATATTTTAATGCACTTCGGGAAAAATTGTCTATAAAATTGTATATAAACTAAACTTGTTTTGTGTGGTTTATAAACGCACATGTATTTGTAGATACCCACGTTTATCTTGAAAATTCCGCTAAATTAAAACCAACCACTCTTAAGGGATATAAATGTCACGTGACTTTTGCCGAGCAGAAAATATGAAACGCACCCAACGCGAAACCAACGAAAACCGTAATAAATTAGTGAAACGTATAAATTCGATATTCAAATTCACTCAATACAAACATTCAAAACTATGTATGTGACATAGTGCGAAATCTCTTTCCGCAAAATACAGTAGATTTTAATGCTATTTGCCCTTAAATCATATGTAGAATTTTCCCAAAATTCTCGTTTATACGAATAAAATAGATACGTATTTGTCATACACTCTACTAGAGCATTAAGATACCATTAATGTGGTTTCGCTACCCGTTCGTAAGATTCTTTTATACTCAAATGTCCTTTCACACGACATTCAATGCTTTATTGAAAATTCTAATGGCGTAACAATTATACTAAACTTACAAGTTATACTAAAAAAAATTCTACCCTACAAACACAGGTTCATACAGTATTAGAAATGCGTCGTACGTACAATATAACATTAAATATACCAAGTGACTCCAAGTATCACTATTATCTCGTTATCCTAAGTTTCTATTTTTTACCAATTTCAAATTAAATGTGTTCTTTGGTTATAGCATTTTCCATTGTTAGCTTTCGTCCGTTAGAGGTTGATTTGTCATCTTCAAGTCAGTTTAATAATATTTAATTTACACACACACACACGCGCACGCACGCACGCACGCACGCACGCACGCGCGCGCACACACACACACACACACAAATAAGCACGCTATTGTAATGATGTTACTATGCAACCAAACAAGCTTTTGCCTACTTTATGCCAATAAGATCCCTGTTTTAATCAAGTTACTTTGGAAACCAGGAGCTAAACGCGATATACTGACACATCCATGGTTCATTTCTTTATATCCATTTTAAATTAATTCCTACAATAAAATGCATTAAAAATCACAAGTAATTGCGAAATGTCTACAATGGTTTTACACTTTCCCACAGTACATTTATACTGGCAATGTAAATAAAAAGTTAATTAAAACTCAAAGTATAGAAAAATGCAATGACTTTATACATTCCTCAGTTTCACTATTATTTGAGGTGAAAATTATTTTAGCTTGGAATACACTATACGTTAAGATTATGAGTTATCTACTTTTACATTATAAAAAAACAGAAGCGTTAATTCTCCAATATTCTTAAAAATATTTAGACACATAAAGTATAATACTTCAAGATGTGACACTTCGAAAGTAATCACAAAGTTTTCGCTTTTAAAAATATTAAAGAAAGAAAATGTTTACGGTTTTATGCATTTTTGAGAGAAAATATTTAGCAATAAAGCTGAAATATCGTTAACCAGTGTAAAAATGTAACAGTGATGAACATTTTAACATTTACTGTCGATTGAAATAATTGTTAGAGTATGGCAAATTGTATTATTGCTGCTTATCTTTTTTTTTATAATTTATGCATTCACCTTTGTAATTTGTGCTTGAATTCAATTCTAGCAAAAGAATCTTACATTTCATATCCGTTTGTAAACACGTCTGGTCCGTTTATTTAATTTGCTCGCAACGTGTCAGTTTTTTTTGTGGAACCTGTCAATTATCAATGATCCGTTTAGGTATAAATTGCGTTTGACTTTCACTTTCTATTAAAATTATTTAATAATGTAAATATAATAATTTATATTATTTATAAGAGATTCTATTACTAAATTTGGCAATCCTTCCATTACAGGTCGCAAGCCAGTATAAGCACCCTTACTGGCGGTCAACTGGCTACTTATACAGTACTAAATGTTAAACCATGAGAATAAAGGGTAAAAGAATATAACAGATGGGTGGAACTATCCGAATTAAAGTAAATATACCTCTCAATTTATAGTCACCAGAACTGTCACAATTGCCAACAGGTGACGATAAATGCAGTTCCTAAGAAATGGTTTCAATAATAAAACGACGTTATATCGAGCCCATTTATCAAGGGATTAGGTATATATAAGTACATATGTATGTATATATATATATATATATATATATATATATATATATATATATATATATATATATACTTCGATCGAGAGTGAGTAGTTTGCACAAACCAACTCAACACAAGGTAGGCAATCCCATCCTGATCAATTAAGCAGACTAACGCTGGGTAATAGTTTCAACAAAGGTAATCAAATAATAAATAGTAATATAAAGAGTTTAATCCTAAATCGATTTAGTAGCAAATTTATCTGTTATGTGAAGGTAAAATATTGAAATATTCCCTATCTTAAGAACGAAATCATCGACTAATAACAATACAACTCATAGTTTAAAAAGATTCGATTAGATTAGAGTTTGGTAGATGTATAATTGCAGATATTTGCACATTTAACTTCATAATTTAGTTCTACATTAAAAGTCAGTTTTTACGTAAACCAAATAAAAAATGGGCATAACTATATAAGGCAATGGATACACACACGCGCGCGCGCGCGCCCTCACACACGCGCAAGCGCACGGGCGCACATACACACACCCACACACCCACACCCACACCCACACCCACACACACACACACACACACACCCACACACCCACACACCCACATACCCACACACCCACACACACACCCTCACACCCCCACACACCCACACACCCACACACTCCCACACACACATCTACACACCCACACACCCACACACCTACATACCCACACACTCCCACACAACACACAGACCAACACACACACACACACACCCACATACCCACACACGTTCCGCTTTCCATGTTTTGTAGCTGGTAGTTTCACTTTCTCTTTATCTGTACTTTCTCCTTTTTCTTGAGAACTATTGGTCGGCATTGGTTTGCGTTCTAATACTGTTTTCCACGTTACTCGTAGTCGCAATGCGTCTTCCCTTGTATTCATGTTCCTTGGATTCTTCTGGGTTTCTTTGGCTTCTCTTATTATTATGACTGTTGCGTGTTCGTCGTTGGTCAAATATCTGGTATTGACCTGGTGTTTCGCCAGGTGTTTTTCTAGAATTCTGATGATTTTATCCGTCGTTCTCTTGATATGCGGCAGGTAGGCGTGGGACAGCGTCGGTGCCCCGGTTTCTTGATTAGGGCATCTCTAACTTTATTTAATTCTTCCTTGAGATTTTCTTGGTCTGTTAACTACTTCGATCGATGGCATAACGTTGATGTCATTGATTTCAGGTATGCTGGATGGTGGTGGGAACCGGATCCTTCAACTAGAACATTGGTAAATAGTGACATCACGTAAAGCTTCCTAACATCTGTTCTGGTTCAAACGCATACGCTCGTAGTCTTCCCAAGAAGCATTGTGAGTTTTTCACGTATGACTTTGCTTTTACCACATGTGGTTTTAACTGCTATGCCAAATATCTTGAGAGCTGTTGTAATGGAGACTATTTGTACACCTCCTTTGTGTACCTCACCTCTAGTAACGCGTAAATTTTAGGGCACCTCGATGACTTTTGCTTTGGAATCCATGTTTCCTTAATCTCGTCCTCTATTGGTGAATCTATGGTTTTCATTTTTGCAATTTTCTCCAGATATACCGTTGGATCAGTAGTAATAACTATATGTATATATGTTTCTGCTCGTAAGAATTGTTCATATTTTAAAATTTTTGTAAGTTTTAGAGAAAGTTGTAGTCCTTAATCACTGCAAAAGGTACCGAAAGGTACGCAATGTGTCCACAATTGTTTATTCACCTTTAGCCTCCTTTGTAAACAAAGGTAAGTATGCTTTATTCCGTTTGTAAAAATATTTTGAAGGAGGGAGACTTTCATTAAAAATGTTTTCTTTTTGAAGGATGGAAATAATACGGTATACGTAATTTTTAGGTTACTAGGTATTAAAAGCTACAGATTGAGGTACTTACTGTGATTGTGATCAGTAAACAATTCTTTGACATGTGTTGACTCATTTCATTAAAATATTCTACACGAATGCCTTACACATTATAGTTGATCACTATAGAATGAAATTCCAAACCGGAGCCCAGGTCAAAACTTACAGAGCAAAATTTGGGATCCATTAAAAAGTGAAGGTTTCTTAATAAATTAAGGTTTACGGATTTAGTTCAAATTGTTCATATCTTTATCGCGATGTAGTGACTTATCAGCTATAGATTAGTTAAGGCAATGTTCATTATAAAACTAAACTTACGGGGTAAATTTGGTTTAACTGCATTTTTGACACAATGTTTCAGAAAGAATGTTTCGATTTATGAGTTTACATGTTTGTAATCAGCTGGGGCCAAAAATCCCCTGTATTTATTCACAGATTTCGTTGGGAACGACGAAATGCGTTTTCTGGGTGGGCAACAGTAAACTTTTATGGTTTTAGGGAGTTGGTCACTATCCGGGGATAAAGATGTCAAAAAACTTTATTTAAGTAACCGTTTCATTGAGAAAACAGTCAAATCCATTACCTCGATGGCTTTAAGGCATTGGCTAAAGGCGCCCCGAGACTTCATTTACACAGCCACTTCATATTATCTGGTTAAAAAGACTAACTTATGATTTTACGGTATTGATCATTATTTGGAGCCAAAGATGCTCAAAAACTTTATGTACTCATTTATTTCATTAGGAAACGACCAAACGCACTGACTTGGTAACCAAGATGGAAATTTCGTCAGTTTTGATAAAATAATGCTCAAAAACACTATTTCTTCATAAGTTTCGTTGTGAAAACGACCATACGCATTTCTTCCATAAACAAAAGCAAACGTTTGTGGCTTAGGACTTTGAGTTTATAACCAACGACCAACTCAAAGTTTTGGAGACCTTTGGCTCGAAATAACTATGGACCCAAAGATTTACAATTTACGCATCCCTTAATTTTGTTGTAGAAATAATCAATCGAGTTGCCTCGATAAACAAGATGAACTATGGTTTTCAATGTTGGTCACTATTTGGACCCAAAGATACCCATGAAAATTATGTGAATTCAAGTTTCGTTAGAAAAAATATATTACTTTGATACGAAATAATTAAATTTTGGTTCTAATGCGCTGGTCATCATTGAAATCTGTCAGATCCATAATATTTATATACAAATGAGTTTGTTTGCAGAACAATATATGCACATTGTTTTCGTCAACCAGTTAACCAGTTTAACGGGTAAAAAATTCGTTTTAGCGATTAACAACTAACAAAACCAGAAAATTTTCCGGATTTTGCGCGTATTTAGAAAATGCTTTACTTTATGGTGTAATTACTGCTTTCGCTATTTTGGTAGGCCAACTTGATAGTCGTTCACTTGATTACTTTATTTAACGCATTTGCAATAACGGGATGCAAGAAAATTGTATTTGACCGTATGATTTAGGATATTTTCAAAAATGTCTAAAAAGTACCGTTTGGTGCACAAATTGAAAAAAATTAGTTATTAATGACTTACTTTGTTTTTATAGTTTTTTGAACATTTCATTTATTTGACAACATGAATTTACGCAGTTGCAAACGAACAATACATACAGCTATATCTGTGTAGAATTCTAAGAGATACATGGTTATTACAGACCTTGCATTACATAAAAGGGGATTCTTTAGAATTATTTTTGTTGTTGTTATGCTAAAAAAGGTGGTAAATTGTTGTCATTCTTTAAATTCTTCTTACTAAAATAGTTTTATCAAAGTTATGATACGAATGAGGAAATGGTGCACATACATTTTATAGGTGGAATTACCCAGTCAGTATCTTGCAGTAGAGGCAAGACCACTTTATAGTAATGAATTTCCTGATCGCCAACTGCCGAATACAAAACATTTCAGAGAATACCCGAACGTCCATTTTCCATTTTATAGATTTGTTGCGATACTTCGGGATGAATCCCTTTATACCTTCATCTTGTTTTTTCCGATTAATGTGGTTGTTGGGGATGGGCCTTTAACGGCCTCTTGTTGTTTCGTTGGTATTTAGATTTTATTTTCTTGTCTGAGGGCTTTTACTATTTTCATTACTAGTGCGAAATCCTCGTCTTCAGTTCTATTTGTTTGTTTGGTCGGATTTGCGGCAATTTGCGCGTAAGTGGTAGTCTTGTCTGTTGTTCTTATTGGTGGTCTTAAGTGTTGTTTTTGTGTTTAGTGTTCAGGTTCTGCCGGGAACTCGTGGTAGTTAGCCGTGTGTGGACCGGAGCAGTTACAATATTTCGTCGGTTCTCCAGTTTCCCTCGTTATCGTGCATTGTCGTGTATGATACGGCCCCGCGCACTTTACACACCTCGCTGCTGTGTGGCATCCACTCGTGCTGTGACCGTAGCGCTGGCAATTATGGCATTGCCCCATGCCAGTACGTCGATGTGGGGTTTCAACTCGGATTCGTAGGTACCGGATCGATTTAAGTCGAAATATGTCTTTTGCTGTGTCGGACTTGCGTAGGATGATAAGCACCATGCTGGTCTTCCTGCGGTAAGGCCCGGAATACATCCGACTAATTTTTTCTACTTCGAATCCCATTTGTGTGAGATCTGATTCTAACGTCGTAATTATATTTTCGTCTTGTGGGACGCCCTTGATCACTGCTCTCAGTGGTTTCTCTTCTTGCAGTAGATATGTATTGAATTGGAATTTTTCGTTGTCGAGAAGTTTTGTTGCTTTTCTGTATTCGTCTTCGTTGTTTAGCATTATTTTGATGCCAGTCTTTAGTGTGTTTGTTGATTTTGGGGTGATGTTTACTTCTAGTAATTTATCGAGGACTTTTGTGTAGTCCTCTTGATTATATAGTATAATCGGAGGTATTTTTTCTATCGTGGTTGGAGCGAGAGGTATTTGCGTTTCCGCTTCAGTTCGCTGGCGTTTAAGGCCGCCTTTCCTAGTGACGGGTGTAAATCCGTCATCTTTGGAGGGGGCGTCTGAACCGCTGTTTGCTTCCTGAAGTTTCGAGTCGAATTCGATGTTGTTTACTTCTATTTCGTTTCCGGCTGTTGGTTCAGTCGAAGTCGAAGGTTCTTCTGTTTTCGGCCCGTGCCTTTTTTTCTTCTTTTTGCGACGCGGAGGGTTTTCTTCATTTGGTGTTACGATGGGTATCGCCGCAGAGGCCGGCGCCGTTGCAGGGGTCTGCGTTGCGATCAGCTCCTGTCCCATTTCTTCTATAATTCTTTCCAGGGATACGATCTTGTCCTCCAGGGTCCTTGTTCTCCCTTCTAAGTACTGATTATGTGACTTCAGACTATCGATCTGTGTCTTCGCTGTTTCGAGGAGTACGTTTCTCACGGACTCCCGGAGGTCGTAGTCACTCGAGTCGTCGTCGCTCATTTTGTAGCCGAATTTGCGTGGTGAAAACTACACAAACCCGGTACGTAGAGCTTCTAAAACGGATTGCTCCGAGGATCGCGCGCGCGAATATTCTTAAGTAACTATCTCTCTCGGCACAAGTGCTTCGATCAAACGCTAGCACAAGAATCCACTCCCGAACGTTTAAGAGGTACAGGTTGTTTTAAAAAATGGGCGTGGAATAATTACAGACCAAATAGAGTTAGAACCATTCCAACTGAGGAAAGAATCGTAATATTTGTCGTCGGTTTTATTTACTGATAAAGCAACTTGGACCTTTATTTTATTGAAAGGCCCATTTTGCGCTAAGTTCTTATAAAATGAATTGCCTCAGACGTTCCACTAAATTTTTGATGTCGCGTGTGATCTATGTATGAGGTCGCACCACCGCATTGTAGTAATGTAGGTAGGAATCCTTAGATAAGTTATTTCTTAACCAATGAAGATACGTTCATTTGAATCAGTTAGATTTTTACCTCTGGGGTCAGATAAAGGCGTGGTATATTCTTATCTAAGCGAAAATAATGAAATACATCGACAACGCGTATGCGATGGATTACAATAGACTTGAGAAACGCCTGAATTCGGCGACAATGAGCTTATGTAGAATCACATGATACTCATTCCGAGCATTTGTTTTAATGTAGAAACCTATATAGGGCATCGCTACTTTTTTTTTAATAAGGTTAGTTCTATAGTGTTTATCAAAACTAATTAAAAATAATTCAAAATTTGGAGTAAGCTGAGAAAGAAATCAGTAAATGCACATAATGTGTAAACTGGCAAACACCACACCAATACTTAGTTCGATCAAAGGGTTTAATTTGGTTGCTTTAATATTTGATCTAGTTCTCATCATAATACCACCATTTTGAAATTTTGATCCACAGTAATTGCTAATTGAGATGTACTCATACTATATTTTATGTGGCACAATTTGCTATTACTGCACTAAATTCCTTGGATGCACGTTTCATCCATATTCTCTACCGGTAAAAAAGCATTTTGTAAAAATTGTACATTTTGCTGGAGTTTTTATGCTCTCAGAATTTAGTATGGATTTGAACTATTCCACGTGACTAAATTAAGTACGTTTAATGGAGATTGTAAATTTATTACAGTAGTAATATTAGGAGGCTGTAAAATGTGTTATTAACAAATGATTAGTTGGTGTAGAGTTTGAAACTAAACAATTACACAAACAACAGTTAATAGTGAACGGAATAAGTTTCCAATAATTCTAAGAACTCTAAGAATGCACTGATTGAGATGCGTGCTCGCCTATTTATTTCGACGATTTCAGAGGAGTGTAGTGAAACGGGAACTGGATGTGAGAAAACGTACACAAACGAAAAGCTTTAAATGGTATTTAAGAGAATGTCAATAAAAACGGAAGACAAATAATTAATAAGCTCTTGTCGTTACCAGCTACTGCAAGAATTAAAAGATGAAGCACAAAGCCATTTCCAAATTAACTAATCGGTGATTTAAAATCTGTCAAATATACCTCAACGGATGAATTGAGGAGGCCACGCATACTTATAAAAGGTCTACTACAACAGATATAAGCTTAATGTGTAACTGTGTTAAATTTTGCATAACATTAAGCTTTTATAATTTGTGAATTGGATTCTTATATCTTCATACACCACCATCAGAATAACAATCATTCTGGGAACTTTGTGAGACAATATGAATAACTATCACCACTGATCATTCGGCTTAAGTTAATTGTACATACAAATAAATTGCATATAAAAATTCTAAATCCGATTACTTTATGCGACATCTTTAATTGCCTTTGTTCTTTAAATTCTGGATACACGGTATAAATGAATATAAAAATAATTGCTTTGATAGGTGATTAAAAACCGTAGTTAATTTTCAGCATTGCAGTGCTCGTTTAGTAGTTCTGTATTATTAATCAAAAAGTGACTCGTAAAATGTATGTTGGATACTCAAATGTGTAACACAAGTGCAGAAGTTATGTTATTATTAAGCATTACAAATATTTTAGGTAATTGGATATCCAACCTACAATCATCAAGCACTAGATCAATAAGAACCAGCCTTAGTGGTTTGGTTCGAGATACTGGATATAACATTTTGTATTTAGTTTTAATATCATCCGACATTCAAAAGTTTATAATTTAATTAAATAAGCAAACTTTTTTTACTTATTACTGAAAATAATTTGAAAAACGTGTTATATAGTATTAAAGCTTCTGTTGCAACTTTCTCTACAGGCTTGTGGTTATAACCGACTTAATGTGGTTTTATGCGTAATGGTTTATGTTGAGTGTTAAACTAACGCACACCATATTATTAACGGCTTGGAAAAACAAAGGCAGTGCTTTTGATTAGTATTTCCAGTAATAAAGTAAAATAAAAAATTAAATACATTTTTAGTACTTCTGTAACTGACAAATTTTTTTCCTTTAATGTAATAAAATGTTTTATCCAGAGCAGGATAATATAATATAATATAATATGTACATAATTGTCAATATTTATGGTTCACAATTCACGTTCCTAGTAAATTAAGTTTAATAAACAATTTTCTCATACAACTATGGCTAATCAACTTACTGCAACGTATAGTTGTTAATTTTGAATAAACGAGAAATGCCAGCCATAAAAAGGAACACTGCTATATAAATGTTCACAATATCTGCAGCATTTACTACATTTTGGATTATAAGCCATTTTTACACATTAAGTGTACAATCTCGAAATCAAAATGTCCAGCGTACGCAATACAATGTTATGTTTAGATGACCACTGGGGCCAACCGGGTAACACTAAGTAACATATACTTTAAATCTGTATCAGAAACCAAGTCAATTGAAAGGTTTCATCCAACTCGACGTTTGAATATTTGCAACGCGCTCATTTTAAAATAATTAATTTTGTTGAGTCAGTATGCCACCCTTATTGTTAGTATCTTACTTATTTTGTCGAGGAATCCGTTGGAATACCCTGTCAAGTATTTGGTTAATATACAGAAACACCGCCAGATTGAATTGCTTATGCTTGAATTCTCTGGTGATCTTTATACGCATCGTCAACAAAAGATGCTTACACGCTCTCTCAAGTTGTAAGTCGAACTGTCTGCCACGAAGTTGTTTATGGGATTCTAGGTGATCTATGGCTCGCATGGTCAGAATCTGCTCAAAGGATTTTCAGGTTTAGGCTGTTCCGGACTGAAGTGTGTGGCGACTTGATCGGGGGTAATCGAGCATAAAAGGGGTGCCCGTTACCCAATTGGACTTCGAAAAGGTTTGAGCTATAGAACTGTTCAAAGCGGCCTTCTAGGAGTTCCTCAAAGCGGGTGTCAAATTGAGGTTCTCTCGTTCGATCAGAAGATTGCATTTGGACTATAGCTTCTTATTACGACGCGGATTGTAACCTTAGATCGGGTATATAATAGTTAATAAACCATCGTGATGCTCCTTCAGCAGCGCAATAGTGATTCAGTTGTATAGTTTACTGCATATGTTTATTGCGCCGTAAACACCCGTACCATGTTTCAGCGATGTGTTTGCAGTGATCTTTAATGTAAGTTATATACGAAAACGCAAACTTTCACGGCTATTGTTTATTATTTAAATACCAATATTTCGGTTATAACCGTGTATTATTAATTGAAACACATGTCTCTTGAGCTTATAATTGTGTATTTTTATTTATTTTCTAAACTGACAAACGTTTTGAACAATTGCAGTTATCATCCTTAGTAAATAAAGATATATAGTTTTAACCTTTAAATGCCAGTGTGGGGTCCTTCAGGGACCCCAATATTAGATATCTTCAAAGATCTTTTTCATTAGAATGTGTTGGCAACAGTGCCTTCAGGTATTTGTTTCTTAACGGTTGCTGCATATGATTTCAGTATTATACGAGACATCGTAAGGTGCGTGTTGAATTAGCAAGCAATTGAGATAAGTGGGGTCTCTAAGAGACCCCATATGGGTGTTTACGGCACAAAATACGTATTTAAATTTATACTTATTTTTTTGGTTAAAAATGAGCCATTTTAAACAAAAAGGGCCTTTGATACAAAAAGAACTCGAGGAAATGGCAGGAAATGTGAATATTGATTCTGCGCCCGATTGTTTTAGTGACGGCAGCTTAGATGAGGAAGAGAACCTTTTTGTCACTGAAAACGTTTCTGAATCTGAAGATGAAATAGAAATACAGAGCGAGCAAGATTCAGATTCAGAACCTGAACAAATCGATTTGGATAATGACCAGTTAAACGTTCCTAAATATCTTGCAAAATCCGGTTCAAAATGGAATAGCCAGCCCTTTCCTAGAAGTAGAAGATAACAAAGAAATATATAAATTTACGTCCAGGCATTACAAAATTCAATAAAAATTGCGGTTCAATTTTAGATTTTTTTTTAACTTATTTTTTGGGGAAGAACCGAAAGATGTTGTATGTCTTCGTACAAATCCAGAAGCTTCTCGGTGTTGTGTCTGGAATGAAAAAATCCAACAAACCAGAAGGAATGGGTTACACTCGAGCGAGACGAGTTAGACTGTTTTTTAGGAGTTCTCATAAAAGCAGGTCCCTTGAGATATGCAAGGGAACTGACACGAGAGATGTGATTTATTAATTCGTCGATCATTTTTTACGGCCGCTTTATCTAGAAATAGATTTGAAGAAATTTCAGTGTTCTTGCATTTTGGTGACAAATTGACTAAAGCTGAGAGAAAGGAAAAAGATAAATTAGCAGCTATACGAGAGCTTTGGGACTTATTTCTTAATAACTGCACCAAGGCTTTTAAACCATTTGAACATATTACGATTGGCGAACAATTAGTTTGTTTCGTTGACGTGGAAAAATGCCCCTTCAGGCAATACATAAATCAAACTTGGTCGCTACGCAATTAAGATTTGGGCAGCTACGGACGTTAAAACTTCATATCTCTGTATTCTATAAGTCTACACCGAAAAACTTCCTCGTGGAGAAGTAGAACGCAACAAAGGCTTTCGTCTAGTGTCAGAAACCGCATCATGGCACTTAGTGAGGAATTACAACAGACAATTTTTTTACCAGTGTACCTTCAGCTAATTACTTATTAAATACCAAACTTACCTTGCTTGTTACAGTTCGTAAGAACAAACCAACTAAATTTTCTGTCAAGACTTATTCAATCGTCAATGTTTGAATTTACGAAGGATTTAGCAATGGTTCCGTACATCCCAAAAAAACCGAATGGTACATACGTTGTCGAGTCAACTCGTTTATGATATTATCACTTCAAAAACTGAAAGTCCCACATGATAATACACTACAACAAGGCCACCGGCGGCGTAAACTATGCCGACATGCTTATTAGAGAATACACGTGTAACAGAACAGCTCGATGGCCTTTCAAATTATTTATGAATATGGTTGATATTTGTGCTTTGAATGACTTAGTATTATATATACTGAAAAAATCCTGATTGAAAAAAGCAGAATTGTTCGCGCAGACGCTTTTCTTCTGCAATTAGCTGACGATCTTGCTCTAAAAATATGAAAACACGTGCAAAATATAAGCGCCATAAGACACACGTAAAAGATGCTCTAAGGGACTGTGGCATACCTATGGATTCCCAAATTGAACCTGAACAAGCTAATACAATGTGTTCACATTGCAGATCTATTTAATAAGTTTATAATTGATTAGTGTAGTAGAATTAATATATTTGTTTTTCCATTGTATGTCTAAAAAAAGGGATATAAATTTACTTTACTTTAGTTTGTTGCAATGAGATGTTTGTTCATGTCTTAATAAGTCAAAACCAAAGCCATATGAAAAATAAATATGGTCTATAATAAAAGACTTTTTTTTTATAAAATTGCAAGTTTTGGCAATAATGTATCCAAGAAGTTCAAAAATTAAATGGTTCCTTGAAGGACCCCACATGGGTGTTTACGTTGATTTCATTTACATGAGAATTTAAGGGTTAAGGAAGCAATTATGCTGTGAAATAATTATGTGCAATACGAAAACTCAAATATAAACCTACTATGATAGTCAGGGACCGTATATGAGAAAGTCAACATCGAAACCTTACTTTATTTTAGTAAAAATCAGCTAAATCTTTAATACATTAAACTTTATAAAACCACCATAAAGATGATAAAATAGAACACTCTTTATGAGTCAAAGGCTTACAATGTAAACTATTACAATAAAAAAAGTCAATTTAACAAAATTTATTCAAATTATAAAGCCCAAAGCTGTGAGAAACTTTGATTTGAGAGTGGTAAAGTGTTTGCAGCTAGAAACTTGACATACCAATTAAATATCTAACTAAATCTAACAAAGAAATGATTTTCACTATTTCAAGGCTGAAATCGTTATTATATACAGCAAAACAGAATGTACATGTTTAATCTGATCTCAATTTATATGTGAAATCATTGCAATGCTGTGATAACTTAACATACTGAATTGGTAAATTATTTACCTCGGGGTCTAGGAAAAACAGCAAAAAACCTTGACATACCAAAAATAGCATTCTGTCTTCTTTAGTTACAAAATGCCAAAACCTATTTAATCGAAAAATTTCTTCTTACCTGTTCAAAGTATTTGGATGATAAAACTTCCATATTATCAGATTAAAGTTCTAATTTAAGCCATTTATTTTTGATTTAATGTACAATATTTCCACAAGAACAAGACTACTTATATAGTCCCGAATCTAATAGTGGATTTAACATCGTTAAAACACATGTGTTAAAATGAGGTAATGAGTCGATTTAGCGATAGTACAGAAAATGTCGATTGCATAACCTTCTGTACCTACATACATGTAGGTTCGAAGGTAAAAAATTACAAACGCTGTGTTGCTTTATTATTTGGAGACACTTTCAAGAACTTAAAATCTTGCAATCCCATTTTCAAACCAACATCTCTTAACTACGGAATTCCATCAGTCACTACTGCTAGTGAAGATAAATAACAAGTAAAGTTGTATATTGAACAGTAAAACAAAGTCATTCGAGCCGAATTCAATGTACTTGTAAAAGAGTAAGAGAACTATAATTGAACGCCCAATTAAAGGTTTAATAATTACGTGATAGAAAAGTAAAGCGAATATGTATTTATATGGGCTCAGGAGCATTTCCGCGATAACTTAATTTACTCGATACTAACACATCAATTCCATTGCTACGATCTCACTGCTTTCTCGTAAGTTGTTCATGCCTGAATTTGGGACCCAACCATTTCAGGCTAATCACCACTGCTTGTTTAAAGTGGAAATATTAAACTTAACCTTTATTTGAAAGAAAAAAGTGTAGGCACAAAGTGTAACTGATAATGATCGTTAATTGTAACACAATTCTTAGAAAATTGTTATCTTTTACGTATTTTACTCTCGTACGAAAACTACTTGATATATGTATTGACGGGGATGTACGTTCGTTAATTTGCAGCAAAATCGATCATTCACAAATTGTAGTGTCACGTGTGGATGAAATTGTCGTAGACTTTTTTTGATTATTAGTATATTTGAATATCATATGTAAGATTTTAGGTTAATATTACCTGTGATGTTACGTTACCGGGACTTTTATTTTAAAGTTTATATTCGTAGTTTCGATAAAAGGAATTAAATTTCATACGTCGGCTTAAATTTATTTGGGGTATCGTGTTTGATAGCAAAAGGTTCGCCCTCGGGTAAATATTTCTGCCTACTTTCGCGCTTACCAGTTTATTTATGGATTAAGTTGTTATTGGGGACGCTATAGAACATTCATTTGAGCAATGGGATTTCTTATGAAAAAACAGGATTTTTGCATCTCGATTCTAGGTATCAGATCTATTTTTTTCCTGGGAAATGTCCATTGTGCAGGTTTAGTATGGAAAATTCTTAAATGTGGCGGTTAAAACATGTGATATTGTGGGGAAATGAATCTTTGTTTTTCAGTTAGTTAGTAGAGTCGGAACTATGCTGTTGTGAACAGTTGGAGATGTAGAGACCTGGCGCGTACACCATCTACCGGCTAACTACCGAGTTACTGAAGTTATCGAGCGTGAACGCTTTTCTTCACTTAACTTAGTGTGGGTTAAAAATAAAGGATTCTCAAACCTGGGAAGATATGCTTGTATTGACGTTATCGTTGGATATTTTCGAAAAGAAAGATTAAGTGTTCGGTTGTCAGTGTTTATCTATTTTCTTTTGGAAATAAAGGTGCGCTTCGGCGGATTAAACTAACTTATTGTTTTGGTAAAATTGTGTAAATTGAGTAAGCAACGCCGATTTCCCTTCATTACATGCATCTCGAGTTACCCTCAGCTTGTTCAGACAGACAAATAGTTGCTATATATACACTGCTTTAGTAAAATTTTGTGTTATAAAAGTCAAAGAACGTTGTGCAAATAAATTAATAGTGTGTAGATAAACTCAGGTGGAGCAAATAGTAAGTCACCTGTATCTGGTAGGAACTTTTCGCTATTAAGATTGCAAATTTAAGTTAAACGAAACAATTAGTGGAGTTGACGTTTAAAGTTGTCAATGCTGCAGTATTGTACCGTACAGAAGGGATTGAAGATTTATTAGTATTCTTCGATCAATCAATAAGGGTCAATAAAATGGAAATATGCGCCCCCATGTTGCGAATTAGGATGAAAAGATTAGTGTAGAATCTGTGAGTAAAGGTAATAACTTTTATGATTTGGGAATTGAACAAATTTGTAAAATTGTGTTGATTACGCGAATGAGCCCCCTTCCTATGTTTTAATATTTTGAATAGAGGCCGACAGGCGATCGTATCAATTACAAAGCGCATTCATTCTGATTTTGACCATTATGTAATTGTGGTATATTTATTTTGCATTATGTGTTGGTATTTATATTGTAAAAGATACAGTTAAGTAAAACTAAAGCATAAAGTTAATTGATTGCAGGAATTGTGAGCCTTGCAAGCTTCTTCCAGACGCTTATATTTAACATTTAAAATTTTACGTACGAAATATTGCACGTTGTTTCCTTTCGTACATGAATTGATTGGTTTGTGACTCTAAAATAATTGTACAGACACTCTGATTATTTAAAAATTGCGATATTTCAGGCTCACATTCCATTAATATAAGTAATTCGACTGTAACCTCATTGGAAGTGATACACAACAATTAATACGAATAACGGACAGGATCAATAACCAACTGGACAAAGATAAATACACGATAGCAGTGTTTATCGACATACAGAAAGCCTTCGACACAGTTGACCACAAATTACTAATAAATTGTGTTGAAAAAATTGGCACCAGAGGAAAATACCTTGAGTTGTTTAGCTATTAGCTAAAACAAGATAATATGTGGATATGAGATAAGTAATGAACAACACAAGATACGGAGTTCCTCAAGGAGCAATTTGAGTCCAGTTTTATTCCTCATATATATATATATATATATATATATATATATATATATATATATATTTATTATATATATATATATATATATATATATATATATATATATATATATATATATATATATATCCAAATGTCACGACAATTGTGCAATTTTTAAAATGCTAGAAACTACATACCCAGGCTAGCAATGGTTGCCCAGCTTAAATAAAATAAACACATAGACTATACGCAAAAAAAATATATATCGGGATGCTTTTACACATTAACACGTTCACTGCGGTCTGCGCTAGCTATACTTCACCTAGGAGCGGAATTCATACTTGTGGAATTTTTGGTTAATTTTTATTCTCTATGTATATATGATCTCCCTAAACACATTTCTGGTTGAAGTATTTGGCTCACGTGGTTGGGCGCCGATCGGCATCTTACGCATATGGAAAGAATTTATACTAAACCTTACGGTGGACGCGGTTAGGCGTCCTATGTCAGAATTCAAAGTATGCGAGGAAAAATAAATTAACAATTTTCACTACGAAAACAATATTTCAATTTAATTTGTGAAAGAAAACAAATATTAAAAAACAAAGACATACAAGAAAAACTTCGAAAAAAAATTGAAGTCCAAAACATTACAAACGTGTACATAAACTAAAATGATACGTATTTCGTACTATAACCATCATCCTAAAGCACATACTTTACTTTGTTGTGTGATATTTTTTGAAGCACGGGTACAAACATAGCCCAGGCTGCCACGGACACATCTCACACTCGTATATAGTATCTTTTCTAATATTTTTTTTGCACAGATTCGAAATTTTTTCTTTAGTATTCTCTTATTTTCTTGTCGCTTTTCTATTTTATGAGGCATGTGATCTAAAACCTTTACTTTACGTGCGTATGGTTCTTCCGGTAAAAGTTCTTCTATAACCGCAATACGAAAATCGTAAAACGCAATTTTTTTCGAGAGTACTTTACAAAAAGCAAATAAGAATTAAGCAATAACAATTGAAAAACATGAATGGCCAATTTTTTATACCAAAAAAGTGTTTTCTCAGACATGGATGGTAGGATGTCAGTTGGTCCTGTCTATTAATTCCTCTCATACTTTTATTATATTCTACTATGGGCTGAGGTTTTAACTTTGACTGTCCTCTTTTATTCCATACCTCCGTCAAGTTATTAGTAAATTCCGTGGATATGTATAGGACACCTCTCTTGTCCTTCCATTTCCCAATCAACACTCCATTGCAACATTGGCAACGCTTTCTCCAACTTTTAATTTTGTCTGAACTATATCCTTTGGAGCACCTTTTATATCGGGCCGTAGTGTCCCAGTACAATATGTCTTTTTCTGTAGAAGATTTTTGGCCACTTCAAAACTGTTGTAATAGTTATCCATAAATATACTGTGGCTATTGTCTAATTTTTCCTGTATTAGATACATTACAACCTTTTTAGCGAGCCCTCTCCTTCGCAGTTCATCAATTTGCCCAGTATACACTGCAAAATTCAATACCATGCCGTTTGGTTCGGTAACCATGTAGAGTTTTATTCCATATTTATGGCCTTTATTGCTAATGTACTACCTAAATACAAGTCTACCGCGCCATAGAACGATTGACTCATCGATACATAAATTTTTATCTGGGTAATATATTTCTCTCATTTTATTATTAAAATAATTTATGACTGGTCTAATTTTAAATAGACGGTCTGTAGGAGTCGCATCTCCTGGTTCAGGGTTTTTAGTAAAATGTAGGCACCTCGTAATTGATAGGAGACGATCCCTACTTATGTGACTGGAAAAACATTTTAGGCCGAATAACCGATGTTTCTTCTAATAGTCCTGGATTCGATTAAGTTTCCACGTACCGCTGTGATAGAGTAACCCAATGAAGCATAGCAGCTCGTCTCTTGTTAGGTCCTTCCAACTTGTGATTCGTGACCGTTCATGCACACCTTTCGTTAGAAATAGTTCCACCGCATATTGGTTCGTTTATTGCACTATTTCATCCAAAAAATTATCCTCAAGCAAAACTCGAAAATAGTGGTACGGTTCTGCAGTGTTTGGCAAATCGACTATCAATCCACTGACTTTTGTGAATGGAATAGAAACTAAATTAGTCTCCTCTTTCCAGGAATCAATAGTTGACAAATTATCATTTTCAGCAGTTAAATGATCATCAATAACTAAAAAGGTAAGTAAATGCGATGTACTACACTAGTCACGGCTACTTACGTGGTTCATCGTCACAACTACATTCTGAATCACTACTATTTGACGCAAACTCTGCCTCGGAACCCGATTCAAACATTATTCCTAACATTTCTTAATTTGTCAATTCATTAGGATCTCTAACAGCCTAATCTAGGCCTTTTGGAACTTCCTGGTTGTTCTTCCATGTCTAACGCGACCACAAATGTTAAAACCGAATACCAACAACAAAATATAACAAAACAAGTCTCTATTGACGTGCGTGCTACGATATATCCACCTCATTCAAAATACAGCGACACAACTGAAGCCTTAGTACCATATACGCGTGAGCGCTGAAGGGCGGCCTCCGCACCGCAGTGGGGATAGCTAAGACGCCGATAGGCGCTTTCCGCATTGAAAGTGATAAAGAGATACACAAACCACGTGATTATGAGAACTGTTTACAAGTCACTTATAGAATATTTATTAAGGTGTGCTGTAAGGGTCTGGGGTTGTGCAGATGCAAGTCATGTAAAAAAAATTAGAAACACTGCAGCTAAAAATAATAGTTGGTAATCGAAAATTGCATAAAGTAAAAGTGTTAGCGATATTAACACCCAGTGAATAATATAAATTTTTAAACATACTTACCCACTACTACAACGAATATAAAAAGTCATTAGCTCACAATTAAAGGACAAGGAGAGTTTATTATCCTACACCCAACTATTTCAACGACTATTAAAACGTGCGATTCCAAAACTGTTTAACACAATACGTAGCAGAATCACGTATCCAAGTCGCATAGGTATAATTAAAAAAGAAATCAAGAAATGGTTACGAAATACAGACTAAATGTTTAGTTTCAATAGAGTTTTAGAGATTTGTAAAAAACCGGTACAGGGCAAATGCTCTTTTAGATATTTTTATCTTCATATTCAGATCATAGTTTTGTTCTTTCGTATTACGAAGCGTATTTGGAAGAGCACTGATTGATAAAGTGTACGTGAAACTACCCAAACTATTTGGGACGTGCAGGATGGCTTTGTGTTAGAGAGTGGATGTGTTAATGAGAAGGTTGATCTTCAGCAGGTCATTGAAAAGTATTCTAGTGTAAAGAAGAAGCTGTACTGTTCGTTTGTAGATCTGGAGAAATCACATGATGGAGTAAATAGGGAGAAGCTGTGAGAAACATTAAATTAAGATGGCGTAAGTGAATGTGTCATAAACGGAATAAGGGCAGTATGTAACGGTAGCTCGGCATGTGTTAGGATGGGAGTAGGTGTGAGTGACTACTTTCCTATGAAGCAAGGAGTGCGACAAAGCTTTGTGATGTCACAGTGGTTGTCTAATGTATACATGGATAAATGTGTATCATGTGTCCATGATTTGTTAAAGATTGGCCGATAATTTTCAAAATTACAAAATATTTGTTTGTAACGGACATCTGAAATTCAGTGCAAACTCTCGTATTTGGATTGAGTAACGCATAAATTCGGGAAAGTATTTGAAAGCCTTATAAAATTGTTTGTATTTAAACGTCTTGTAAGTAGAAAACGAAATTATAAAGCTTTGATTTAATTGACCAGTTTGAAATGGTAAATGTAAAATTTAAAAGATGATTTATTGATCTACCGTGCAGTCCTTTTACTAATTTGTTGATAGGTATTATTACGTGTAAATACTAAGTACGTAGTTTAACTGACGCATCTTTTGCTTTTAGAATTTGTAAAATTGAGTAGAAATGTTTTTTTGTGGAACTGAATTAAAGTATTAGCAGAGATATATAATTTTTTAAATATTAAAACACATTTGTTGATCTGTAAATTATAAGAGGATGAGGAAGTTCGACGCCGAAAAGGCGGTCATATGTAGTTTATCCTCTTAAGCTTGATGCTTTTGTTATAGCAGTCAGAGGAATAATTTATGTGGGCTACCATTTGAATCTAACTAAAAACAAATTGCGTGAGATCATGGCGAAAAATTGCAGAAATTGTTGATAATGTTTGTCTTCAGAAAAGGGTGAATTTTTACAAACAGTTTCGGAAGCCTTCTGCGCTTGAAAAATTTAAATGATTCTCGTATAGGATAGGTTAAAATAAGAAATAAGTAATGGAGGGGATGTTAAAATCCAACAGGGCGGATAATGATTAATTTTAGTTGAGGAGTGTTAGTTCAGACCTTCTTGCGTAGACAAGCAATCGGGCGATGCAAGGGCAATCCCGCGAAAGAACGTTTTTTTCATCTCCTGGTGACCGAACCTTCGTTGATAAGAGGTAGTTTCATCCCCGATAAACCCTTGCTGCGGGATCTTAGAATCGTTCGCTCATCACGAGTATAAACTATCGTTAGGTTTTTGTGTAGTTGATCCAAGGAGACGTATCGTGTTTTAACTAGTGCATTCATAATCTTCTGGAGAAGTCTTTGCTTTTATTTGCGGAATAAACAACGTTCTTTCCTAGTGTTTACATCTCGCCGATAATCGTACTTGATTTTATTTATTCACTGCATGTTACTACTTGCAGTGAATAAATAAAATTTTCGTTTAACGTTAACGACAAACATTAATAATTAAGCAGTTCCGAACGCCACCCACCATAACCTTTGTAAATAAGAGTAAGTAGTTAGACTGTAATAACGTACAACCGGTTAGTATTATCCGACAGGTATTTGACTTCCCAACTCGACATTCCGTCACCTTTCACGAGGGAATTTCGAGCGTAGCCATCACAGTCACTGTCTTATTTTCGTCATCACCGAGGTCAACCTCCCAAAAGTCAACCTCACGGTTAACACAAGGTGCTTCGTATAACATATGGGGAAGTGAAACTGAATTAAAAGTATACCGTAGTGTGCATTTACTGTTTTATGTGCTTGTTATGACCGACGAACGATAATAAAATATCTGTGTATTTTTTTTCTTTATGTATTATGTGTTTATTATTTACTTAAGTTTGAATACGATTCTTGTGGGTCAATTGTTAACTGGGAGGAAATCTTGTTTATGGAAATCGTATTCAATCTTCCGAATTTACTATATTGTTTTTGGTGTTTTATATGCGAATACGTTACATTGACAAAATTTATGTTAAGAATTTGATGGACAAAGTTTGTGTGAATTATCAATTGTTTTGTCGATTTAGGTATAAATTTTACAATAATTTCAGAAAGGCCAATACAGAGTTTAGCTAGAACCTGCGCTGATAAGCACATTACATATATAGTTTAATTTGTTTAAAATTTGTATAAATATTCCAACGTTGAATTTTCATTATATAATTCTAGGTTACGTACTGTGTTTTTTTTAAGGTCATTCCAGTTGTGAACCCGTTTGTTATACGACATCTAATTTCCAATTCATTTTTGAGTTTGGATATTTTAAAGAGATACTTACTAAGAAATAACGTACATAAATACTTTCGGTGTTTATTTGGAAAAGCAAGTTAGTTGCGCTCGATAACGAATTAAATAATTAATTTTTATAACGTAGTATTCAAAGTTTGTTGCAGTAAGTCATTTTTTTTTTTGGATCCAATAGCCTTTTCTGAGAAGAATTAACATCAAAAGATTTAGTCGAACCTGATTGTCTATTGATTACAACTTTGAAGCCATTGATGTTAGAGTTTGCTTGTTGATCGGTAATTAAATTTACTTTGGTAGTAACTAAATAAAATATGTAACATTGTTTGCTTTGAGTTTGAGTACATTTAATAGTGATCTGATTAATACATTTTTCAATCTGGTTGTAGGTCAGAGTAAAGTGAATTCAACATTTATTTTTCTTGAGATAGAAGTTTAATTCAAATTCAAACACATTAAGTGAAGTAACGTAATGGCAAGCATTGGTTTAGTTTGAGGGACAATTGTTTTTTTATTAGTGCGACACGCAAGTAGTTTACAAAGCATGCAAGAATATTTGTAGCCATTTAGGTGTTGCGCAGATCTGCTGGCCCTGGCCCACCTGTGATTAATTACGTACAGGTAAGCGAGATACCTTTGTGTTGAGGCAAGCTCTGAACTTACGTAATTAGGCAAAATAACCCCTACTTCGACTTTTCAAACACGATGGCGCCCCAGTCTCGTTTTTATGACGATTTGATTCCCTATTTTGACTTATGAATTGTGTACTATTCTACAGTGTGCAAAATTAATTAACATCTTACCCATATACGTCCGCTGGCTAGTCATGCAGAACCTAAGTTTATCTGTTATTCCGTTTTACTACCAGTTTATACCGTAACATATGTTAGACAAACATTTACCGATACAAATGGTGTAATGGTTAGTGATGTAAACGTACCAGTTCTGTTATATGTAAATAACACAGTTTTATTAAGAGAAAATGCGGATGAGTTACAAACAGCTCTGAGAAAGCTTGGTGTAGTCTGTGAGAGCATGGAGCTAATGGTAAACGTTAACAAAACAAAGATTGTGGTGTTCAATGGCGAAGATTAAAAGGAGAGTAGATTATTTATCCTGCATGACGAAATTGTGGAACAAATGGACGAGTATATCTGGGTAGAATGTTCATTCCAGATGGTACAATGGATGGCCAGATTGGACGACGGGTCGATGCTGGAGGGAAAGTAATTGGAAGTGTATGGACCATAATGGAAAACGAAAGGCTGGGCGTAGCTGCGAAACGCGAAATCTATAATGACATGTTTGTCCCGTCAGCACTTGCATGGAAGTGAGACATGGTTATGTCAAAAAAAGACGAAAGTAAAATAAATTCCGTGGGCATGAGATTCCTGAGAAGCGCATGCGGTAAAAAGAGAAGGGATAAGATGAACAATGAAGTAGTGTGGTCAAGAAGAGACATTTGGTATAAAACGTTGGTTTAGTCACATCGAAGGGATGAACAACACAAGGTTAACAAAGAAGATATATGTGGGTGAAGTTAGAAGTAATGCTGGGTCTGGTAGACCGCGTAGAGCTAGACTGAATGAAGTAGAGTGTATGACAAAAGAAAGGAAGATAAGGAGTTTTAAAAATAAAAGGACGTGTCAGAAACAATGTATGAATCTTGCGGAAGCTAGGGAGGTGTGCAGGAATAAGAAAGCATGGGCAACGATTGCAAATGAAAAATAAATAAGAGGCAATGATTGTTTTGCCTACTCTGCAAGGGAATGGCGCAACTGGTGAAGTTATGTTAACTGAATGCCGGTTCTAGGTTAGATCCCAGTTGGACGGTTTACACACCTTCAAGGTTTGGATCGCCTGTAGGGCATTAGTGCATTAACCCTTCATTGCGCTGGTTAAAGCGAAAATTGAAAGAATTATAAAAAAAAAATCTGCTTTCACTAATCTATATGTACACTCCAATTAGTCTCAACCTCCGTCGGCGGTAAAACGGTTCAGTCAAACTGTCTAACTGCAACTCCTTTTTCAACGTAAGTTTTAACAATAATTCTTAGCTATAGCGACACAACTCTGATTCCCAAGATTAACATTCGCAACTGACTACTTGCTGTTAATATAATTGTACTTCATTTTTTTGAATCCACATCTAAGTGCTAAATTAAACTTACCAAATTCTTGAATTTGTCAGGTAAATGTGAATATATTGCGGTACATACCTGTAAAAGAAGAAAACCGCAATTAATAATGTATAAGACTATGCAATAATTATTAAATCCAGGAAATTATTAACACACACTTTTCAGTGGTTTCAATTAGTTACAATACACAGATAATTACAAATTCTTAGCTTAAATTCCATGTGTTAGAACGACAAAGACGTATACTCTGTTGTGCAATGTAATAAAAGCGCTAAGCCCGAATTGAAAATAATTCATTTTAAAGAATATAGTAACAGATTTTTAATTTTCATTGTATATTCTTTTTATGATTTAGACTTATGAATTACTAGTGATCAATAGTACGCTTTTACTTAAATGTAATTGTGATAGTTCGCGAGAAACGACCTTTACTTACAAACCTTCTACACATACACAACGCACCTAGCAAACTATAGATCTATTGCTTTGCCAAAATCTTAATAGCATTAATATCCAGAAAAATACGAAAACACCTAACATCCAATAATATCTTCACCCATGCACAAATAGGTTGCAAAAAAAGCAAAACCAGCGCTGCAAGGAACAATTAATAGTAGACAGCGTCACAACAAAACAAAAGCTGGTAGATTAGTGGTGACACGACCTCTTAGTATTCGGGAGGTAATGGGTTCGATTTCCGTTACCGTCTACCTTGTATAAGGTCTTTTAGGGATTTTTCCTTGTACACAAGTAGTGGTATGGTCACTGCGTATATACACATAATGTGCGGCTATTTAGACGAATGCTGGGGTAGCATTTCCCCCTCAGAACCCCAACTCCGTTCCTTCTGATATATACCATGCATATATACGTAATGCATGTATGTATGCTGAGAATCCATGATTGTGGCTGAAGGAGCTTGGAAGGCTCAGGCAGCCCGCCCTCCCCCTTAGGGAGGGATTGAAGTACGTGACCTTTCATTTTATTTACATAACAAAAAAAGCCATACACAAAAACGAAGCTTGAAAATATGCTATATAGATTATAAAAAAGCTTTCGACTCCGTTCCCCATAGTTAATAAAAATCCTAGAAATTTAGAAATTCATTTTTTAAATACTACAATTAAAACATGGAGAACAAAAATCCATCTAACAACAAATAATCAACATATCGACGAGGCCAACTCTGGAATTTTCCAAGGAGCCCCCCATAGTACTCTCTGGTTTTGCCTTAGAGTGAGTCATCTGCCAAATTTACTTAAAAGCAGTACATACGGATATAAAATCAAGAACAACCTGATCACAACAATAGTCAATCATATCATGTACAGGTACACGTATGACATCAAAATATATCCAGCAACTCAAACACAGTTACAAGCTTTACTTACTTTAACAAACTTTTTTTCAAAATAAAGATTCTACTGGCCACATGGCTGTCGCAAAATCCACATACCCTCAATTTATGTAATACAGATCAAATTAATCAAGTTCAGACTAAAGTGATACATAGAAACTATAATCTTGTACAAGACAACCACATAGACAAACAACTCACCTACACTGGCTGAAACAGAATATTTATATATATATATATATATATATATATATATATATATATATATATATATATATATATATATATATATATATATATATATATATATATATATTGAAGGCTAACATTAAAACAGACCAGTGCAGCCACCAGACAAAAGAAGTAATGGAACATATAATTAGTGGATGTCCCATACTAGCTGTAACAGAATACACAGACATAATTAGGCAGCCAAAACTATCCATCCAGTAACCGCTTTAAAACACAATCTTATTAAAAATTACGAACAATACTACATTTATATTCCTCAAACTAAATTAGAAAATTCAATGCTCATGGGATAATATTCAGGGGGTAATATTCACACTGGGAGAACTGTACTCTGCAATAGACCAAATATTACCTTAATTGACAAAATGAACAAAAAAACATATATTATTGATATTGCTGTACCTACCGAACTTTAAAAGAAAGAAAGAAGAGAAACTAAATAAATACGAGCAGTTAGAGATAAAAATAAAATAAATATGGAGTCAGCAATTAGTTACAATAACACCAATTATAATTTCAACAATCGACATAACTGGAGTAGCAATAATTAATAACAGTATTAATAAATAATAATGCAACGTATATTTTAAATACGAATGATTATAAATTTAAAATTGAACAATTATTGAAACCATAAACATACCGTGGATTGCCAAACTGATCTACAAAGGAGTTACTTCTGAAACTCTGAAGCTCTTGTACCAAAGCTGTATGGTTTTACCAAAGATTCATAAACCTATTTTTTTATTACAGCTTTATAATATAAAAAATTTGGTGCATTTCTTGGAAAACATGCCTAATTTTAATATCTAAGAAGATGAAATCCTGGTTTTGACTATTTTAATCACATTTTCCCGAACAATTTGATGGTGTAGCTGTGGGAAACTCTCTTAGTCCAGTAGAAGCTATTTTTTATATGGAAAAGTTTGAAATATGAGCTCTACAAAATGCACCTAACAAATCTTTAAGTTAGTAGAGATACGTTGATGGTATTTTTTTCAATTTTGACACATGGAGAAGAACCACTAAATGAGTTTTTAGATTTTATAAATCCAAGCATTCAGTTTATAAATTATACATATTGTAGATTGAATTAACCAGAGAACTTTGCCGTATCTGACCATGCGTTAAATAATTTAAATCATAATATTCAATTTGATAATACGGAAGTTTTATCCAGGCAAGCTCCTTATTATATTCGTCTACAGCAAAAAGTTATTGAAATATATAACATCCTAGTAACTTAAACAAGCAAGAAGAGAATCTCAGACTAAATAGGTTTTAGCATCTTGTAATTAAAAAGAGACTAAATGATATGCCTTAATTTGAATTTTAACTGTTGATATGTTTAGCTGTTTGCTGCCTTGTGGTATCTTAAGTTATCACAGCATTGCATTGATTTAATATATATCATTAAAATCGTAGTCGTAGTAATAGTCACCGAAAACCATTTGTTTTTTGGATTTGTTATTAGTTAACTAGATATTTAATTGGTTGTTCAGTTTTTAGCTGTGAATACCACTTTAAAATTAATGTTTTTCACAACTTTGGACTTACATTATAATTTGAGTAAATTTTGTGAGATGGATTCTTCATTGTTGATATCCGTCCGTTGGGAACTGATTTGCCACTTTCAAGGCGGTATAATACTTTAATCCATAAAAGATGTAGCTTTTTTTTACCACTAAAGTAAAATTAGATTCCGTAGTTGACTTTCATATACTTTCTCAAAGTATTTTAGCAGACTTAATTAGTTTTTTCAAACTATGACCATTTACTGAAGACTATAATTGTAATTGTTATCGAAACGTTTGAATTTTTAAAGAACTAATAAAAATACACGGTTACATTTATGTTCGTTTACTGTTCTGAGGATTTCACTCAATATCGACAGAGTGCATAGATTTTAAAACAAAATGTAACGCATTTTTTTAAATGAAAGTTTTACAGTTCGGAGTAAGCATTTAGAAGCACCTTTGACTTGCAAAAAAATGTGCCTAGTCACGATTGAAACATTCCAGATAGAGCTAGTATTCTACAGCTATCGAAATTGGATCTTAACACTGTCCAATACTGGACAGTAGTTTTGAATATAAATGAATGTATATCAGCATCGAATACACGCATTTTTATCGAATTACTTGTTCTTTGGTTCATTTATATTATCTAGTACAAAAAAAATTTTTAACGCTCCAATCTTATGTTCAAAGCGTGAATTGAAAGATTTTAGTAGTGATTATCTCGTAGCATCGGGATATTTTGATAATTGATGGTTGTAATCCGATCTTAACCTGACCACACCCATCCTTAATCCCACCATGCATATATACGTAATGTATGTATGCTGGGATTCCATGATTGTGGCTCAAGAAGCTTGGAAAGCTCAAGCCTTCCTCCTTGGGGAGGGAATTAAATACGTGGCATTTTCCCTTTTCCGGCCTGTCATTCACTTACGATACGACGATATTAAATCTAGGAAGGTAAAAATAAGAAAAAGAAAAAAAAAGATTTAGGTACCTACTATAATTAATCACTTTAACGTAAATTTTGTTAAATTTCCTAAATTGCTTCGTTTTTGATTACACTATAGTACCCATATAAACATTTCCAAATACAAAAGTGATTTCTGCATTCAAATAAAACTCTCTACGAATTTGGTTAGAAAATTATGCTACCTTTTGTTAGCTGACTATAAATGTTTGTGAAAAATAAATATATTGTTCCTTATTTTTACAAACTCAATATGAAATATGCAAATATTACGAAAATAATGATATTTGCATATGTATTGAAACCGAGCGTATGGTAACTGAGCAATAAAGTAATTGACGCGATTGAACATTGCGTGTTATAATTGAGCATTAGGAGAGGTTCGTTAACGAGTCTATTAAATAATACAAAGTCTCAAAACTGGAATTTAAACGTATTAAAAAATGTTTTATGGACTCAGTGGGCTTGTAATATTGTGTAATTAGCATCATTAATGTTTAAGTTTACTGCCCTGCCTGAAATACGGACTCTTAATCTCATATTTTAACATATAAGAACCTATACAAGGGTCAAAATACATATCTAATTGTAATGGGTGCGTGGTCTCAACATTGCATTTAATTATTTGTATATTTACTTTGAAACGCAATTAATTAATATATTACCTAATTTGTTAATTATGTTATTATTTTTAAACCCTTTGTTGGGTGTAATACTTTGTTCTGGTTTCCATTTGTACGTAATTAGCCAGATTCATGTACATCTATTAAATTATATATTAAATTTTTGTAAATATTGTGTAAATTATTTGTGGTAGCACTACTTATTTATAAATTCTCACTGAAAGTGTCAAAATGCGGTGACCGCGTGTTATGGAAATATAACAGTTATTATATTGTTATTAATAATGATAATAATAATAATAATAATAATAATAATGATAACGCCGTTCATTAAATTATGAAGTTTCCAACAAAATAAAATTTTCCTTGAAATACAATAACAAATAAAAACTAAACTAAAGGTCACTTATATAATTTAAAAGGGCGAAGGTCAGACAACCTTTTCAGTCATGGTGTGTACATTTGTAGACGGCTGTTTTACGTGGCCATATATGAAATAGCATATTGAAATTTCGCGTTGAGTAATTTAGTGTACCTTTACACACGCTTCACGCCTATGCTGGATGTACTGGGGCGCCACCTCGAATTTATTCTGTGGAACTACACGGTTTTGTTTACAGTGGAGCAATGGCGTGAACAAGTGGAGGTGAGCACTGTGTTTTGTTTATATGCAGGGTGCGGCATTAGTGCGTCGAAGTACGATATATCCGTTATTAAAAATTATAGGCAACTTCAAACTTCACATAATAAAATTATTTTCGTATTTACAGGATGTTATATATTACCAGGGTGAACCAAATATACTTTTTCTTAAATGGGACACCCTATATATTATTTCAACTTTAGATTAAGCTCATCTCCCCCATACTTCCTATATAGGGTTTCATTACGTTATACAGGGTATTTCAAAAGTTATGGTCAATTATACACGAAAATCATTCTCATTTCAACGTCCTGTATACCCTAGACAGAACAACCTAACAATAATTTTTTCCAGGCATAACTTTTTGACATTGGTACAGTGTTACGAGAAAGTGCTATTTCTTTATTATTGCACCAATTGAATATAGAGCGAAACAAAATTCGAACACTTGATTTTGCCAATTTTTCCAAATGAATCACTCTGCATTTTATTTTAAAAAGTGAAAATACACTTTATGTTCTTTCATTTTTATTAAGCCCTCCCTATAGCTAAAATCGTTAATTTATGATATATTTTCGTGGATGATATAACTAGTGTTATGATTATCATCGGTGATAGCTCAAGCTAAAACCGTGTGCGAAGCACTCGATCAATTTTCTACAGGCTTTAACGAGTGGTATCATCGATTATTAATCATAACACGTGTTATATTCAGTAAGAGAATATAATGAACGTTAATTGAAAATCATAACACGTGTTACATTTGGCAAGAGAATATAGTGAATGTTAATAGGAAATATATTTTTTAAAGTTCACAATTTTAAACGATCTGTCATGATAATAAATATTACAGTTGAAAAATAATCAATACAATTATTTATTTCTTTGAAACTTTTTGTCACTTTGACAGCCTTTGATAGCCTATTCTGCGATTTTGTTTTTGTATTCTAACCAATGAAAGTAATCAAAAACGTACCATGTGATATGGGAATTATATTCTCAGTTTAATAACAGAAAGAGATTTTTTTAACAATTTCTGTTATAACAAGTTAGCCGTGGACAAATGACTTCTTTGAGATTGTGTTGTGTTTATTAATTTGTAAACACTTAAATGAACTTTCCTGTTGAGGAATTAACAGAGAAGATAACGTTGCAAATGTAAGTAGATTGTTTTAATCGTACGGGTTCAGTAGTTTATTTAAAAAAGGAAAGGACAAAACCTGTACTTAACGAGGAAAATGAATTTAACGTGATGCTTGAAGTTACGCATAATCCACATGTTAGTACACGTGAAATCTGGCATCAGCGTGATATTAACAGGTCCGTCCGAAGAATACTGCGTAAAAAAGATGCATCCATACCATATCCAGTTGCATCAAGAGTTACTCGAAGATGCTTTTTGTGAATGGGCTCAACAACAAATCCACAATCAGGCGAATTTCTTTGCTTTTGTCCTCTTTGGAGACGAAGCCACGTTTCATAATAATGGAACTGTGAATAGACACAATTTCTATTATTATTCGACAAGTATTACCCATCTTATAGCAACTCATAGTCAAACTAGGTGGTCTTTGAATATTTGGGGTGGTATAGTTGCAGATCACGTAATTGGACCATATTTTTTCGATGGAGCAGTGAATGGTCAGGTTTATTTGGACTTTTCAGAAAATCATTTACCATTACTGTTGGCAAACGTTCCTCTTAACATTCGTCAAAGAATGTGGTTGTTACACGATGGAGCTCCGGTACATTACACTAGATTAATTGATAGTCGTCTTAATACCCATTATCCTGGAAGATGGGTGGGAAAAGGAGGACCCATTGCATGGCCAGCTTGTTCACCAGAGTTAAGTAAAATTGACTTCTTCAAGTGGGGTTATGTGAAAAATCAACCGTGTGTATCAAATAACTCCAACCACACAAGATGATACGAAGAATAGAATACGAGAATCACTCCAGAGTATTAATGTAGAAATCTTAAGAAATACTGTATTGATGTTTTCGGTGGACATTTTTAACATTTATTATGAAATTAATTAATTTTATAAGAATTTTGTCTTAATAACCGATGTTTTTGAATTTTTTATAATAATTTGTCACATTTTTATTTGTTCACAGCTAACTTATTATGATAGAAATTTTCAAAAAAATCTCTTTCTGTTATTAAATTGAAAATGTCTCGGATATTAACGATTTTAGCTATAGGGAGTGATTAATGAAAGTGAAAGAACATAAAGTGTATTTTTACTTTTTAAAATAAAATACAGGGTGATGCATTTGAAAAAATTGACAAAATCATGTGTTCGAGTTTTGGCTCGCTCTATATTCATGTATGTGCAATAATAAATAATAAAGAAATAGCACTTTCTCGTAACACTGTAGTTATGCCTGGAAAAAAATTATTGTTAGGTTGTTCTGTCTAGGGTATACAGGACGTTGAAATGAGAATGATTTTCGTATACAATTGACCATAACTTTTGAAATACCCTGTATAACGTAATGAAACCCTATGTTGGAAGTATGAGGAAGATGAGCTTAATCTAAATTTGAAATAATATATGGGGTGTCCCATTTAAAAAAAAAGTATGTTTGGTTCACCCTGGTAATATGTTGCTTATAATTTTTGATATCTCCTTTAATAATGGATATATCGTGCTTCGACGCACTAATACTATATATATATATATATATATATATATATATATATATATATATATATATATATACTATTATTATTTTTGTATTATAATCTTACTAAATACGTGTGAATACGATATTTTATGAGAGATTACGGTCAGGGATGTCTAATTAGGTTTGAGCCGCTCACCAAACAGTGTGGCGAATTTGTATACAACGTTACTTACGGGGTGTTCATGAGATTACCGCGTATTTTCTATAAAATTTTTAAATGCATAGTATTTGCTCCCGAAATTCCCATAATTCCATAGAATATATTTCCCTGCAGTACAAAAAAAGAAAAAAATAGAATTAGAAAAAGGGCTTTCGGATATATAAGCTTTAGATGAAAATGATGACGACAGAGATGAATGTTACGTTATTCCAAGATGCGTGGGTGGTCCTTTACCAGATCACAGTGAGTGTGAGGATATTAAATGTAAAAATGTGGAGGAGGATGAAACTTTGAAGAAGATGATTATGTAGATGAAGCAATAATCGACAGCGTTACTAAGTCTACCATTTTTGATTCGAATAAATATACTTTTACGAGCAAAAAAGATACGAACTGGATGAAAAACGAACAGTTGCTTACAAGACATTTTCCAGAGGATCCCCAGGATATGGATGCAGAGCAGTTCGCACACAAAAGCGAATATCCAAAGACATATTTTTCTAAACATACTCCTGATTCTATATTCGAGCATTTTGTGACCACTAATTTCTACGCGATTCAAAATGAACAGAAAAATTTCCAGCAATCGAATCTTCAAGAAATGAATATTATTTTTGGTTTGCATATAAGTACTGGATGGTTGAAATTTCCTCGTCTTCGTATGTTCTGGGACAGATTGTTCCACATTGACTTATTTCCTGAATCGATGGGTACAAATCGTTTTTATAAACTGCGAAGAAATTTACATTGTATCAACAACTTGGAGACTCATAATCTCGATGAAAAAATGTGGAAAGTGCGGTCTATATTTGATTCCATCGTAAGACAGCGCAGAAAATTGAACGTTGAAACAGATGTTTATGTTGACGAGCAAACTGTGCCGTTCAAAGGGCGATCAACCGTGAAACAGTTTTTGAGAGGAAAACCCCATTCTTGGGGAATCGAGTTGTTTCTTCTGTGTGTATGTAGTGGATATATGTACGATTTAATTATCTATTAAGGTAAAACTACAGGATTGGAATAAAATAATCAGAAGCTTTTTGGGCAAGGTGCTTCTGTTGTTTTGAAGTTATCATATACACTAGTAGGCCATCCACATCACATTCTTCTTCGATACCTATTTTACCTCCTACAATCTTCGGGAAATATTGAATGAGAGGTAAATCTTAGCAGCAGGAACAGTTAGGGTTAACAGATTTGCTAATCTTCTCTTTATTAATGATAAATAATTCAAGAAAAGAGACAGGGTATCAGCAGAAGAGGTTATTTCTTGCAATGGTACCGTTGCTTTGAAGTGGCTTGACAGCCGTCCTGTAATTTTAGCTTCTAATTTTATTGGTATTGGAAAAATGGATACAGTAAAAAGGTGGGACAAAGTCAAAAATAGAACGCATTCAGATCAGTGAAATTATAAAGGACTATAATATTTGAATGGATGGCGTTGACAAAATGGATTTTTTGGTAGTAACTTATAGCACGAAAATCAGATCCAAGAAGTGGACACTGCGGATGATATTTCATACTGTATACCTCACAATTTTTAACGCTTTAATGGATTATAAAAATAACTGTGTGGCTATGGGTGTACCTGCCAAGAGGGTTATGGATTTGCTCCATTTCAAGATTAGAGGAGAAGAATCACTTGTATAAACAGGTATACTAAAAAAGAATAAATTTGCAGAAAGGGCACCTATAGCAGAAGTGAGGAAAGATAATGTTGGTCATCTACCCAAGCACACTCCAGTATATAGAGTGTAAGTATAAGAGTATAAAGAGTGTGTTTTGTTAACCTTGAGTAAAATTGTCTACATATGTACAGATGAAAATTTTTGATAATAAAAAAAATTTCCTGTCAGCCAAATTAATTCCTGACTGAAAGCGTGAAACTGTACAGCTAAATATTCTGCTCTTACGCTTAACCCTGTTCGTTATATTTTATTTAATTATATATCAGGATAATATCAACTTAAAGTAATTTAGAAAAGAAAAGAAACTTATTTATAAAAGTGTGTTGATGAATGGAAAACTTAGGATTACTTGACCATAATGACCAAAGTAAACATAAAAGAAAAAAATTAATCTAAAGTTTGTTGACCCAAAGTGATATTTGTTACATTAGTTACCTATGCTGCACTATTAGTTAAATTTAATTAGCTGTTAAATTCATCTGCGTGTTACGGTTTCGCTAATTTCGTCATTCAGTCTTTCTTTAGATATATTTTCTAAACTAAATAAATTTCTGTATAAAAATATGTTGACGGTCAATTGTACTTGATACTCTTTTTTCACGATTTGGGGTCACTGGTTGACAGCTGTTTACATCGGGGTTAGAGTTCAACTTTAACTTTCTCTTTCGTTTTGGATGTAAAGGTGGACATTTTGTTTTCCTGAAGAAAATTGAATTTTCTGTGTTTATTTAAACGATCGCCGTGTGTCGGCTTTGTAATTATTCTTCTATAATACGTTCGGGGGTGAGAGTACAGTACAGCGCTTATGGCAAATAGCGCCAGGGATGCCATGTTTCCGCAAACGTGTGCAAATATGCACCGGTCACAAACAAATGCGGCTGCCGTAAGATAGAATTGTGACAGAATTAATTCTTCAAAGAAATTTATAACAAAAAACAACAGCAATTTATAGATATAATATAATAGAATCCTTTGTGACATTAAAAATATAAAAACAAAACATGCAAAAAGGTGGGAAATTGCAAAAAAAGAGGCAGAAGTTTAATTATAAAGCTTTGTTATTATCGCAATACAATAGTAGAAAATCTATACAAAAGTTGAGTTAATAAAATAAAATAAGATATGATCAAAAACTAAGGCAATACAAAATAAAAATTTGATAAACATAGTAGAGAATTTATACTTATATTACATTGAAAATAATGACAAATTTAAATGAAAAAGCAAAAAATTCCATAAGAAAACTAATACAAAAATGTCTTAAAATTGAATTTTAGTCGGATTACATTGAGAAAAATATATTAAACATGCAAAAAGGTGGAAAATGACAAAAAAAATATAAAAATATGGTTAAGGTGAATAAACATTTATAGTCTATCTGTATTAAAACACAAATGTAATTACTTAACAATACTCATCGTATGTAATAAGACAGGTCATTAACTGTTATTAACAGATAAAGAGTAAACATTTTGTACAAAAATGAGTTTAAAGGCACAATCAAAAATATAATTAAATCATCGTATCATCAAAAATGTAATTAAATCACCCTATAATAAGGCAGGTCATTAACAGGATAAAATAAAAAAAAGTAAAGAAAATAAGTGAAAAACAGTTCAAATATTATATGGGAATTTATTTGAGAACTCTTGTTGTTCATTGAGCTTATACGAGTACTACCGCCCGTTGCATACAACCGGAAACGTGGAAGCAAAATTCCCATAAGGAAAGCTTTGTCTATCTTCGCTACACTGCACTCCAACCCCGAACGTAGTATAGATATGAAATGTTTATTTGTACTTAATTGCTTTAAGCGGATTTGTAAGGGAATCACAACGAGAGGTGAGCCTTGTGATCTTCTTTTCTGTTTTACAACGTTCTCCAATTTTCAGCCATCAACACATCTGTTTCAAAATAATTATTAACTTATTAACTATATAAAATTTATCTGTTACTGTGTTGCGAATTGACACTAGATGGAAGTGGTAGGACGATTATGCCTTTTAACATCTTTTTAACAACCAGTACGATCTACAATCAAGATTATCTGGATATTGAAAGCTAAGTTACCCATGATCTCTATGCTTTTGTATTACTTGTGCTTTGATGCTTTATTTGTGTATATGTGAACAAACTACAACTATATATTGTATAGACCTACCCTAATTTATTTGGTAGAAATTTAGTTGTTTTACGTAACTTTTAAGTATTACTCGCAAAAGTCAATTCGCTTTATATGTACTTTTGATCAATTTTTACAGTGCCAGGTTTAATTTCGTCATTCATCCATTTAGATTTTACTCATAGTAACATGTGAACGGGTGGATGCATTCGACCTTGCAGTTTTAACGGGGGAAATTATGTACTCATTAATCTCTAGTTATTCAAAGCACATTCCTACCTGTTATGGAAATGTAATATTGACTGCTTTGCTTGACTCATTAGTTGTATACTGTAATAGTATGCTTATGTGCCATAGTGGTGGACGACATTCTAATTTCAAAGAACATTAGCTTAGTGATTAAGATTTGGGGTTGATTTATCTGGTTTTGTTCAGCATAATTTAATTTATTTACGGTAAGTTTGGGTACAGCGTGGAGATTTGTACGTAACGTATTGATGAATTCAGCTTTAGACTGGTTAGGACTAAGTCTTTTTAATTTATTGTTTAAACAATTATAAGCATTTGGCAGTTTATAAGAAAAAGATTTCTCAAGCATTGTGGTGTGATGTTTAGGTGGTTTTAGAAAATTAATAAATCTAGCATTATCTGAAAAATGTAACTTTTGATATAAATAAGAGGGAACTTGAGTTGTTCTAATTGTGTGGTATAAGATTTCAGTTCTGCTGATATCGTCTTATGTCAAAAATCAAACGTTAGACAAGAATTTTGAATTCTTTTTGAATCTATCAGTCATAAACACTACCCATAAACTCTGTCTCAATATACAAAAATTTGATAAGAGAAATGATTCGCAAAGCATTGCTTTTATACTTTGATTCATAAAATAACGATTACTAAAAATCAGTTTTAAGTTAGAATAAGCTCTTCTAAGTACATTTGTTATATGTTGTTTGAACCTTAGTTTGGGGTCAATTAGGAGCACAATAATTTTTAAGTTATCGTAATTAGCTATAATTTCTTTGGCTACGTTTATAGTTATTTTATTTCCATTTGTTTAGCTCCTCCAAGCAAAATAACTACAGATTTGGCTAGATTTATTGTTAAATTATGGTTGTTGGCCACTTCTACGAGGTTAGAAACGTCACAATTAAGATAATTATTTGCTTGCTCTATGTCTTTAGCATAAAATGTATATTGTAATTGTGTATAATCAGCACACTGATGGCAAGTGATGTATTTTAGGTGTTTAGAAAATGTGACAGTGTATAGTATGAATAAAAGTGGTCCAAGGACTGAGCCTTGTGGAACACCATAGCTAAGTGTAGGAGGTATAGATTGTTTACTATTTAAAATCACTTGTTATCTATCTGTGAGATAATTTTTAAGCGGCAAACAAGCTTCCTGCTAAACCCAAAATTATACAACATACTAACATTTCATGATCGATTGTGTCAAAGGCTTTAGAAAAGCCTAATAACACTAGCAAAATTAGTTAATTTTGATCATTAGCATTTAAAATCTCATCAGTAATGTTAAGTAATGCTGTCCAACAACTAAATCCTTTACGAAAACCAGACTGATGTTCAAGTAATACATTAATATTGTCCAAATAAGATTTAATTTGCTGTGCTATTATCCTTTCTAAAATCTCGACAAAACAGGTAATATCCTGATAGGTCGAAAATCAGAATAACTTTTGGATTGCTTATTTTGGGTAGAGGTATAACATTCACATTTTTCCAAACTTTACCTACTATACTGTGCTTCAAGCAAAAGTTAATAATATGCGCTATATAAGGTGCTATATGCAAACAACACACACAAAGCATTTTTATTCTAAGGCCATCAGAACCAACCGATTTTGTTTTAAATCAATTAAAATTTGAAGGAACCTCATTCTTACTTTTGCTATATGTCCATTTTTTTAACATTTCCAAGAATTACTTTCGTCTTTACACATTTCAAACTCTAGGTAAGCTTTATTTTCTGGCCTGGCGTTACCTCTAACTTCACCCACATACATCCGTTTTGTAAACCTTGTGTTGTTCATTCTTTCAATGTGACCAAACCAACGCAGTGTACTACTTTTATACCTATCAATAATTGTCCTTTCTTCTCCATTATACACTCATTCTTCATCTTATCACTTCTCGTTTTATCGCATGTGTTTAAACGGCATTTTTTTGCTTTCGTACTTTTTTTGACATACTCATGTCTCACTCCCATGCAGTGCTGACTTGAGAAACACGCCAGTATTGATTGCTGGTTTCGCAGCTACGCTCATGCTTTCGTTTTTCATTATCTTCCATATACGTTATCCAATCACATCATCCGTTATGCCATCTTCTGTGAACATTCTACTCAGATACACTAACTCGTCCACTTGTTCCACAATTTCATCATTCAGGGGAAATATTTTCCTCTCCTTTAGGCCCATGCTGTCACAAACTATATCAAACATCCTCACATTTGTTTCTAGCTCATCTGCATGCTCGCTTAATAAGGCTGTCATATGCATACACCAGAATTCGTACGCTTACGTCATCAACCATTACACTATTTGTATCTGCTTGCCTAACACATTATCCATGTATACATTGAACAACCACGGTGCCTTATGACACTCCTTGCTCAATACTAAAGTATTCACTCTCATCCTAAAACATGCGCGGCTACCGTTATGTACTGCCCTTGCCGTTTATTAGACCTTTACTTACGCCATATTCATTTAATGTTTCCCACAGCTTCTCCCTATTCACTCGGCCATATGCTTTCTCCAAACCTATAAAGCTCCTTTTCTACATTTAAATACTTTTGTATCACCTGCTGGGGAGCTACCAACTGATCTTCCCTGGTATAAAGCAACCCTTCATATCCCAAATCTTAGTTTGGGTAGTTTCACGTACTCTATCAATCAGTACTCTTCCAAATACTTTACCAGGTACACTGAGCAGACTTAGTGCTCTATAGTTTTTGCAATTACCCTTGCTCCCCTTACCATTATACAGTGGTAGAGTAAAATCAAAATCGGAAGACACCAGCGCAGAAACGCATTTTTAAACTAGATAAAGATGCAGTAATGATTGGAAAATGACACAGATATTAGTACTGTGCGCTCTAAAAACGTTACTTTCCAGCTGATCGTTTGCCAACTTTTGTTTATAACCTCTTGTTTTCCGGCGTATCAAATTTGTTTATTACTTATTCTACAAAACAGTTTATTTTAAAACTATCCGCTGCCTGTATTGAATTTATAAGTAAGTTACTTTAATTATTAATTTCATGTTATATTAATGTAACCAAATCTAGTTCTTTATATAATGTGCGACGCAAGTATATCTCATGCCGCTCAAGCACCTCAAGCAAGAAAACGCCATGTGTTATCTGAAGACGCTCGCAAGATTGTGTGGAACAATTACAAAAACTTTAAAAGTATCAATTCAAGTAAAAATCAGTTTTATTTTGTAATATTCCAAGGAATTTATAACCTCATTAAAGATGACGAAACAGTTGGATATTCGAGAAAGAAAACGTCATTTAGAAGTTTACTTTTAAAAATGAGCTTCAGGTATGTTTACTGATTAATTTTTAATCATATCTTATCTTGAGTTTTGTGTAGGTGGAAAAAAACACCCGATCGTCGTAAGATTATAATAGAACGACATGAAATACGTTCTTTGCATTGTGCATATATACGTTCGATCACTAATTATCGGAAAGCAGCACGACCAGTTATATACACATGTTTATTTAATTTTATAACGTGAATATGTTGCTATTTATCATTATTTTAGGTGGTGAAATGGGCTTTATAAATAATGCTCTGCTAATGTTTAAATCTGGCTAAAAATCAGGAGATTAATTGTTATTGGCAAATGTATTTAAAAAAAACTAGATTTTGTAACTATGACAATAAAATATTATTTTACTTTATGATTATTTAAAAAATTTTACTTCTAAAATTGTATTCTTGAACAACAAACGCGAAGTAACATAACCTAAACTTTTATTTTTTCAAACGTATATTTTTTTGTTGAGCTTTACACTCTGACGTCACTTTTTTTGCGCAGCTTGGTGTCTTCCGATGTTGATTTTACTCTACAATGATTGCGCTCTTCCAATCACTCGGTACTTTTCTGTACCTAAGACATGGGTTGAATAATTCACAAAATCCTCGCACAAGCATTGCACCTCCATGTTTTAGCATTTCGCCAGTAATTTCATTCACACCTGCTCCTTTAACCGCTTTTCAAATTTCCTACCGTTTTATCCATCTCATTTAACCCAATATCCTCCGCAGTTTCATTTACTATTCCTTCTACATTCTCCTTCTACATTGTTCGTTCCATACTGCTTCATTCACATTGAACTCACTTACAGTATCTTTATTTTTCATTCTCGTAAGATTTCCTACCAGTTTATCTACCCTAATTTTGGACGTTGGCACAACGTTTGCTTTCCTTCTCCAGACCCACTTTTGCTCTAAACACACTCTCCATACCACCATAAAGTGTTCCGATCTACACTACGATCTACGCGTTACCTTTGTGTCTCTCACCGGTTTCTAATTCGTTCATCACACATAATCCAGTCAATCAAATAGAATCACCTCTTTGCCATGCACACATATGCATATTTTTATACTTAAACTACGTATTAGATACAAACACGTTTGTCTCCACACAGATGTTGACCAGGCGTTTGCTATTCACATTGACTCTTTTGTCACCAAACTCTCCTAGGGCGCGTTCGGTCTGTTTTCTCTATACACCCACCCATTCATTTATATTTTCCAATCTCACCACTAATTCATTTGGCTTAAACACATTCTCTACATTTATTATAAGTTTCTTTCTACATACATAAAGACAAAATTTACATCGATGGGGGCTTGATTGTCGATAGCGCAGTTGGTTAGCGCGGTACTCTAGCAAAGTACAGGTCGTAGTTTCAAATTCTTCTCGAGGTAAACTTTTTATTTATGTATTTAATAAAATTAATAATCATTTTTAATTGCATTCTCTACACCATTCCAGATGTTATAATAGTAATAATAACATATCTTGATTTCCATAACTTCCATAGATTCCTACAATATTTATAATACCTAACGGTATTACGAAATGAAGCTAATTAATAAATAGGTACGGAAAAAGGTGAGACTTCGGTCAACCCTATGGGATTGCTCGATTTTTAAGTATAACAATCGATACGGCAGAAAATAAACTATACACGAGATGTCATAAAATGTAGCGGGATGATTATTGCACACAAAAACACAGTAAATGAAAATGAACATGCACATACAAAATACTACAGATGGCTATCATGCAAGGTCAGATACTGTTTGAATTTGACTTAAAAGGATATATTCATATACCTGATATGAATAAAACCTAGAGGCGGTGAGCAAGAACCCAAATTCAAATGATGTACGTTAGTACGAAAAGTGATTTTATGGTAGAGGTAATCAGGTAGATGAGAATGAATAACTTTGTGGTATAAGCAAGCACTATGTAACTGTTTTCTTTTACCCATATTCAACCAACCTATATCCGCTAGCTTATGCAAAATTCTACATCGACCTGGAATGCCGTGTATTAATCGCAGACATGATTTTTGTAGTTTTTAGTTGCGCTGTACATCCGCACAGGAGAGAAAGGGACCATATAGCATGTCGCAGACGTTACAGTGAGAAAGGATTATAGATTCACATGAATTTTGTTTCGCATGGTGTCAAATACACCTTTATTAACGTAAGTACGCTTCAAGGTACTTTAACCACGCTGTAACAGTATATTTACGTAAAGCCGAAAAGTTAAGTTTATTGTCGAAAATAACAAGGTTTCTGGCTTTGTGCAAAGAATGGTCTTTGGAAACCTTAAAGATACATTGCAAATCCGTACTTACAGAAAGAATCAGTGACAGCATCAGGGTGAAAGGAAAGATAGAAATGTGTATCGTTCGCGTATGAATGAATACTACATGAGGTGATACAAAACGGAATAGTACATGTATAAAGTGTAGACAGAAGAGGACTCAGTATGCTACCTTCGGGGACGCCTGATGTTAAGCCTTTAAAAGATGAAGTACTGTCACCAACAACTACCCTTTGGGTTCGACCAGATATGTAACTATCAATCAGAGCTATTGCACCAATGCTCAGCCCACAGAATCTTAATATTTTAAAGGGACGCCGTCAGATATCCCGATTTTTTATTATTTTTAATTAGTTCCCAAAGTTTATTAGCAAGACGCCGTCCTTTATAAAAATTTTCCTATCATGATTAATTATTTGCTAAGTAAAATACCAGTACTGATTCACGGAATTTAGTAAGATAACGTGACGCGCTAAATGCACAGGTGCAAGCCATTATAAAAATTCGTAGAAGTTCTAGTAAAAGTTAAACAGATTTCATAACGTTGCATAAAATTGCACAATAATTAATCATGCATCCTCCCTCCAGACGTAAAATCCCAAAAACGTTTAAAAGTTTGTATACGTCAGAGCATCTTCCACCAATACGGGCTTACGGAAGCTCACCAAAAAGTTTCGTAACCACCTCGCGAATTCTATATAAAGACGCGGCACGCGCTGAAAAGGGTCTTAAAGAAAAATCTTGAAGTCAGAAGTCTTAAGTCGTACAGAAGAAGAAGAAAGAAATCCTTTTTCAATCCCACTCGTTACCAGAAGCTCTCTACGAGAAGCACGCTACCAGAAGAATTCGAATCAAAACCGTGTGCCATATCGTCGCGTTCGCGCCGACTGCTACCTGTTGTAAACCATCCGCTTGTAACCGCCGTCCGAGTAGAAATCGCGACTCCGCGACTTGATAGCATCACCGAAGCTAAAAGGTTAGAGTTGCAGAGATCTAACGGTGAAAGTACGTAAGTTGAGATACCTGGTGATAGGGATATGCAGGGTTGTAAGCCCGACGTACTCTTCTGTTACTAGATGTACTCTTCTGTTACTAGACGTACACACCTACACTGTGGAGTTTGAAGGGTAGTTGTCCGACATTCCATTTGACCGAACGAGATCCTATTGTTTAGTTTAACGGGTGGTTTGCCCAGGTTACTAACAAAGGAGATCCACCTATACGCACCTACACTGTGGAGTTTGAAGGGTAGTTGCCCGACATTCCATTTGACCGACGGAGATCCTATTGTTTGGTATAACGGGCGGTTTGCCCAGACTACTAACGAAGGAAATCCACCTACACAAATTTACACGAACACTACAACACAACACACCTCGACAAACGTACCAGCGACCGCCAGATACCTGTAATTAAAACCTCGTCGGAAGATTAAGCTGAACCGTTAATCCAGTAATATAGAAACGTAACCGTAAACACTAGACGTGTCCGTCCGTATTAAATAACCACCTGTAAAGTAAACAAACCACCACCGCCGCCACCGTAAAAACGTAAGTTGCACCTTTGACAAGTACTAAGATTGTTACCCGTAAACCAGAAACTATCTGATAGTTTCTTGTGTTAAATAAGTCAAACCGTGATAGTTAGACGCGGAAAAAATTTTTACTTTAAAATAGAAAACGAAGGTTTTATATTTTAAAAATGGCCAACAACAAAAAGCTTTTATTTTTTATTTTTTTGTTTAAATAAAAACCGGTATACTAAAATTAATCTCGTAAGAGGAAACAAATAATACGCCGCTACCGTACACCAGCTACCTAAATAAACAAAAAGCTTTCATTTAACTAAAGATCGTACATTAAATGGAATGTAAATGTGAATGAGTTTATTTTCATAAGAAAAGCAGGTATAAAATTATGCACTTATAACCGACCGCTTTAAAATATTGATTATTTCTTTAAAGGCAGAGTATTGAACTCAGTGTCTTATCGCGCACGTGTTTATACCGCGTTATCCGGCTACCTGCTTCTGTATTTTATACAGGGACGTATTCAGGTAAAATTATTTATTTATTTCGGAAATTAACCAGTATAAATTGAAACAGTTCAAGGACGAAAACTAAAAGTCAAAACCCCAAACCTTCTATTAATGTTACATTACAGAAACTCCAGAGGACCACCTAACCATTAGTACCTGGACGAAGGATGTCTACTTAAAGATACCGAAGAGGGAGGTGGCGTTACCGTTACAATTTGGCACCCGAGCATGGGTCACAGTTCCGTACATTTACCTGTATCTATATCTTAGTTAAATAATTTAAATAACCATATAATATAGAAGTGTAATATAAATAGAAATAAAGTATATATATATATATATATATATATATATATATATATATATATATATATATATATAATCTATTTGTTCAACGTGTTGAGAGCCTGAATAACGAACCCCGATCCTTATTTTGCAAGTACAAAATTCCGACTGAGCTAGAAAAGGGAAAAGTGAGAATTATTCATTAGTAGTAATACACTCAACAGTCAAACAGCGAAGCCATCAGCGCGTTACAATATTGCTCGTAAGATACTGTGGTCCAAGAAGGCGAATACTCTAGAGTAATCGAGCAAAACCAATATCGTGCACACCCTCGTGCTTAGGGCGAACTATGTCATCGTAGACATTTAAAAGACCTGACTTAAAGCCTGATTGTGTATTAGGTATTATATTGTTGAAAATACAAAAATCATTTAGCTGGGTTGCAAAAACGTGCTCGAGGATTTTTGATAATGTAGGTAAAATATTAACCGGTCTAAGCTCGTTGAAGTTTTAAGGTGTTTTAGTTTTAGGTGTGGGAACTACACGTGTTTCTTTCCAACAAGAGGGAATCTGGGATGTCTCTATGCACGAATTCACTGTATGAGTGATATAAGGTATTACAAGGAGAAGGCAAAACGTTATCATCTCTAAATTTATTCCATGGGACCCTGTTAAGGAACTTTTAATATTAGATATAATCTTTCCTATAGTGAACTCATAAACTAATTCAAATACAAACCCTTCGTCTACATTCAAGGAACAAGAAGAATAATAAGGATTAACTAAATCTGCATTAGTCACAGATCCTGCAGTGGATCCTATAAAAAAATTGATAACAAAATTAATATTTTGCAAACTATCTGGTAGCTGATGTCCAGATTTTAGTATACCTAAACTTTTTAGTGGGGCATGTTTGTCAAAAGACTCAGTAAGTTACGATTCAGAAATTCGACTTTTTTGGTTGATGTCGCGAAAGAAATAAATAAAGTGAAAAGGAATACGATACAAATCCTTAAGAAGCTTACTCTGACCAATATTTCTAAAGTTTCTGGTGTATATGTACGTCGTAGTTTTGGGTGGTTTGTTAACTGTAAGAGAACAGTACAACAGTTCATTGTGAGAGATATTATTGACACGGATAGTGTGAATAGTATCCACTACAAATTATGTGTAACTATAATTAGGTCGAGACACGTTGCAGAATTATGAGTAATACGAGTGGGAACATCAATCAGTTGTTTAAGATTGTGAGCCTCAATGGAGTTGCTCAGGAAATTAAATGAATTGGGTTTCAACATGTCGACATTGAAATCGGAAAGGCAAAATAAATTTTCACTGAATGGTAGTAAATCTGATAAACTATTTTCTAAGCTTTCTAAGAATCCATCAAGTGATGTTAAAGGTGCCCTATATGATATAAAGGGTACCCTCTAAATTCACACACTTGTGGGATGCACATTTACCGGTGCACAGCATATAAGAAAAAATTTTCGAAATTTCACTTTCATTCTAATCCATACTACCCCAGAGATCTTCCACTCATAATCACTCCAACCCCTTTCGCGCCATGTATTTCAGTCTCAACTCCTCACCATAATTCTAGACTGCCATCCTCCATCCTCACAGCATCCTTTCCTTTGCGCTTTGTCTCCGATACACACAGAATATCCAGCTGCCTTTCATTCATTGCATTTGCAACTTCAAATTCTTCACCATGCATATCTTTAACATTCCACGTACCAACTCGTCATTCTGCCTTTGTGCTACTCGTGCTACTTACCGAACTTGCTGTTATTTATGTGAGAAACAAAATGATTTAATTATTTTTAATTTAGAATTTCGATTGTGAATTAAAGCTAGTTATTTGTTCATGTAACTATTTATATTTATTTGTTTTTTTATTTATACTTTAGATTGCGGATTCGATCTAGTTATTTATTTTTGTCATTTAAGCTAATAAAATGAATTCTTCTGACAATTATGATGTATGGGCTTGTCATTAAAAGTGATTTATTGCAGGTGTATACATTAAGCATGTACTGACCGCCTACTTCAATCTTAACGGCTGTACACTTTCATGATTCACATCTGGCTTATCTTATTCTCTATCCTACTGTTGCTTATAATAGCTTTATATGCGCCCGCGTTACCGTGGGATAAAATTAGTAATTTCATTAGTTCTCTATATTTTTATTAATATTGCAAAATGTGTACGTGTTTGAGTTCAAACCGTAGACAAAAGGATATTGTTTGCGCTTTAAGTTTACTTAACGATTCTATGAGTTTTAATAATCGTACCTGACATGGATTTAAAGGAACCGTATTTTTCATAGAAAATCAGTGTTTCAGCAATCCTGAATACTACTTATGAGCCTTCTTTATTTATGTATTATAAAGCCATTTCAGACGTTACCGAAAATCGGTTGGCTAGATTACTATTGTTATTGTTTAATACTAATATTCAGTCAGCTGGGTTATAAAAATCTGTTTAAAAATCGCCCTTGCCGTGCAATAATTGATTGATTTAGAAATCGTCATTCTTCACTCGCACATGTTTCATTAACCGAAGGTAGAAGCCGGAGCTCACTTAAAATACGCCCTAAATAGTACGGACATAAAAAAATTACTTTCATAAACTATTTCTCTTTGTGAAATGTACAGTATCACATAGTTACTGGGATTACCAGAATACAAGAAATATCCCTGGCGGGGATGACCATCCAGCCAATTACAGGGGAAGAAATTTCTACAGAGATCTTATGAAAAGATCAAAAAATGACAATAACAGGTTTTATATTCAACAGAACAACAGAAATGCAATAACAAAAAGTCAAACCTGCAAGTGACATTAATCTAGTATAGCTACCATCTCAAGAATATTAGTCACACGACTGTAGTTAGACAGAGTGACTCAGATTTTTTTGCCTTTCTTGTAACTTCTGAAAAATCAGTACCTTACATAAATGTCCAACTTCTTATCAGATTATTTACCCGTAATAGCCAGAAAAATAAACAACTACATGATACAAAGACAGATGGGTAACATACAGGAACGTGATTGACAAAAAATAAAACAGTGTATAAACCTCAAACTGCCCAACGAAGTTAAGAAACTTTTTTCCACCACTCCTCAGCAACCAACGCAGACTAAAGCTATCGCACTCACAGCCGAAATTTAAAAAAAACTCATAGCGGAGTAGAGAAAAGAAGAGTTGGGGAACAAACGACAGGAAGAACGATGTATAATTAAGCAGGTAATCGACTAATAGACAGAATCCTAGGCCTACAAGAGAGATAATTCAATGACTATGAGTAGAAGTGACGCACTTTGCGCCGCCATCTTGGATTTTGTGGCGTCACCTCTGGGGCACCTTAACTTTCACTTTTTTATATGCCCACGTGGGAATCGCATTTTTTTGCACTTGAGAACAAAAAGATTTAATCTGTTATTAATTAGACCACGTCTTTTTATCAAAGAAGATTACATAATTATTATTACATTTCTTTTAATCCCATCTACAGATTGAGATCTAATTTATTTATGCATTGGGGGTTGTATTCTAATACGCCGTAGTCTTGTAAGACAGGAATCTGTTCGCGGGTTAATATGTATTTATTATTATTAAAGAATAAACTTTATTATGAATGGAAAGTAGCAATCAGTCGTCCACATCGCGTTAATTAATGTGTTTACAAATATTTCAAAAATTTGCTGCTGCAACAAAACATTAAGGCCTAAATATTAGATGAAATAATAGTAATCATTTCTACCCTGATGCAATAGCGTTTTTTTATATTCCCACGTGGGGATCGTATTTTGGTCCATTTTCTAAAGCTAATAAACAACTGGATTATTTTTTGACATTAAAGAAGCTAACCAAGATAAAGATAACATATACAATTGATTTTAAATACGCTGCTAAATTCTATATATATATATATATATATATATATAATGATAACAAAACAGTTAATGGGTATTTCGTAATCAGTTAATTAACTTGTTATACAAAAGTGAATGGTACGATTTCGAAATTGGACGTAAACAATAATAATAAATACCGTACATATAGAGATGCAATGCAATTGCGAAGCTGTTATAATAAAATTAAATTACTAACTAACTTAGAATAAAATGTCTATCAGACTCTTCGTGTAAACCGTCAACAGCCAAAACCAAATATATATTTGCGCAAACAGGTTATTTAATATTGTGATACATGCAGCAAATTGCCTGTGTCCTCTTCTTTAAGCTAGATTTCGCCTCTATATTATTTTACATACATAAAAGTTTTGTCTCATCTGAAATACCTCTGTAAAAAAAAAACGGTTTTAGATTTTGTAATCTGGTTAAGCATGCATGTTGACCGCTTATTAGAGTACTATTTTTAAATTTTCGAGTTTTACCGATAATGGTATTGGTATACTATCACATAAGTCTATTTTACATACAAGCTCTGTCTTAGCAGAAATACCCCCTGCCAAAAAGAAACTTAGATTTATAAACAGAGCCCTAGGGAAGATATTAGAGAGCGGTTACAAAAACAGTAGCATACACTATAGATAAACCTGTAGTGAGAAACTTACTCGAAACAGGTAAATTGTGGGAAACATTCCTGTTTGAGTTATGACAGGAGGAGTCTTTGGGATATGAAAAATATAAGTAAATATAATGACTGCTATAATTATATACTGACGGTCATCGATGTATTTAGCAAGATGGCGTGGACATAAGCTCTGAAGCTGTAAAACTACATGCTCTATAATCGACGTATTTTCGGTTATTTTTCAAAAATGCGAAAAGATATCTCAAAGTATATAGACGGATAAGGGGAGAAGACTTTATTGCGACAAGTGTCCAACAATTCTTTAACAAACATCAAATCTAATCATGTAGGCAAAGTTAGAGATGCGATACTTTCACATAGGTAAGAATCGCACTACCGGGGTTACAGTTAATGCGAAACTCAATAACCTTTACACTTTATCCCTCTCAAGGCTTTATTTGCGGTAAAACCTACGATACATCGTTTGGGTAACTGACATCCGACAAGACATCCGATGATTTTCGCTATATGCCCACAGGTATAGTTAGCACTTTTACTTCGGTCCTTGTAACAGAGTATTTTGGTGCAGTTATTTCTAAGGCATTAGCGCGCAATTAGAATGGTGGAGTTGATTCGCATACGTCTCATTAGTAAACTAGTGTCCATAATCCACGTCTTGTAATTTAACCCATACGGCGCCATTAGACTACACATCGTACAAATTTAACCTTTAACTCAACATCCACTTATGAGAAACTCTTTCTGATTAAATAAATTCTAGTGCACGTGACCATCCATCTCCACCTGTTTGCGGGGTCGCCGCAAGTACTTGACGTTTCGAGAAACCGTTATTTTCATGTCTCATATAGGTAAAATCTCGGGACGCGAGGCTTTCGGCGATGGCAGTTTCGGCGATCCCCACTCCAACCCTTCCCGAACAACCGAGATTGTAAGACAGGTGTAGGGCGCCGCAACTTGTTCTCGGGTCTTCGCCCAATTGTCCTGATCGCAACTTGTTCGTGGACCTTCATGTATTGTCGCGGTACACTTGGCGGAAAATCTGAATTTGTATTATAATAAGTGGCCTAATGCTAACTTGTAAGACAGGCGTAGGGTTGCGCAACATGCTCTCGGGGCTTTGCCTCTTGTCGAGGTCCCATTGGCGGAAAATTTGAATTTGTATTCAAGTATTGTATTCTAATAAGGGGTATAATGCTAACTTGTAATGCAGATGTAGGGCTTAGCAACTTCCTCTCAGGCCCATGCCCCTCGACCAAAAATTTGAATTTCCGGTGCCATCTACGAGGGGAAATTTGAACTTGTACTATAATAAGGGGGACTAATGCTACCTTATAAGGCAGGCATAGGGCTTCGCAACTTGTTTTCGGGCCTTACCCCCTGGTCCCCCAGGGAAATTTGAATTATGTATTTAAGTCTTTATATTATGATTACTTATTGCGAGAAATTTGAGGCCTATTGCTAACTTATAAGACAGACATACGGCTTCGCAACTAGCTTTTCTGGCCCTCACACCTCTGCCTTGGCTCCCATGCTGGCTGGAAATAGTATTATAATAAGAGGCCCTAATGCTAACTTATAAGACAAATATAGGAACTTGTGTTAGGTCTGCGCCCTCCTGTCGTGGCCCCCTTGTTGCGAAATTTGAATTTGTATAGCCATCTAGTTGTGTATGGAGTAATGAATATTTTCTGTATAAAGGTGGCGCCACCTATATTTCTAGAGATAATTAGGTTTTAGTTTGTGGCACCATCTAGTGATATATTTTTAACCTAGCGAATGTTTTCTGTAATAGAAACGGCGGCGCCTAGCGGTATATTTCTAGGACTAATTAGCGTTTGTGGTGCCATCTAGTGTTGTAAAGATTAATGAATGTTTTCTGTAATAGAGGTTGATCGTGTTCGTCTCTCCCTCATCTCTTTCTCAAACATACAAATCAATTAATCAAAACAAACTAATCAAATCAGTTACGCAGACCAATCCTAAACGAATCACGTTCGATCGATCAAATCAAGCAATCGGATCAATCTCAATCAATCAACCAAATCAATCTCAATCAATTAAATCATAACTTACAGCCGGCAAAAACTAGCTTACAGCTCAAAAATATTGATTAGGATAACTTAAACTTTGCTAAAACCAACCAACCATAATTCAAAAATACCAAACTAATTTAACTTATTCATACAAAATCAGCTCTCAATTCAAAAAATAGCAGTATGATTTCACTTACAGAGTGCAAAAGAAAGTCAATCTCACATTTATTGTAGTTACTTATCTAACCGCCCTTTCGCATTAACTGCAGCATTGTTAGTACAGGTTCAAACATCGTTAGGAAAAACAAGTTTATTCATAAAAATTGAAGGAAAGCTTAGCGTTTGAAAATATATTATTATTATAAACAACAATACATCATTTATTTGATCACATTCTTTATCGGTCTTCTTCTTCATCTTGAACCGTGATTCATCGCTATCATCATCATGGTATTGAGACTCGTCCTTCTCCTCTACCTCATCGCTCTTCTTCCTCTTCTGTGAATCATCCCCATCACCATGGATGTGAGATAAATTCATCTCATCATGCCATCGTTTCCAACATCATCTTGAACGGTTATGTTGCAATAGTTTATTAGCAAGTCAGTGAAATCTCTAACGCCCGCTGATGTTGCTTCATAAACAGGAAGTTACATTATAATAATGCTCACTCGATGACTGTTACACTTTAAAGAGCAAAACGCGCGAGAAACGAGAATGCTTCAGGCCTTGGGTCTTGTGCGTGGGCGCACTCGTCAATGTTCGGGTGTAACCGGTTATCTTCGGAGAAGTTTGGAGTAGGGATCTCCGAAACATCCTTCGCAGCCGCCTTAGGAGAAAATACTTCAGCCAAAAAAAGAGTTTAGATTTATACACATGTCCCTAGGGAAGATATTAGAGTGTGTTTAGGTCAATACTCGCGCGCGAGTGTTGACGGCCCGAAAGCAAGTTGCGAAGCCCTATGTCTGTCTTATAAGTTAGCTATAGGCCTCTAATTAGAATGCAAGTTCAAATTTCTCGCAATAAGTAATTAGAATGTAAACACTTAAATTCAAATTTAAATTTCCCACCAAGGGACCAGGGGTTAACTCCCGAAAACAAGTTGCGAAACCCTATGTCTGCCTTATAAGTTAGCATTAGGCCCCCTTATTATAATATCCTCATAGATGGTACCGCAAACAAATTCAAATTTTTGGGTGAGAGAGTAAGTTGCTAAGCCCTACATCTGTATTACAAGTTAGCATTATACCCCTTGTTACAATACAAATTCATATTTCCAGCCATAACCTGCAGAGACTTAAATACAAATTCAAATTTTCCGCCAATGGGGCCTCGACAAGGGGTAAAGCCCCGAGAGCAAGTTGCGCAACCCTACATCAGTCTTATAAGTTAGCATTAGGCCACTTATTATAATACAAATTCAAATTTTCCTCCAAAAGTACCGCGACAGTACACGAAGGCCCACGAACAAGTTGCGATCACGACAAGGGGCGAAGATCTGAGAATAAGTTGCGACGCCCTACACCTGTCTTACAATTTCGGTTATGGTTGGGGAGGGTTGGAGTGGGGATCGCCGAAACAGCCTTTGCCGAAAGCCTCGCGTCACGAAATTTTACCTATATGAGACACGAAAAGGTATTGACTTTCGCATTAACTGTAATCCCGTTAGTGCGATTCTTACCTATATGAAAGCATCGTATCGCTAAATTTTGCCTATATGATTAGATTTGATGTTTGTTAAAGAGTTGCTGGACACTTGCCCCAATAAAGTCCTTGCCCTTATCCGTCTGTATACTTTGAGATGTCTTTTCGCATCTTTGAAAAATAACCGAAAATACGTCGATTATAGAACATGTAGATCTTCAGCTTCAGAGCGCGTGTCCACGGCATCTTGCTAAATACATCAATTACCGTCAGTATATAATTATAGCAGTGATTATGTGTACTTAGATTTTTCATATCGCAAAGACCCCTCCTGTCATATCTCAAAAAGAAATGTTACCCACAATGTACCTGTTTCGAGTAAATTTCTCACTACAGGTTTATGTATAGTGCACGCTACTTGATTCTGTAACCGTGCTTTGATATATTCCCTAAGAGCCTGTATATAAATCTAAGTTCCTTTTTGACAGGGGGTAGTTTGGCTAAGGCAGAGCTTGTGTGTAAAATAGATTTATGTGATGGTATGCCAATCTCATTATCGGTAAAATCCGAAAATTTAAAAATAGTAATCTAATAAGCGGTCAGCATGCATGCTTAACCTGATTATAAAATCTAAAACCGTTTTTTTTTTACAGAGGTATTTCTGACGAGACAGAACTTTTATGTGTGTAAAATGATATAGAGGCGATATATAGCTTAAAGAGGAGGACACAGGCAATTCGCTGCATACATCACAATATTAAATAATCTGTTTGCGCAAATATGTATCTGGTTTTGGCTGTTGACGGTTTACACGAAGAGTTTGATAGACATTTTATGCTAAAGTAGTAATTTAATATAATAGCTTCGCAATTGCATTGCATCTCTATATGTACGGAGTTTATTATTAATATTCACGTCCAATTTCGAAATCGTGCATTCACCCACTGGTTTAGTATCATATATATATATATATATATATATATATATATATATATATATATATATATATATATATATATATATATATATATATAAAGCGCTATTGCGTCAGGGTAGAATTGATTATTATTATTTAATCTATTGTTTAGACCTTAATGTTTTGTTGCTGCAGCAAATTTTTAAATATTTGTAAACACATTAATTAACGCAATGTCAACGACTAATTGCTACTTTCCATTCATAATGAAGTTGTACAACTGTTTAATAATAATAAATATATACTAAGAAACCCGCGAATAGACACCCGTTTTAGAAGACTACGGTCCGTTATTAGAATACAACTTTCAATTTTCTTTGATAAAAAAACGTGGTCAAATTAATAACAGATTAAATCTTTTGGTTCTCAGGTGAAAAAAAAATGCAATCCCCACGTGGGCATATAAAAAAGTGAAAGTTAAAGTGCCCCAGAGGAGACGTCACAAAATCCAAGATGGCGGCGCAAGGTGCCTCACTTCAACTACTATGTAATGAAGATACGAGAGAGAAGAAGAGCATATGGAAGCCAATCGAATCCAGAGGGAAGCCTCAAACTCTAGTTCGTGACCCTTAAGGTTCAGTACCATCGTAGGCCAGAAATGATGAAGAGAAGTGAATTTATTTGCAAGTGTATTTACTTCAAATGATGAAGATGATTACAAAACAATAACTAGATATTTCTTCAATACTTTACAAAATAAGCCGTCCATCAAATGTTTTGTCACGAAGGAAATTCAGCAATAAATTGATATTTTAAATATCAAGGAAACTTTAAGCAATGGTGCCAAAAGTAATGTAGGGGCTTTCTATAAAATGTATAACTATATTAATGTAGACATGCAATACTATCCTGAGCCTTAACTACACCCAAACAAATTAAAACGGCTGTAATAATATTAATCGAAAATTGAGGGAAAAGTTCAAATGAAGTATTATCAAACACGTCGAACGGCGGATGCTATAAACCAATTCCTAGAACAAGGGAAATATTGCACGTCTACATTTTTAAATGTTAGTCAAATCGCTGACACGGTATGGCACAATGAATTTCTTTTTCAAAATCGCCGAAACCTTTGTTAGTTGTGAAGGTATTGCATAATTCTTAAATCCGTATGCAGTTCAGAACGAGAGTAAACGGTAAAACTTCTCAAAATTGTTCCACTAGATACGGTGTCCCACGAGAAAATGTTTTAGAGTAAATACTTTATGCACTATATACAGCTGGGATCCTAACTTCCGAAAACACCAATTTTAAAACCATCGTAGACAATATAGTAACGCTACCTGATATTATCCAACAATATCATGAAATACCTTACCAAAACACTTAGCAAGATTCAGCTAAAAAAATTAAAATTAAGATAAATAGGACCAAACACGTAGACTTTATCCTAAGAAAAGGGCAACGTCCCTTTCTAGGACATAAGGGCACAAACACCAGGGCAAAAAGTTAAAAAGAATGCGAAAATAGTTCTTGTTCATAGTACCATGATATTTCTTATGCGATTTATCTTATTAAAGTGCGTTAATTCGATTGTTATAACTGTGTCATGCAATTTGTTCTTGTAATAGTATAAAAACTTGCCGTGTTAATATTTAAAAGCGGGAATTTAGTTATTATGCACGTATCAGTAGGTTAATTTCTAATTTTTTAACCGATCACCATAATTTGGTTTGTGAGAAAGTTGCAAGATTGCTTTTAGTTTTCCTCTTCGAGACAACAGAAACTTAGTCCCAAAATCTCGTTCCAATGTCTATTGTAAGATTTATTTACTTAGATTTATTTATCTATTTAAAAAAATAGTAGTTCAACTGAGCACATACTGTCACAAACAGGTTAAAAAAGAGGTACCGATCGTTATTTCTTTGTAATTAAATTAAAATGCGACAAACACAAAAACGTCCTAAATGTAGTTTTGTTACTCAAGTCCCTCGCTCCATTGTAACTTTAGTGCTTTGAAGTCTTTTTTGGCTTGGTACCTATATGACTCACGCCCTATGTGGTACACGTCAATCTGTGCCCAAGCTTGTGGCATTCTTCATTGTGGGCCCGCAGTTTTTTGTCCATGCAATTATATCTCCTTCACCCATGTTATCTTTAGACATAACACTATCATAAAACCAATCTTGCGTCGTGGGGATGAGTTAGCAAATTAAATTTATCTATTATACGGAGTCTAAAATGTTAAAAAGGACCGCTGATTTTCCATGGTATATACCGTTTGTTAATGAAGTTATTAAGACCAGATTTGCTAAGCATCATGGAAAAATAAAATCCCATACCAACGTATTACTTGGCCCGCAACCACAATTGCCAGATGACCAAAGATTCCCAATTGACATGAACGAGGACTGGGAGGTTCCATTTCGTAAATGTTCACTGCTATTACTCCATTCTCTTCATATTGAGGGATACAGATTTAAAAGTAGTCCTAAGAGGTCAGGTGACCCATTTACGTTTATAGCACGAACTGTGGCGGTGAACATAATTACAAAAGACTAAGGAAACGTAGTACATCTGAGTTCTGTTACCCGCCGTATGTGAACCTGCCATTAGTGGTATCTAGCACATAAACGCAATATGTGTGTCGAATTAGACTCGTTATGAGTATAAACACAATCCGTTTTTTTTATTATTGGTGTTCTTGTGTTTGTAGATTGCATGTACTTATTTAACAGTAACGTTCGATTAACTAGTAGTTCGCTTAAAGAATTTACGATGTGCAACTACAGAAGGTACTAGTTAAACTATTAAATTTATTAGGTCTACCGCTTAGTATAAATTATCATTACACCATCTGAGCTAGTTTTTTTGGTCCTAAAAGTACGGTCGGAAATCAAATAGCTCTAATTACACCTTTTTTTTAAGTTATCTTTGTCTAAGGCTCAGGATAGTACATATAGTATAATTTGAATGACAAAAATAAAATTCCGTAACCAACTATACCTAAATATCCCGTTTGCTTAAAAACTGATTTAACTCTAAAAAGTGTACAGTAAAATTAAAATTTAAATAAAACAAAATATACCAATAATACATACATTGGGAGAATTAAAAATTGTTGAAAGTATCACAATCATCTCAAGCGTTTAAATAAATTTCTACAATTAATTAGAATTCTTACATGCACACAATCAAATTTGTGTATCGTAACACAACAGCATTGTTTATTTTTTGTTGGATTCGGTAATTTTACATGATGTCTTTCATAACTTTTGAAAGAATAATTTTAATATTGTAAAATTTGTTTTTTTTATGACAATTTTCATTGTCAACCTTCGTCTGTTGAGCATTTCAGAATGTTATTTTCAAGGCCTATCCAAAGTCCGATCATTTTTCATTGTTACTAAAATACATTAACGTTTAATAGTAGGTTTTCAAGTTCATGTAATTATTACACAAAGATTATAATTTGCATTTATATTATATATATATATATATATATATATATATATATATATATATATATATATATATATATATATATATATATATATATATATATATATATATATATATATATATATATATGGGGATCTCGCTTATTTTTAGAGTTAAATAGCATTTTACGTTGAACAATATTCTGAAAGAATAATAGAGCTGTCATCTTTTGTTTTTGAATTATTGCAAAGAAATGAAACATAAAACATTGTGAAATCACTTTTTTACAAGGAATCTAAATCTATCATCATAATTTCCATGATACCCTAGACGCAAAACATTCAACATCTAACTTTGTTTTTTATTATGGGCGCCATTTTTGATTGTTTCATTTTTATATCAAGTTTTTTTTTCTGAATACAATGATGTATCATACATAATAGTTCTGCCTTACACCAAAATTTTCAATTTTATATTTTTGGTTTGGAAAATAACAACGTTCAATTGTTTTAACGAAAAATTTGACGGTTACACCATTTCTTGTGTGTAATTCACGTTTGCGTTGTTCTTACCGCGAAAATTCCTTTTTCTAATGAAGAAAAATAAGATATGCTGAGAATTTATTATGCTTAGCATCGAAACGCAGTAGTCACTGCGGTAACATATTTGCATCTTTATCTAGAGCGACAACAACGGAGTTTAAGGTTTCTTCAATTTATGGACAGAAATCTGGGTGAATATGGTTCGTTTAATAAACCTAGACAGTAGGCCCAATGAACATGAACAGGAAACCTTACAAGTAGTCAAAATTCACTTGATTTTTATAACGAGCACCTAAATACTAAGTACATATTTTTTCATTAGGTACAAGACAATCCTTCTGGCTCAACGAGGGAAGATGCAGATCAGCTAGACTTATCACAGAAAGTTGCTTGTAGATCACTCAAAAAACATAAGTATCGGCCTTACGCAATCCATGTGTCGTAAGTTCTTCGTCTAGGAGACATAGTCAACGTGTAGCTTTTGCACGTTTCTGATAAATCAGCAACAGAACAATCAAAATTACCTTGATAATGTCATATGGTCTGATGAGTGCAAGTTTACTAACGCAGGAATGTTTATTGGGTATAATGAGCATTACTGGTCAGTTGAGAACCCACATCAGTTTCAAGAACTGCGACCGCAAATAGGCTTTCGCCTTAATATGTGTGTTGGTTTTTTGGGCGTTACAGTAATAGGTTCATTCATCTATGAAGAACATTTAAATGCTGATCGTTACCTCAATTTCTTAAGTACGTCTTTAATGGACTTTGTGTACAACCATATTGCTATTAAGCGATCAAATGCATTCTGGTTCCAGAAAGTTGGCGCACCGCCGCATAATGCTAGGAAGGTTTGGGCATACTTGTCGGAAATGTTCCCCAATCGAATTATTGCTCATAACGGTGACGTACACTGGCCAGCACGGTTGCCCGATCTGTCTAGACTACTATTTGTGGGCAATAAATTTTATTAAACGTCACCAGCTGATCTGAATGAACTTCGTGGAAGAATTATTACCACACATGGCATGACATCAGGAGAAGGGATATCTCAAGAACTATAGCTAACCTAAGAAAGCGAGCGGAGTTGTCCCTTGAAGGGGTGGCCAATTTGAACACTTGCTGTAATCTTTTTACCATTTTTTCTTTGTGTGTTTAATATTTTTCTTTTAATAACAATTATTATTTTCTTTGGAAACTTTGTTTTGTTCTGTTAAAATGATGGAGACCTGTCAAATTTTCCGTTAAAATAATTGAACGTTATTGTCTTTAAGGCAGAACTAGTAGGTGTGATACATCATTGCATTCAGAAAAAAAAAACTTGATATAAAAATGTAAAGATCCAAAATGGCACCCATAAAAAAACAAAGTTGAATGTTGTATCTTTTGTTAGGGTGCCGTGAAAATTACGACAAAAAAGTCATACAAACAAGGGTCCGATTTTCAACTGTTTCAGATATATTTCGTTTTTATGGTTTTACACAATAGTCTAAAATTGTCTGTCAACTAAACTGGAGGTATTTAAAATCAAGAATAGCTCTTTCTTATTAGTTCATTGTTGATGTTTCTCTCGCTGTATGTTAATAAGCTCAGCAAAATACAGGAAAGACATTTCCAAAGTATTGTCTTTTAAACTAAAGAACCATGTAATATTTTCTTTGCAATTAAAGTTTAACTCGATTAACTTTTGAAGCACTCAAATATTGTATTTTACAACAAACAACTATTTATGATATGTACAATATTTAGGATAAATTATTTGATTATTATTATTTGATATTATAACTACGGAAATTGCTCAAAATGCCCCCCTGCTTCTCGTATACATACCCTACTTCGTCGAGACACTTCCTTCACAGCACGTCCAATCTCTTGTGGATTTTCTTTCAAGCATTGACAAGCTTTTTGAATTTTTGGTATCAATTCCTCCTTGGAGCTGATAGGCTGCGAATAGACTTTGGTTTTTAAGTAACCCCAAACGTAAACATCGAGAGGTGTTAAGTCTGGGCTGCGCGGTGGCCATTTAATGAGACCGTAAAGTTCTATCTGTCTTTCCGCATGATTTTCATTCAGCCACATAGTCACTTGTCTATCGCTATGAGCTGGACATCCGTCCAATTGAAACCAAGCTCGCTGTCGTGCTAATAAGTGGATATTTTCCAGGCGAGAATTAAGCTTACTTTTTAAGAAAGTTAGAAAACTGGGTGTTCTTAATGTATTTTGAATTACGTAAGGCTCAATTAAGCAGTTTCCTATTAGTCCTAACCAAACATTAACTGAGAATTGATGTTGGTAATGTACACGGTGAGTTGCAAATGGATTTTCGTGATGCGAGCTATGTGAATTAAACATTCCTGCACGCGTTTCCTCATCCGTCCATATGATTTGTTTGTCAAATTGCCTATCTCCGACGCACACCCATAAGTACCAATGGCAGAAATTGACGTGGATTTCCTTGTCATCTTCTAAGAAATCTTGAACTTTATATTCATGGAAAGGGTGTCGACCATCTGAACGAAGTGTTCTATGTCCCAAACTATGATTAGTGTTAAGCTTCCTAGCTACTCTACGTGTGCTAGTTGTAGGATCTTCATCGAAAATTCTGAGGATGTTTCCGCAAGATTTTCATTTTCATTCATCACACCAATTGGTCGACGATGAATGTGGTCAGCCTCCCTCAACGTATGGTAAACTCTGACAAATGTTATATTATTGGGAATTTGTCGTTATGGGAAACGCCGTTCATATTCTCTAATAGTTTCAAACGCATTACCGTTAGCAAAACCATAAATAAAAGCCATATCAGCATACTCTTCATTTGTGAACATTGTTAAATACTTTACTAAAAGAATGCCAATTACAAATGACATAGACGCCATTAAAATATAGTTTAAGTCTAGTGATAACGTAGAACCAAGCCAAATATGCAACATGCCAACTAGATTTGTATTTTTTTTGGACATTTTAGACGCTTTTATTTAACTCACAGTGTTTGTACGTTGTGTACGTCAAGATTTGTAATCGATTTTTCGACCACTTCTACAAGTCCAATAGACTTGAAACTCCCGATGAAAATACAATTTTTTAGTATTTACGGTTCATAAAAATGCATAATTAAACCAAGTATAATTAACATAAATTTCAGTTGTTAATGTTTTAAATAGTAGTTTCAATATCAAACTGGCAGAGCACTCTTGATTTAAAGGTTAAATGATCGCCTGTCACCTTAGACAAGGAAAGAGAGAGGACTTGTAATATTACAATTCTGCCTGTTACCGCTTGGCGCATAATTGTGTAGCACAGTGGCATATCAGGATATGACTAGTATAAATAAAGGCCCTATTAAATTATGTTCATTGTTTACCTAGGTAATGATTAATGTCATTCCATTTCTCTTTGATTATTTTGATTATGCATTTTTATATAATGTCAATTATCTCACTTTACTTAAAATTTGAAACTAGCACTTTAAACACAACTCCACAGACAAGCATGTATTAAATTATCTACGCCACTACTATATTGGCATAAAACTACAAAACAAATTAATTAAAGATTTGGATGGAAATAAATGTAATAACAAATGAAATTAGGTTTTATGCTTGCTTATGTTTAGTATGTACAACATATCAATGGGGCACAGTTGAAATCACTTTCAAACAATAATAAATTCAGTTGTTTACTGACAGTGTGACTATGCATTCTTAATATGAAAAGATATTCCTGGCTCTTTTTTATAGCTGTAACTTTTCAGCCAAAGGCATAACAGTTCACCATTATTAAGGATTGTCAATACACTTCATTAACAAAACTTTTCGGTAAAAAAAAACACTAAAAGCTTAACCGTCTTAACCAGTTTGTTTACCACATAATCAATGGCGAATGAATTGGTTGTGGTATTGACTATTATAGTCAATTGTTATGGTAACAAAAGAGAAGTATTGCCTAATATACATGGGCGGTATCCTTTTTTTTTCCTAATCTAAGCCTGCCACGCGGTCTGTGCGTGTGCGATTTCCGCCCAATGTAACTTTTTTTGTAACTATCAACAAACTTCAGCTTGATATTGTGTACACATTACTTCATTTTATAAATTAAACATAACTAATTATTTTAAACAACATTTGAATAAATAAAAATCATAGAACTTGGATTTAAAGAAAATAGGTGTGGCATGGTTGAAAATAAATATTTGACAAGACTAAAAAGTAGAAAATAATATTATGAAAAAACAAACTTTTTTAAAAAGCACGCTTTTATTCACACGTGGTAAGTGCACTGAAAGGGAGAAAATAATTTTTGTCACCAAAATGTGATCAAAAATCTTTACGACCAAAAATAAATGCGTGAGGCGCTCATCATGATTCATTTATCTCCGTCACATGTTTATAATATGAGCGACCCACGCTTCTATTTTTAGTCGTAAATATCTTTGTGTTATTTTGGTGCAAATAAAGAAATTATTTTCTCCTTTTTAGTGCACTTTGTAGGCGTAAATAAAAGCGTGATTTTTAAAAAAGTTGTTTTTTGCATAGTAAACGGCGCAAAAGGTTGGGCGTGCTGTGAAGGCAGTGTCTGGACGAAGTAGGCTATATATTCGAGAAGCAGGGGTAAATTTTGAGCAATTTCTGTAGTTATAATATCAAATAATAATACTATCAATTAATTTATCTTAAATATCGTAAATAGTTGTTTGTTGTATAATACAATATTTGAGTGCTTCAAATATAAATCGAGTTAAACTTTAATTGCAAAGAAAATATTACATAGCTTTTTTAGCTTTAAAAGACAAAAGTGATTTGAAACTTATTAACATATAGCGAGAGAAACATCAACAATGAACTAATAAGAAAGAGCTACTTTTGATTTTAAATACTTCTAGTTTAGTTGACAGACAATTTTAGTAAATATTTGATAATAATAAACATCTCTCAAATATCTTCCTCTGGTCATAGGACACTATATATATATATATATATATATATATATATATATATATATATATATATATATATATATATATATATATAGTAATCCTTGACAATTTAATGAATTAGCATTCATGATTTTTATTCTTATAAAATAAAAATGTTATATACATAAAAAGATAATTTTGTAATTATAAAAATCAGGAATCTAATTCCTTAAATAGTCCAAGGATTATTACTTAAAATTGGCAGTTATTATTAAACAATCAGTATGTACTTGTTGTGTACAACCTTAACGATCTGCGGGCCACGTGAAAAAAGTACACACGGTCACTGTTCCCATGTTAACTGTTGTTAACATTATCTTAACACAATAACATATTTAAGTCTTCGGTCAAGTATAAAAATTCAATCTGATACTGCTTATAAAAGCTACCTTGCGAATATTGGATCTTCGATTACTTCTGATCCCAAACGCTTCTGATCGCATTTTCAAGCAAGTGTGACGTTAAAATCGAGCGCGAAGTTCGAATTGCAGGACTAACCTGTTTTACAGTCGAATATATTTATCCCTAAGAACATGTGCAATACGGCTCACTTTTTCGTAGGTTATATTTAGCAGCTTCTACCGAACCTATACGAATTAAATAAGCATTGGTCTCTACGATATCGAAACTGTGATCTCTTTGAAACAAAACAATAACCGTTCAATAAAATACCGTAATCATTCTATAATTGAAAATTAAAAAAGTGTCTACAAATTTAACGAAGTCCTACGTTTTGCGGTTGGCACTTCTGAATATGTAAAATGCGCGTTACGATCCGAAGCGAACTTGACCTATTTATTCCTTTTTCCTTGAGGTTGATATTTGTTCTGTTTTTCGTTTTTTGGTAGTTGAGAGTGTAGCTTTTGATTAATTTGTAGGAGTTATATTTAGTGTTAGGATTCTTTTATTACTGCACGGTGTTGGTTTGTCAGATTTGTTTAATTTAGTAATAGTAATTTAATATTAGTAAGTTAGGTTAGGATAGTCCTTAATAATTCTTTATTACTAATTTTCTATAACTTCTTACTTCATTTTCTTTATAATCTATAATAATTTATTTTTTTTAATTCTTTACTTCTTTGTTTAATTCTCTATTTGTTTGCTTAACCTTATCCTTTATAATCATCCTCAACCAAATCACATTTACAACATTGGATTCTGCTCTGTTTGTAAGGTAAGGAAATGAAGTGCAGTACTAAAAATCTCTTCTAATACTCTATTCGTTAGATGGGTTTGTACTTTGCGCCACAAGAATGGTTGTAAAATGTTTATCTTCCCAAAAAATTAAAATCTAAAGAGAAAGTAAGAAAATTTGCTACGCTAAGTGGAAATTGGTACTTTGGATGGTATCCATCATTTTTCTATTGCATAAGAGCAGACCGTCAACCCAACAGATTGTCTGTAGTCTGTTCATGCCATTTTCAGGATAAGAGTGAATAAAATCTTCCCAGTTTGTTTAAACGAAATAATTTCCAGCTTTCCCCACCTGCCCCAGAAATTAAAGAAAGGCAAAAAAATATTCCAACGTAAGTACCTTATTACTGATAAAATTACTCTGGTAGTAAATAATTGTTTCGGTAATACGCAAATTTATTCGCTGTAATTTATTTCAGAAATCATAACACACCAGAGGCCGGACCGTCAAAGGTGGTAGAATGCACGCTTGAATCCTTGGCAGGAAGTTCTGAAAGTGTTGAAAGAAGTACTGTACTTCTAGAGTCAGAAGCGTACATTCAGAGGAAAGATATAGCTGATTTGCAATCTAAAATTGCAAATGTTTAATTGGTTTTTGGTTACCACACTATAAAAGAAGACAATAAACTTGTTGCCTTATATACTAGTCTACCTGGTGCTACTATTATTACGGGTGGACAGTAGAAAAATTGTGCAAAGAGGATCAGTTACTTCTCACTCTAATGAAGTTAAAATTAGATTTAATGCAGGCGTATTTGGCGGTCAGGTTTGGTGTATCGCAAAGCACTTAATCCAACATTATCCTCACATGGATACATGTCTTCAAGGAGTGTCCGTATGACAAAATATTGACAAAGTCTCTACCGACAACTGCAAAGATCGAGACCTGCTGGATAAGCAGAAATAGACCTACAGCAATTATAAACATAGGAATGCTTCAAAAGCGTTGGTCGGCGTTACTACCAATGAAGCAATTGTATTTGTAAGTGATTTGTATGGGGGAAATCTGTCGGACAAAGCAGTTGTTAGAAGCAGAGGACTGTTGGAGTCGTTATAAGCGGATGACTTAATCTTGCTAGATAAAGGATTTTTAATATCAGACTTGTTGCCTCCTGGTGTTGCTGTAAATATTCCACCATTCCTCGTTAATAAACAATTTACTGTAGAAAAAGTAAAATAAACAATGGCCATAGCATTCCTGCAACTGTACGACCATATAACAGTGAATTTTTTAAAATATGTGCATGTTTAGCTAATATGAACTACCCTCGTATTAAATAAGTCGAGGATGTAATTTACAATAAAATGTTAATTGTTTGTACTTGTTATTCCACATAAACTTGATTAACCATTTGTTTATTATTAGCAACAGAGTGAATACAGTATAAATAGTATTACAACAAATGTTATGCAAAATCACTATTTTGGATGAAAATTATTAATAACAATAAATAGAGATTGTGTATATAACATTCTTTTATTCCTGACATTTCAAGATCTTTATTCTACTAATCATTACTATATAATATGAACTTTATGGACTACAGAAGGGTACATTTCATGCAGGAGCTCGATCATCAAATCACACAAGATTTCTTAAAATATGTAAAAATGATTTGATTGCAAACTAACAAATTACTTGCTTTAAAAATACTTTATTTCGTTATGTATTTAATATAATGATTATAATAAAATTTTAACAATTTGGAAATATGATTTTGCCAATCACTATCTTTCTGAATTTTTACAGTAATGAAATCTACTGTTAACCAAATACATGAATAACACATACCATATGTAACTGACCCTGAATTTGGTCATAATAATCCATGCTTTCGATTAACAATAAAATTAATGTCTAAATGTGTTAAAATGTAAGTATTGTTATTACTTAAAATATTTTTAAAATAACAATTTTTATATTTAAACGGATACTTAATCTCTATTATGCCATTCTCCCCAATGAATCCATCTGGACTAGCTCCGATGGTGCCCTCTTTACATATTTTCGTAGGAACAACTTTAATATTAAATCGTTATTGAAATTGACGAACAGCATTACATTCAATTTCTCTTCCCCACTGACTTTGCTTTACTCCATCCAAGTTATATGATCCTAAAAATGAAGGAATTGTAATAAAATTTTAAAACTGTATCAAAAATATACCTGTCAGAGCTTAGAAAAGAGATGGAGGGAATCTGTTTTTAATCACTGCTTTAATTACCCTCCCAAAATTGCTAGCAGTTAACATATGTTTACGTGCAATTAACCATAACTGATTATCATGTTGTCCCACAGTTAAATTGGCAATGCCCAAAATATCTTCTTCCGTTAAGGTTAACTTTTCTTGCAAATATTTATTTTTATTGGTGGCTTTGGTATACTCGTCACAAAATATTATAGATTCTATATTGACAAAAACATCTTTAGTGTCTTCTTTTGGTGTTGGTGCAAGCAGTCATCCCATACCAGTTGAGCCACACTTCTTTAAATCTTCATAAAATGTATTCTTTCCTTGGAAATGTCTTTATCCACAGCGGAATAGCTTAATGACGTAGATAGTTTAGGAAACAAATCCGTAACCTTTTTGTTGCCATTATCTTTTGCAGCCTTTACCCAAGAACACGCAATACTAGTAATAGAAATATTGTAGTGCACAAATAGGGCTACTGCTGTCATGTGGTGACATAAATATAGGCCACGGGGACATGTGCACATGCTCTCAAATATTAAACCTTTAGTTAGAATAAGCTACAAGTATAACATTAGTTATAAATAACTTAGGCAGAATCTGTTCTAAACCTCAACTTTGTACACTTGTTTCTTCATGCTAGTAATAACTTCACCCTTCACAGTTGAAAGTTCCTCAAGGAACTGCGCCTTCTACACATTACCACTGTTGAATGCATTTTCACCTTTCTGAATGGTTCGCTTTTCCTCAAAGTAAGCGAAAATGGTAGCAATTGAAATTGGTTAGCGAGACATCTAAAAAACACAATTAACCAACGATATTTCATTCAATTTTCTTACCTTTTTAACGAACAAAGCAAAATAAAAATGTTCAAAGAGGATTAAGGCAAGGGTCATGCATGTGAAAGATATTGTTAAGCAAACAAATTTAGATTTAAATGAAGCAGAGAATTAAAAAAAATTATAGATTATAAAGTATATGAAGCAAGAAGTGATAGAAAATTAGTATTAAAGAACTATTAACCACTATCCTAACCTAACTTACTAATATTAAATTATGTCAGGTTACGTTGACGCACCCTGTATGTAGGATGTTATAATGACGTGTATTACGTGTTTTGAGTGCGAGTGTATTGAGTTTGAACGAAAAAAAAAAATTTTTGTGTATATGTATAATGTATGTGGGTGTATGTTACGCCACTGGAAATTTAGGAGAAATATTATTTAGTATGCAGATACGTGTATTTGAATATTATAGAGACTTTAGTGTTGGAATAATTAGATTCTGATGAATGTAAATGTGAAAAGAAATTTGTCGATGGGACGATAATGCTTGCTACTGTATTGCTACTGTTAGAAATGGAATGTTTGAGGATAAATGAGTAATCTTTGTCAGAAGATGCGAAGTATAAGCGTAGAATGTTTTAAAAAATATGAAGAGAAAGAGTTGGTATGTTTAAGTGTTAATTTCAGAAAGTTTTCGTAATGTTGTGCAATTTGTTTTGAGAATATGTGTATGTATATGGGATTTGAGACCTTAGACGGTACTTATTTTTGCAAATGTTGCGGAAGGAGATCGAGCGCAGGTTGGAGATAAATGTTAAAAGTTGCGTAATGGACCAGAGTGGCTACTGAATGAATGTGGTGACGAAAAATGATTTCTTCATGAAGTAATTGTAAAATTTGTAAGTAAGAACAAATATGGCGATGTATTGTAGTTATGAGCGTGGTTGTACAGATGGTAGTAGCTATCGGAACTATGAAATTTTGAATGAATACTATTGGAGAATATAGCGCGGAAGGAAGACATGTTTAAAGATGGATGGCTGAAGTTATAAATAGGAAAGTCAGGGATTGACGGGAGCTTTTTCGTTTTTGGCTGTTGCTTGTGGTGAATGTTGGGGAGACGCGCGAGGTGTAGTGTGGTTTAGAATGGGTTAAATTGGAGTTATATTTGTGAATAATATTGAAGGCAGTCATTGTTTAAACAACTGCGTTAACCCGAAAGGGGATGAATCGTATAAGACATTCATAAATAAAACAATTAATTAAATTGAGATTGAAGATAAAATTAGTTTGTTTATTTTCAAGAAAGTAAAAGTGCGTAAGCAGATTTATAAAAAGTTAACAGTTATTACGTTAGTGTTAAGTGCAGCGCGTGTTCTTGTACCGATATTGAGTTAAAATTATTTATGGGACCACCTTTAAGTAAACGAAATTTTGGTAATAAATTAAGCCAATGTTAAGGTAATTTTATGTGACATTAAAGTTTATTTGTGTAAGGAAGGACTAAATTTCCTAAAGGTTGCTAGAAATTTTAAGAGGCAACCAAACGTGTACAGATTATTACGTGTATTGGACTACTTGTGAGTACAGAAAGGAATAAGTGTTTGTGAAATTGTGAAGCACTGGTTTGTGCCTTCATGCAATTTAAGGATTACAAATGGACTACAAATAATTGATTTACGGGAAGAAAGAAGAAAGAAAGCGTAGGATTAATGGACAATTTTAAGTAAGGAATATATTTAAGTACTTTGAAAATTTAGTAAAGCACGATTATCTCTTTGTTTAGTTCATTTGTGTAATGTTGAGTAAATATTAATTAGTTTAGAAGCGAAAAGATAATCGTTCTCGAGTTATGGTTTTGATTGGTGTTTTAGTATTAAGAATTTTGCAGAAATTGGTAGTGACGTGTGGTTTTGATTTTCAACCACGCTGTAGTGGTATATGTAAATATATTTGTGTTTGTTTCTTTGTCATTTGTTTATTATTTTATGCAGGACAATATATATTTATCGTTATCTTTTATTTTGTTGTTTATTTAGCCAGGTATGAGACATATTTGTGACGATTACTTAATTGGTGACCTAGTAGTTTTGACAAGTTAAAATGTAAACTTTGCATATTTTGGATTTTAAGATTAATGAACAACCTGAAAAGTTATATTTGCCAGGTTGATTGCAAAATTTTCATGTTATTTTCATTTGCGCAATGCACTAGTGACGGATCAGCTGTTAATTAAAAATTTCATTAAGTTTAACTATAAAAGTTGGAGTTTTGAGAACTTACCTATTTACGAATGTCAAATACGATTCAGAAGTGTTATAAAAAGTAAATTAAATTTAAAAGTTATCGTTCATGTTAAGAATTTTAAAAATTAATTACCAATCATTGAATGAAGAATAGTTTATTCATTAATAAGTAGAAAATATAACTGTTGGTTACGTGAATGAATTTGAGTGATAAATTTTATTTTGGAAGTTTTGGTATACGAGGTGTATTCAAAAAGTTTTTAATAACCTGGGTAGTATTAAATATATTTGAGTTTGAGGTGAATTGTTTGGGACGAGTGGTTGTTTTAGAACCCTCGTGTGAGAGTTTACTGAGTAAGCACAATCCTACTTTCCACAATCAAGTAGGGTTAACATCCAGCTTAAGACAATTATTTTAGCAAAGTTTCGATTGTGGTGGCGCCTAGAGACATATTTTCCCGGACTGAGCTGTTTGAATGTAGGTGTAAGGTGTTTGAGTGTATTAATAATCCATTTTACTTATTATTTCGACCACGCCCATCTCCCTGTTAGCTGGCTTGGCAACCCGCTTACATTAATAAGCATACACGACGCCTAGTGCGGTTTGGACGTGTAACAATTATTATTACCAAATTAAACAAATCTAACAAACCAACACCGTATAGTAATAAAAGAAACCAAACGCTAAATATAACTCCTACAAATTAATCAAAAAACTATACTCTTAACTACAAAAAAATGAAAAACAACAAATATCAACCACAGGTAAAGCACAAGGAAAAAGGAATAAGTAGGCCAAGTTCAATTCGGATTCGGATCGTTCCGCGCATTTTACACATTCAGAGGTGCCAACCACAAAACGTGGGACTTCGTTAAATTTGACACTTTTTTAATATTCAATTATAGAAAGATTATGGTATTTTATTGAACGGTTACTGTTTTATTTCAAAGATGAGAGATCGGAAAGACTCAATGCTTATTTAATTCGTATAGGGTCAGCAGAAGCTGCTAAATATAACCTGTGGAAAAGTGAGCCGTATTGCACATGTTCTTAGGGATCAATATATTCGACTGCAAAACAGGTTAGTCCTGCAATTCGAATTTCGCGCTCGATTATGACGTAATCACTAATAGAGTTTATTCCAGGAAATATGACTTACAATAATAGTACTCTTGGCGATTCCTAGTCGATTATTAACACCTTTAATGATTACTTTACCAGTGTTTACCAACCTGCCTTGCCACATGATTATTCAACTGTCCCTGTACATAACAACATGTCTATAATAAATATTTCTAAGTTTAACGATGAGGAGGTTGTTTCAGCCATATCTAAACTAAAACACAAAATGACTTCTGAACCAGACTAAATCCCCTCTTGTTTTATAAAATCTTTTATTGACGCTTTTATTCAACCCTTGAGTATTGTTTATAATCTGGCAATCAAAACATGTACTGTTCCAAACTGTTGGAAAATGGCTCGCGTATGCCCTTTGTTTAAGAATGAAAATCCACGTAATATCTCAAACTATAAACCCATAAGTATTTCACCGAACCTTGCTAGAGTATTTGAAAGAATACCTTATGCAAGAATTTATTCATTATGTCGCCAATATGTGTTATCAGACCAACATGGTCTTATGGAGCGTCGTTCGACGATTTCTAATATGGTATGTTTTACACAATTTATTTCGAATGCATTGGACAGCCATTGGGAAGTTGGTGTTATCTACTAAAATTTCTCCAAGGCCTTTGACAAGGTGGACACCATAACACAGTAATTCAAAAACTATACAGTTTTAGATTTTGTGACTTGCTTTTAAAGCTGTTTAAATCTTATTTCCAAAATAGAGATTCGTGTATTAACCCTAGTCTGCCGGGGGAATCTTCTATCATATTTAGACGAACGAGGTACACGTGTACCACTGCTTAATATACGTATGTATGTGCTTTGTATCAAGTGAAGATGTTATTTGCTGCTGTATACGTTTTAGTTATCGTTATCGCTGAGTAAGACTTTTGTCTTCGGACGTTTTCGTTGCTTTAGTTAAGTAGGTACTTTATTACAGTTATAGTTACAGTTACAATTTACCTGCTTACATTGTCATTTCAGTGTACAGACGACTTGTTCGCGCGTTTAGTTCTAACAAAGTTTTGTGTTGTGTGTAGTGGCACTTGTATAAAAAATGCATAGACCGCAATCAAATTTAGATAAGCTGCCGTGGGACCGAAAGGAAATTTGAATTTAGAAACGTAAGTATTTTATATAATGCTCTCCTTTCTGTCTTTTCCGAGTCTAGTTTTACTAATTTGAACCCGGTTTTATTAGTATAACGCAAAAGGAGTTCGATATTTTGTTCGAAAGTGATGATGAGATTTTTCATTTGGAAGCCGATGAAGATTGGGTTCCAGATAATGAAGTAGCGTCCGATGCTGAACAGGAAGACCACGAAATTGAAGTGGCTGAACCCGAGGAGCATAATTACGAAGAAGACGATGTGCAACGTGAACCGACACAAACTCGAAATAAGTTTATTGCTCCCGATGGCACGGAATGGTTTTCTGTTGCACCAGTGCTATCACAAAGGCGTCGTTTGAACGTCATGCACCGCAAAGGTAAACACAATAAATAATAAATGAAATAAAATTGAATCTAAAAATCTGAATCTTGGGTCTTTTCAGTGGTGTAAATGGGAGACTGGTTAATAGTTGTATGTCAAAAAATTTTAATCTATTGTTCAGTGATGATATAAAGACCCAAATAGTAATGCACACAAATCGTAAAGGTCTCGAAATGGTACGCAAATACAATGAGAAGAACCCTAATAATAACCAGCTATGGAAACAATTTAGCCATATAGAGTTAGATGCATTTGTTGGTATGCTGTATTCAAGGGGTGTCAACAAATGGAACGATTTAACACTGCATGATCTGTGGGGCAGTCGTTCATTACCTCTGTTTCGTGCAACAATGTCGCGTGATAGATTCAAGCAAGTATTATCAGCTATACGATTCGACAACGTACACACGCGTGCCGAGAGACGTGTGAATGACAAGACTGCGCCAATTTCAGAGCTGTGGGCTATGATGAATACGAGGTTGGAAGAATTATACTATCCTAATGAAACAATTACAGTAGATGAACAATTGTTTCCTATCTGGTAGAGCACCGTTTATTCAGTATATTCCTGATAAACCTAAATCTTATGGCCTGAAATATTTTGTCCCCTGCGATGCTTTGACATATTATCCGCTTAGATCAGTACTTTACCAAGGAAAGCCAGTTGGCCAACCAAGACAAGTAAATGTGGGCGAAAATACAGTAATGTCTCTAGTATCTAAATATTACAATTCTGGTAGAAACGTAACCTGTGATAATTTTATACATCATTACAACTTTTAAAAATGCTGGCTTTGAAAAATATGTCTTTGGTTGGAACTTTGGAAAAAATAAACGGTATATTCCGAATGAATTGCAACCAAACGATGAAATTGGTACGACCCGTTATGCTTTTCAAGACGATTGTACATTTCTCTCCATTACGGTAAAGAGAAATAAGGCCGTTTATTTATTGAGCAGTATGCACTGCGGTCAGCCAGGAGAAAAATTAACAACAAGGAAGAAATCAACCACTTCTACAACCAAACAAAGGGTGGGGTTGATGTGTATGACAGAATGGTTGGGAACTACACCACAAAAGGAAAACGAACAGGTGGCCATTAGCAGCATTTTCAACATGCTCGATACAATTGGTCTCGCTGCATACATTATTTATCAAGCGCTACACCCAGATGAAAATGCCAAAGATTCTCGTAGACGCTTCTTGGATTGTTTGGACACGAACTATGTATGGAACAAGTGAAACCAAGATCTAAAGTACCTTTTATTACTAGCCATTTCTTGATCAAGAACTCGATGGAAATTGTTTTGGGAGAAAAATAGTCTCTACCATTCCCTAGATCTGGTGCTGTTTTGTCAGAACAAAAAGATGTACATGGGCATCGGAAGGTAAAGGGAATTTGTTATAAATGCTACCAAGTTGACAAGAAGAAGAGGAAGACAAGGAACGCTTGTGTTCGTTGCAACGGTCCAATTTGTGCCATCCATTCCACCCAAACATAGAAATGCAATGACCCCAGAATCTACCTAAGTTTTTAATTTTATTTTATTCTTATTTTTTACTAGTATGTAGTATTACCTTTATATTTTTCTTATATTGAAAAAAATTAATAGGAATAATTACAAACTGCATTTTTTGTAAAAAACTCAATGAAAATACATGGTGGTACAAAGTACCACTGTCCGACTACAACTAGCTAGGTTCAAAGAAATTATTCTACGCCCGAATTTTTGCGTAATAATAGAGTTTCAAGAGCTCACAATAAGTTAGAAATAAGTACTTGGAGATGTCAAGAAAACTCAACTCTCAAGGCCTTCTAATTTCTGAAATATTTCAGTTTAAAATCAAAAAAGTACAGGTGTACCACTATCCGGCCGACTAGGGTTAAGAACAACCTTCACTTAAACATGAAAAAATGCAAAGTTCTCACGTAATCTAAAAATTCTCAATCAATATTATACCTGTATAAGTGCCAGTCAATTTTAATCAATAGATGCTCTTCGATTCAAGATTTAGAAATAGTATTCGATAGCAAACTTTCTTTTGTCGAACATACATCAGCCACGAATGCTGCTGCGATTAGGACACTTGGCTTCTTAATTAGAAATTTGGAGAGCGATTGAAAGTGTAATGTATCTCTATAAGTTGCTTCAAGTTATATTGGGTTGTCCATAACTCTTCTGGATTCCCCATTTTCATCTTCCGCGTATTTCTGCAGGTAATACTATAACTTTTTATCATCCACGTCCGAACACTAACATTCCTCTTAAATCGCCTGTCTCTTTTATATCTAATAATGCGAATAAAATTTCTAGTGTGCGCGACCTTATTACATGCTCTGAGTTAGAAATAAAGGCATTATTATACTATTTGCAGGCATTATTACTGTTTTTTTAAATAAAATTTTGGTACTGCAATATTTTAGCACGTGACTAAGCTACATTATTTTGTTTTAACTTCATTTTTTAATGGTAGGGAGGAGGCTATTCCTTTTTTTCTTTTCTTTTTTTTATTACGTTTATCTTATAGATATAACTGAATATATCACGTGCTTTTGAATGTCTTAAACATTGTCCTGTAATTGGATTTAGTTGTTGGGCAATAAGCTGCTATTATTATTATTATTATTATTATTATTATTCAAATGGATACGAGATAATGGTTAATGAGTATAAGCAAAATAAACATTACCCTGCGAAGTGAACAAGCAACATTGAACAAAAAAATGGAACACAAACAGATAAACGAGATAAATGTGGAGACAATAAATCGACAAGAAGATATGAAACAGGCACGATGAAATCCGATAATAAAGGAAACATAAAAGAATGAAGAATGGTAATATAGAAAACAATGGCGAGGAAGAAATGGTATATAAAGATACGAAGACTAAAATTGAAAAACAAACGACCAAAAATTTTGAAAATGGTGATACCTAAATGGAAAAAATGGAAAAATGCAAAATTATATTATGAAATACAATGGTATGGAGTCAATATATGGAAGTAGACGAAAGAAAATGGGTGACGACATGGTAGGATTCAGTATGGACACTATGGAAGTATTGAGAATGGAATTGGTTAACGATTGGTAATTATGGTAGATATGTTACATTATGATTGCACTTCTCAGTGTAAATGCGACAGACTAATAATGTAAAATGTACATTCATGTGAAATAGTAATGTAATTGAATATTAAATTGTAATTTTGGTACCAATCGATAAGTTTCATAACTTGGTTGGACCCCATAATGTATCTACTTGGCAAATAAACACATTCCAACAAATAAACACATTCCAACATTATTATTATTATTATTATTATTACATGAATATTAAGTTTCTCTTGAATGAATTCATAACCCTGTAACTTTTCTAACTATATAAAATTTTTTTTATATAATATATATATATATATATATATATATATATATATATATATAGAAGCTATGTATTTATAATAATTTAGTTTAGAGTTGTATGCATTGATCCTCATAAAGTATTAATCTGTTAGTTTGAATTTGATACAAATTACTCTAAGTCCAATAATGTGTGAATATCGGACACTGCAAGTAAGATAGGATATATAAATCCAATTTGTGATAAGTGACAGATATCATGTAATAAAGATCTTCCTTTAGGGAATAAGTGCTAACCTAATTGAATTAGTAAGAAGTTAAGTAAAGGAGTCACAAATCACTAAAGTAGTAGTCCGTTTTCTCAAACTTGTATTATATAAAGATTTTTATTAATCAATCACTAAAGGCGATTCTCGAAGTTTTATTACATATAAATGTAATTTTAATTCAATTGCTTAGGCGTGTGCATTATACAGTTTCTTTATGTACATTAAATCTAATAAAGTTTTGAACAGATGTGCACGATATATAGGAGTTTAAGAGATTGTTCGCTGTAAGAACCACCTCAATATGTTACTATCCAATTTGAAGTATTGCGCGAACACGAGAATTTTTTAATAGTCAAAGTTGCTTAACTTTAACCGCATAGTTTTGCTTGTAAACAAATAAAGCAAAGTCCAGTTTAGTTAAATTTTATTCATAATAGTACTTTCCTGTAGATATAATGCATAAATATTAAGAATCTACCTCAAAAATTTTATTTTTGCATTGAATGTGGCAACCAATACATAAGGCTGGCCATAAAACAAGTTAGAAGGTATTGTAAAACGGTTGTAGATGGTCTCAGATATGATAATAAGATAAAGCTGCTGTTCAATATTGCTTTATCCAATTACTGAAGAATTAGAGAATGTCAATATGTTATCAAATACACAACCGTTATGGTATCCGAAACTGACGGTTTATGTTGCATGTTGTTTTCTCGGATTTTCTGTATTAGCAATTACAATTCGTTCCAGTGTTCATGACTAAACTGCACTAGCATCGTGTAGTACTTATAAAAATGAGCAGGGCGCAGATTAATTACAATGGAGATTGGCGGCTTTAAGATAAGACATAAAACGCGGAAACTGGAAACACCTTACACTTACCCTAAAACATGGCTCAAAATCGAGGGTAAATGTCCTATGAGCTCCACCGCCATCTGAACTTATTTTCAAAGTTGTTTTGAGCTGATATTTTGATCATGCGATATCGTGGATCGCAAAATACTCGCTTACTCGGTACATCAACTCGAAATTACCACCATAAACTTTGTATAAATCACTTCGATTGTAATCAAAAGTACTTTTGAAAACACAAGCCCAAAACATTAGCGATTCTAACCGAACTCTTTGTTTCACTGTTCCATATCCCAAAATAAAACATACGGAACGATACTGTACGATCCACAAATTATATTATCTCAAATAATGTTAGAAGTTAAATATAATTATGATAAATTAATATATTAAAACGATTGTGAGCATGATTCATATTCGTTCAAGCCGTAAATTTTATTTTCATAAAATAAGAGATTAAATCAGAACTAATACGGTGACAAACAGTCACTGAAAATAAGGTCTGTATAGTATGTTTGATTCAATCAACGAAATAAAATCAATTAAATTTTGTATTTAGCTCGTGTAAAAAAATCTAATTGCCAAGCCAACAGTCACAAACGTAGCTTAAAATAACAAAAGATTCATGATACTGAACCTTTGTGATCATTCGTTTAAGTTTACATATAAAAGAGAACAAACCAATCAAATCTAAGAAAGCACTATTGATTTTTAACAATTTAAATGACTCTTTGCCTTAATTAAAACTCACAGTATTGTTTGGAAAGATTCACTACAATTTAGAGAAAAGAATGAGTTGAATAATTAACTTTATTAGTTTTCTAGTATCAATGTAAATGTGCATTGACTTCCCCAATGAAACTGCACAATAACAAAAAAAATTGTACCTACCAATCGTTATTCTAGTCTTACGCTAACACAAAAAATGTAGTAATTAGGATTGATTATCCACACGGCCTTGCTAAAATTCAATAATAGCAATGGACCCTTTTTAGGATAATCAGTCTTACTCAATAACCTCCTGCACGATTACAACGTAGTACCCTAGTTTGACGGAGTTGAATTCTTTTAATCAATTCTTGGAGTTGTACACATTGGCATACATTCGTCCTCTTAACAAGAAACACCAGGTCGTCGCAGTGTAGGCGCTAACTTAAACATTCAACGTACTTACGCCCTTCAACGATTTTATCAATTAGATAATTGGTTTAAGGTATGCCCTTTAAACGTTGTTCACTGAATTTAATATTTTAATACACTTCGTGGCCAAATTCCACACTGTCTATAAACCACATATATACAATACCCAAAATCTGTACTTCGTTAAAAAGGATTGCCTTATAAAGTTTCTTTTACTATCTCATGCATTTTTTTAAACAGTATTCTCTTAGCACAACGGTCACTGTTTATTTCAAATCTGTTTAAACAATTTATTTAAATTTTTGGAAAGGTTTTACAACACATCCGTCAATTTTACTTATAATCGCTTTTTTTAAAATTTCATCCCCAAAATGGGATATAGCAATAAACCAACAATGTTTCAACTGAACTACTAAATTTTACAGCATAAACTGGCAGAAACCGTTATGTACTTTTTTTGAACTCTAGTTTAACCGAACGTTGATTGAAAAATTTCCCTAGCGCCTTCTAAACTTGCCCTTTTATGAACACCCACGTCTATCTTGAAATCGTCATTAAATATCGTCCCTTTAAATTAAAACTAATCATTCGTAAAGGGTTAAATGCCACGTGTCTTTGCTGACAAGAAAATCTGAAACGGAATAAACGTAAGCCATAAGTCATCTATCTACGCCATGTAGAAATTTGAAAATGTCCAAATTTGATACTGTACTTACAAAACTAAACTCAGTGTTCTATGTAAACCTCACATATGCGCGAAACCTTTTTCAAAAAAAATCAGTAGAATTTAATGCTATTTGCCCTTAAGTCAAAGGTAAATTATCAAATCCTGACTCATTTATCCGAATACAATACATAAATATTTATTCCACACCATACAATTAATTAGCCCACGATTCTCGATAATATCAGTTTTGAATCTGCATTCTTGAAAATAAAGTGACTGCACAGTAGTATGTAATATCGTCTCTATAGGGGCCTTTACCTTGCAACTCAGAGCCGTTTTACACCATATTAAATACCATTTTAAAGAACATTAATTGCCTTATTACGAATTCCAGTGGTGGAACAAACTTTCCAGCAATACTTAAAAAGTTCTCCCTTACAAATATGTTCTACGTACAAAATAAAGCTGACATTTTCACTGAGAATTGACTTTTAGATAGCCGTGTACATTGCTCATATCCATACCTCCTAGTTAAACTCGCGAGATCTAGAGATCGTTGGATTAAGGAGATGTTTTGTTATCTACCTTAGCTAAAGATATTTTTTGTTAATAAGCAAAATATACTCACGTACCTCACCAAAAATTAAACAACATTGAACGCGTTTCAATAGCTAAGCTATCATCATCACTAGTCGAATGTTTAATGATGATAGCTTAGCAATTTAAACTCATTTGGTTGTTTAATTTTTTTGTGGTACGTGGGTGTATTTTCTTTGTTACAGGTCTCGTGATAGTTCCAGTGTTCCAGTTTTTTTATATTTTTTGTTCAGCAGCTAATTTGCAGCAAATTTGTTATCCATATTTTAAGAAGAAAAATACACCAACTCAACTACATACTCTATTACAGAAGCCTTCAGTAGTGAAAATATACACAAATAAAAACGTCGCTGTATGAAAAGGTTCTCTTATCCTATTGCCCTTTTAATGGAACAGCATGGTTTAGATGTAAGTAAAAACATAAATAATACACGAATACAGTACATGGTTCCAAAAACTCATTTTAGTGTAATACTTCTTAATATTTCCAAAAAATTAGATAAAACAAGGATACTACATTAAACCAATCAATTTGAGATCAATAGCACCATCAATTCTTTTTAAGACTAACTATAAAGGTCATGTAAATTCCTGAATCGGACGCGAAATTGTTACTAGTCACCCGACTAGAAACACTATTCCACCGTCTATTATTTGAGTCAATTTAGTAAAGTACTTATGCCAATTTAAGTGCAGTCGCTTTTCAAATTTTTAAGCTATTGAGAGTGAAAGAAAATATAATCCACCATTATTATTACCTCGTATTTCTATCACCACAAGCAGATATTACTGGAGTTTAAACATTTGTCTTTTACATTTATGGCAGATGCAATCGCTACAGTTTTTTGTGTTAATGCAGGCGAGAGAAAATCATATTCCCCCCTTACTCCCTACATTGCAGCTGTACCACGCGTATCTAGGCATTTAGGTGTTAAGTACTCGTGTTAAACTTGAATGCAATTACTTTTCAAGTTTTTGAATGTGTGGGTTCTAAAGAAATTCACATTTACCCCTCTTAACACTTTCCCTCGCAAATCCACCTCCACCAAATACCACTAGGATCTACAAATTTAAGTCCTAGATACGTACGCCGAAAATAATCACATTTATCCCTCTTACTCCTTACTCAGAAGATCCACTCCCACTGAAAATGACTAGAGTTTAGATATTTAAGTTATAAATAAGTAATTTGAATTGAATCGCATATCCACGCGCCACACGTATGAGTAGGCGCGCACACGCACGTATGCGGGCACGTATGCAAGCGGTCCCGCTAGCAGATTTTTCAAAAACTACTTTCTTGGGCTCAGAGGACCCCAAAACGGGTTATTCCTGTCTTAGTTCCATTTATAAGCTTTTCACCATTTACAACAACTTTCCCGTTAGGTAGGAAAGTTAAAAAGGCATTAGCGTAATCTATAAATAAGTGTCGTTCATTTGAGGTACGCATCTGGAAGTGTAGGGCCACCTTTAAGAGCAAAGACTAGTTAGTATATTTAAAAAAAAGCAACGATAACTGCCGACATCATTTGCACAATGCCACACGGATTTGAGAAAGAGCTTGTGTTTCATTGCTCTCAACTCCACTGTGTCTCCCCACCGTTAAGGATTCCGCAGGTCAGCAACCCGATACCCCAGCCTTGCATACCGAGAACGGAGCAGCGACGCACCACCGGCAGTCGGTACACAGAAAAGACGACAACCTAAGACACGACCAGGACAAACAAAATACGTCGCATCGACAGCCGAAGCACAGCCAGCAGCCACGTCGACGTTTACCGCCGCCGCCGCAGCCTCCACCGACACCGTAGAGGAAGAGAAGGGAATGCCCGCCCCGGATCGGCTAGCCTCATAGACTTCGTGACACAGAAGAAGAGGCCGAAGAAGACCCCTAACGTCCGCTTACCAACGCCGCCCCCGACAAACGACACGTTCTAGCCCAGCAGTAATGGGTCGGACGACGACTCAGAACGTAGCAGGCTACATGGAAAAATTGTTCCCGGTAATCCTTAGTCAGAGGGAGAACTGTGTCTCTTTTCTCGTGAACTGGACAGACAACGAATCGCCTTCATGAGAGACAAAGCAATAAGCGAAGGAATTCATATCCAGCCTGCCTGGATGGTGCCACACCTATCAGGCGAAGAGAGAGAGCTATGGTTGTGAAACGCGGCCTACGCGTACAACTTTCCGAGCCTGCCGTTAGCGATCTCGCTTGTGATGGTACACCCAACGGCAGAAGAGGCGCACAAGAAGATCCGAGAGGCGGAGTACGTCGCCCGCCTCCGTGTTACCGTAGAAGATTTGCGGTGAAAAACCAGCATCGGGCAGTGTCAAGGTTTCCGTCACGTACAGCATTTTTGTAGTGCGGCGGCACCCTGTAAGGTGCGCCGGAGATCATCACTCCAGTCAATGCACAGAACAGACCAAGGCAAGTGCGTTAACTGCTGTGGGGACCACTCCGCTAGTTGCAGGGAATGCCCGAAATTCCCACGACCTCCACAACGGAAGAAGTCGTAAGCACTACAGCGATAGAAGAGGACACAGCCAACTGCGGCGCCTTCTCCGATCCGGACCGGCGTTAGTTTTGTCCGAGCGACGGCAGACAAACTTAAGAAGGCGGCTGCCGCTGCTGTCGTTACCCATATTGCCATATTGGACTTCCTCGGAGGTCTCAATATGGAAAAATCCCTACCTGTCATCCGCAAGGTAGCAGCAGCGCTCGATTAAGCGAAAAATGCGACTGACATGTGGGGAGTGATCCTCACGCACGGTTAGTAGGTGGTTGCCCTTTTCAGGTAATCGAAGAAAGGTCCGACGCGATTATTGGTGCCCAAGGTTAAGTATACAGTATCGATTTCATATGTTCTGTTTAACAGTACAGTTTCTCAAACATCGCTTTACGCTAAGGAATACTAACCAGGCAACCGTGTTGTAGAAATCTAGTTACTACAGTACAACCTATATTGGAAGACCCTCAAGCTGCAGGCAATAGCACCTACACTTGTTACATTTATTATGACTTGTTATGCATACATGTATATATATATATATATATATATATATATATATATATATATATATATATATATATACAGTGTGATCCAAAGTAGAGCGACCATTCAATAACTTCTTTATTTTACGATATATAAAAAAAAAGTTAAATTATTTTTTGTTTACGGCCATGTGCTACATTTAATAGGGCTATCAAATATTTTTTTTCATTTCCGGTTAAACCGGAAACGAAAAAAACTATTGTTTTTTAAATGACACCCTGTATATTTTTTTAGACTATCTGATTCCTTATTATTTTTTCTTTCTGTAAATATAAAATTTTATGGGTATTATATCAGAAAATTTTGTTGTAAATCGCAAAAAACTGTTTGAAGGAGTACAAGACCACTATTTAAAAAACAAAATAGTTATTGCCATGGAAAACGGAAACAACTGCTTTGTGAAGTTGCTTCAGATTGCTTCACATCTTTCAAAATTAGTTTTTATATGTAATTACTTAAGCTGTGACGGCATTTATAATTATAACGTTATTGTATGCAATTATTAGGCAAACTACATAATGAATAATAGTGAAAAGGTCGATTTAATGTTAATATTTGGCGAGTGTAATCTCAACGCACGAAGATCAGTCGCACTCTATGCAGAAAGATTTCCTGACAGGTATCCACATATTTACTTACACAAAATTGAAAACTCATTAAGGCAACATGGAGCATTTCCTGGAGTAAAAATCCAAAATAGAGAACCCCAGAGAAATAACTCGATAAACGAAGAACGAGAATTGCAGAGTTTCGAGTATGTTCGACTACATCCACGTTCGTCTATTAGGCATGTAGCTCAGGAAGTAGGAACATCATTTGGATATGCTCAGAGGACATTAAAAAAACACAATCTGTACCCCTATAAACCAAATTTAGTGCAACACCTACGTCCAGCAGATCCCGAACGCTGATTAACATTTATTGCGTGGTTAGTGGAACAACTGGAAGATGACCGAGGCATTTTAGACAGAATTTTGTGGACCAACGAAGCAAAATTCACCAATAATGGTGTTATCAACAAACAAAATAATCGTTTCTGGTCGGACGAAAACCCACATTGGACATTAAATACAAACCATCAAACCGTTTGGGGTACTAACGTTTGGTGCGGTTTAATGGGAGGCAGATTATTGGGACCTTTTTTTAATGACGCAACTCTCAAGAAGATTTCTTCATTTTTTAAATACTGAGCTTTTGATCATGTTAGAAGATTTTCCACTAGCATTGCGACGAAGTATGTACCATCAGTTGGAGCGCCAGCTCATACTAGTAACATTGTTAGTGAATATCTAAACGAAACCTTTAATGGGCGTTTAATTGCCACCCATGGACTAGTGGAAATGCCGCCAAGATCGCCTGATATTACACCTCTGGACTATTTCTTATGAGGCTATCTTAAGACACTAGTCTATGCAGATCCGCCACAAAATGTAGAGGATTTAAATAATAAAATCCGGTTGGCTTGTATGCAGTTAACACCCGATGTGATACATTGAACAACACATCATAAATTTCTAAAGTGGCTAGAGGCATATGTTGCACAAAATGGTGGTAATTTTTAACAATTTATGAAATAATTTTCCTGCATACCATCTTTGTAGTTAAAAAATACGTGCTTATTACTTGTTGAATTTTGTATTTTGTTTATGTATCCGTTTCCAGATTTCTTACTATTCTAATAAATACTAATAATACAAGCAGTTGTTTCCGTTTTCCATGGCAATAGCTATTTTGTTTTTTAAATAGTGGTCTTGTACGCCTTCAAACAGTTTTTTGCGATTTACAAAAAAATTTTCTGATATAATACCCATAAAATTTTATATTTGCAGAAAGAAAAAATAAAGAGGAATCAGATAGTCTAAAAAAATATGCAGTGTGTCATTTAAAAAACAATAGTTGTGTTCGTTTCCGGTTTAACCGGAAATGAAGAAAAATATTTGATAGCCCTATTAAATGTAGCACATGGCCTTAAACAAAAAATAATTTAACTTTTTTTTATACATCGTTAAATAAAGTTATTGAATGGTCCTTCACAAGCAAAGTTTTATCCCAGCTATGAGCTTCATATTTTAAAATTAACCAAGAATATACAGGGTGCTTTATAACACCGTGGTCAACCAAAGTTATGTTTTCTTAAATGAAACACCCTGTATATTATTATGAATTTGAATTGCACCTACATTACCCATCACTCCAATATAAGGTTTTAATATGTTATACTGGGTATTTTAAAACTTATGACCAATTTTTATTGATTGTCTTGGGCTGTACAGGGTGTTGAGATAATAACGTTTATTATCTAAAATTGGTCATAACTTTTAACATTCCCAGTATAACATATCAAAACCTTATATTGGCGTGATGGGTAATGTAAGTGCAATTCAAATTCATGAAATATACAGGGTGTTCCATAAAAAAAACAACTTTGGTTGAACACGGTGTGTGTTATAAAGCACCCTGTATATTTCTTATTAATTTTAAAATGTAAAGCTGGCTATAAACATTTTTTTAACATCTAGTCTACAAACGGAGATATGGGACTTAGTTAAGTCGGCACTATTGCTACCTTCGTTATTATTGGTGATACGAAGTCGGTTAAATGGGCAAAGAAAATAAGAATTGAACTTCGCGTTCGCGAGTTATGTCAAAAATTTCCATTTTTTTAAATGGCACACTCAGTATGCAATATCCATAATCGATATAAAATTAAATTATGAACAAAAAAGTTCCTATGACATTTTACCCTAATGTTAAAAATGACAAAGTTATTGTTCATTTATTGAATTCGTCAAGGTGGCTGGTATTACGTGAACAATATTTGTCATTTTCACAAATGTCATCAGAATTGATATGTCAAATTGAAGTTTGCTAATAAAGAGTTAAGAGTTTGTGTTTTTTGAATAGAAAAATGCCTTTCACCCATTCAGAAAGTGTGAAATGTTAGAATGTTACATCGTTTGTCAAAAAAACAGTTATCGAGCGCGTGAGCGTTACAGTGATTTGTTTCCTACGCGTCATTTGCCGGATAGAAGATACTTTTGGTTTTGTATTGTAAATTTAGATCTAATTCGAGCGTGTTTAAGAAATCCAGATCTAATAAACAATGTATAATTAGTGAAGAAACTGAAATTAATGTGTTAGCTTATTTTGAAGCACACCCCAACAACTCAATTAATGATTTAGTGCAAGAAAATGGACTATGTTTGGGTTCCATCCACAATATTCTAAAAAAGTATAAGTTTGTGCCGTATAAGTTCCGACCTACACAGACACTAGTACCAGGAGATCAAGAAAGACGCGTTCAGTTTTGTCACTGGTTTATTAATCAAATGAGAACCAATAACGATTTTTGGAGCTCAATTCTATGGAGTGACGAATCAACTTTTTCTAATAGGGGCATGTACAACAGGAAAAACAGCCATTTTTGGAGTCGAGAAAATGCGATGCTCTACCGATCTTGTAACCCGCAGAGACGCTTCAGTGTTAATGTTTGGTGCGATTTAATTGACTCGATAATTGTTCGTCCAGTATTTTATCAGGGTGCGTTAACTGGTGAGCGGTACGCCGAAATGTTGACTGCCACACTCCACGACTTCTTGGATGATGTAAATTTAATGGATAGGCAGAACATTTATTTCCAACAAGACGGAGCTCCACCCCATAACATTCGTCAGATAGATACAATATTAAACAATTTCTTTGATGACAGATATTTATCAACTAATGGGCCTATCCGTATGCCTCCTCGATCACCTGACATTACTCCAATGGATTTTTTCTTTTGGGGATATGTAAAGAGCGTGGTGTACAACAGGCGATATGATAACCTTGAGGATCTCCAGCAAAGCATCGTTCACGCTATCAATAATATTGATGGTAGATCCATTGCTAAGGCTACTAAAAGTGTCTACAAGCGGGCCCAGATATGCTTGGAGCAAGAGGGTGATGTTTTCGAACATCTAATTTGAGTTTTGTTTTATTTTGTTGTTCCTTATTATTATTACCACTTAGAATAAAGAATCCTGTTTCAATTGTCTGATATTCTTTTCATTTTCTGCTATATGGTAATAGAGAAAAATAGTTGACACAGCCACCTTGATGAATTTGGTAAATGATCAATAACTTTGTCATTTTTGACATTAGGGAGAATTGTCATAGGAACTTATTCGTTCAGAATTTAATTTTCTATCGATTAAGGATATTGCATATTGGGTGCGCTATTTAAAAAAATGGAAATTTTTGACATAACTCGCGAACACGATGTTCAATTTTCATTGTCAACTATATTATATCAATATAGTTGCGTAGGTAGTTTTAAATAATTCAAATACTAGAGTAGGTACAACTGGGTGATAAGTGCTCTCGCTTTCTTCGGAAAGAAACATATTGTAATACAGTGGTGAAATATAAAAACATGTAATGAAAACTTGTATTAGTTCTCAGATCTTAATAATAATAAAAAATCTAATGCAAGAAACCACATTAGGATATTTTCCGTCATTTATACCGAATCACTGTGACGGCATTATAAAAAGCCTATAATATTTTTCTCAAAAGAGCAAAATTAGCTAACAATCGATAGCCTAAGGTGACCTAGAACGAATTACAACTGAAACGAACGTTATTTTGTTGTATTAGTAAACGTAGTTGAATATAAGCAATTTTTCGTATTCGTCTTTATTAAATCATGATAACAGGATTGGATCCACGATTTTAGAAAAGAACTTTATTGTGAGAATCAATATATACTAACTGATTAAATAAGAATTAAATAACCCTAATTATTTTTTTTACGCAGAGGTGAATAATGTCATTTGTTTAAATGTTACTTTTGTGTACTATTTCTTACCAATCGATATACATTAACGTTTTTGTAGCTGCCTTTGGGACATTCAATATATCGAATGATATTCAGAAAAATTGCAAACGAAATAAAAAGGGATATTACCTCATAATCTTTTGACTATTCGAAGCAATACTAACGCAAATTATCAATTCTTAAAGTGATAACTAAAATAGAAGTGAAACATAATAATTTAACAATGAAACATAAGCTTCATTATTAACATAGTTGTTGGGCAGTTCCATAATTATTCAAATTGAATTCAATCAAAACTTAAGTATGGTCGATGCACATAAAATTAAAATACTACATGCTATTAACTGGTAATTAAGGCTCAGATGGTATTATTATTTTTTAGTTTTGTGTTGTATTCAATTTTTACGTAACTGTTATTAAACTAATTTCTTTATTTGAATAATTATTAACGCTCCTCGATTCTTTCGTCATTTCGTTCCATTTTCTGAAAAGAGGCAGTGATTCGTAATAGCAGTCACACATATGAACATGGTATCGAAGATATATTCATTAAGGAGATGGAAAAAACAAAAGTAAAAGTAAACTTGCCGAAAGTCTAAAAAGTGAATCAAAAACAGTGCTTTTCGAAACCCTAGAAAGAGATTTTAAAAAAGAAACATGTAGTGAAAGAACTATATTTGTATACAGACTCAGACTAACCAAATTAAGCAAAGAACGGATAAAAGATGCAGCTAATAATCAGTAGCTTGAAATAAATGAGGACATATGGAAGTGAAACGGCAAAGAACATCTTTTCACAAGCAAGAAAGTCGATGGAAATGAACTTGATCATATAAGAAGGAAGGCCATGTACAAAACATACAAATGTCTATACTCAATGAAAACTAAAACGAACGAGAATGTGAAACTGTTTATAGTTAAAGAAAGCAAAGAAACAAAAAATTCAACGGAAATAAAAAAAGGAGAAAGATAAAGGCAATAAATACCCTCGCAACCACTACCAGTTGGATAGATCTAAATCGAATCAAAGAAGGAAACGCAGACACCATGTACTAAAACCAAAAATAAGGAAACAAGAAACCAGGACGAAGAAAGAATACAGTGGACTGCAAAGAAATAGATCTCAATGAAAAAATATATACAAAACCAACCATAGAAGTAGTTAACGTAAAAAGGGCAAATGGAATAGATATGTAATAATAAGTTTCCTTTCCAAAGACAAAATATAACCATTCTACGGTTTTCAAATTATATAAGAATTTGCGTAAAATATGATACTTGCTGACGTTATATTGCACGACAATTTTTAGTAAACAATTATTGTTTTTCATTATAATTTGACTAGTCCGTGGTAGAAACCATAATGTAAGCGATACTAAATAAAATTTGGGTGTTTGGAAAAATATTTTTAGTATCGATATCAAAAATCGCAAAAAGTTTTTTCATAGAAAGGTCTAATTTTCTAGCGGAAACTAATTAAAGCGTTCAAAAAGAGAAATGCTTCTGTTAAAGCCCCTATCCATACAATGGATAGTGTTCTAAGTACAAAAATACGTAATTTTATTTTGTAAAAATCCAAGACAGCTTACGTTTTCGAAGATAATCACGGTAGTCGTGGTTATTTGGCAAATGTCATTTAAAGTGCGATTAGAAATGCCAAAGACTATCTAAGCTTTGTTTAAAATTCGTTATTTACAGAGCGCAACCAAGCGGTATCGAAAACTTCTAGATATCCTGAAAAACGAAATCAGTGAGTGACGTAATAAACATAATTTAAAACTTTAACAATTTGGGACCAGTCAAGAAAAAATTGGAAAAAATCAAGCCAATCACAGACAATGCCGAAACTGAAATTGCAAAATTGTTTGTGTATTACTTGTTAATTATATATATATATATATATATATATATATATATATATATATATATATATATATATATATATATATATATATATATATATATATATATATAAAGTCGATTTGGTTCAACACTTGCGGCCTCAAGACTCTGATCGGAGATTAACTATGATTGCATGGATAGTTGAGCAATGTGATCACAATCCATTATTTTTAGAGCATATTTTATGGACAGATGAATCCAAGTTTACAAATAATGGAGTTATTAATAAACAAAACAATCGTTATTGGTCTGACGAAAATCCTCATTGGTCAATGGAAACTAACCATCAAACCGTATGGGGTACTAATGTTTGGTGCGGTTTAATTGGAAACCAATTACTAGGGCCTTATTTCTATGATGGTAATCTAAACGCCAATAGGTAACTTGAATTTTTAGGTAACGTGCTACCAACAATGTTCGATGAGTTTCCTCTGCTTCTGCGACAACAATTGTATTTCGAACAAGATGGAGCTCCAGCTCACAACGCGTTGATAGTAAAAGAATATCTTAATCAAACGTTTAATGAACGATGGATATGAACTAACGGCCCGGTATAGTGGCCTGTGAGATCATCGGATCTTACACCGTTAGACTTTTTCTTGTGTGGTCATTTAAAAACAGTGGTGTATGCCGATCCACCTTTAAATGTTATAGACTTAAAGAATAAAATTACAGCTGCATGTGTTAATTTAACAACGCAGGCGACGATTAGAAGCATGTCTAGAACAGAATGGTGGCAACGTTGAACAATTTAATCGCTAATTATAACTGATTTTGTTTAATTTTTCTAATCATATAATAAAATTGAAAAACTTTCGATGGCATTTTTCTCTAGTTTTTTTTATAAAACCCTATAAGAATTTTATACGTATGTATTATAACTGATTTTGTTTAATTTTTCTAACCATATAATAAAATTGAAAAACTTTCGATGGCATTTTTCTCTAATTTTGTTTTATAAAACCCTATAAGAATTTGATACGTATGTATTGAGAGAAAAATAGGCAATGCAAAAATGCAAAAATATGTATAATGTGTGATTTAAAAAAATAAAATTATGTGCGCTTCCGGTCAAACCGGAAGCTTAAAAATTATCTAAACCAAGCACTTAATAGAGTATTTGTAAATGAATAAAAAACTATTTAAACACTTTCTTGTGAAACGCAACATAAAAGAGTTATTGAGTGGGTCCGATTATATTGAACCCAGTATATACACCTGAGTCATTACATTTAGAACAGCATATTTGTGGATATTACTAATTTTTGTCTAAACTAAATTGTTCCGGATTATCAATCCAGAAAAATTATCCATTCTTATTCACTGCCCCTCATTCCGTCGCAATTCAATTTTTTAAATAAGGTTTTATAATTTATGCAGTCAAACATCTTAGACGAGTCACATAATATTTCAGTAGGGTTGCTTCCATTGTAATGATCGTGCTATAAAATAAATGAGTTGCATCAGATGTAGACGAGTATGAATGACAACCGAACTCAAGCCATTTAGATAATATCTAATATTAACAAAAATAGAAGATTAACTGACTTGTAATTTTCACAGCACTGTTAGTCTCCTTTCTGGAACACCAGAGTACTTTCTCTTAGAAATTTGCGTTTGAAAATGAGAAACTAATTAAGTGAACTAAAGGTTGGCTATACAATAAAGATTCTGTAACTAAAAAGTTAGAACATTATCAAATCCAAAAGATTTTTTAGGTTAATGTCTAGTTTTGAATTTGGAGTATATATATATATATATATATATATATATATATATATATATATATATATATATATATATATATATATATATATATATATACAGGGTTTCCATAAGTTCTTCCCAAATGGAAGTTTTTTATTCACTGTATATTAGAAAATACCTTTCTTGGTTGGTGTAAAGCCTAAGTCACGAAAAAATGTATTTTCTCTTAGCATGTATGGATTCACAAACTTTAATTTTTTCTTAGGACTATACAAAGGTGATTTCAAATTAGATGCCAACCCTCAAACAGATGTTAGTATGACTCATTTGTGATCAATTGAGCAATATTTACCTACATCCAAAACAAAGGTTTTCGAGATACAGGGTGTCACAGTTACAAAAAAAAGGCGGATTTTTGATATATCTCCAAAATGAAAAAAAGGTATTTTTCTCATTCATGGTGTATTAAGTAGAGATATAATGTACGTTGGTTTTTGCTTATTCATACGTTTTTATTATGTACGTTGGCGTAGAACGCATGTGGTAGTGCATCCAATTAATCCCCAATTTTTACGCCAATGGAGTAAATTGAATTTTTTTATTAAAATACGAAACCTAGATGTTTTTCAGATAAGAAAGGTATACTTTGTCTAAATCGATAACCTTAACACTTTCTAAGATATTTGCATTTTTAGGTATTTATCTCTAAAACGAAGCACTATTGGACTTGATGCTTGTAGAAACGGGAAGGGGGGAGAAAAAAAAGGAGATGACTCACTACTCACCTACGCATGTAAGGAATCGCCGGCATCAGACGGATCGGGAGGGGTCAAGAAAGTTCTCGTAGAGATAGAAAGGGCGCCAAGAGCCGCTCCCCAAAAGTTAAACTCCCAGCTCCTGAATAACGATGTTAAAAAAGAGACGAGTAGGTAAACGTAGGAAAAGAGACAGGAGAAACTAATAGGGAAAAAGAAAAGAGTGTTGTGGGATAAAACAAAATCTATAATTATTAAATATCATTAAAAAAATACATTTTAAAATGAAACGTGTTTCAAATATAAATAAATTCTAACAAAAAAAAGTAAAAAGTTAATATGCTGAATGATAATTAAATTCAGAAATACTTGTTATGTCCTAACAAAAATTTAATTTAAGAAATTTGAAAGAGAACATTAAGAAAAAAAAATTTAATCAATTACCAATATCAAATTACAAATTTAGAACATGGAAAATATCTGAAACTAAACTACTGTGTGCATGTTTGTTTGATAGTTAATGCGTCACAAACCTTAAAAGATAAAAATATGGCTGACAGCTGATTACAAAGCCGTCGTCGTTAAAAGAACGATTTACACAAGAATTAAATTCAAGATCTAATGAAAAAGTAATTCAGCGATAAAGTAATACACCATTTTTTAACAATTATAATTATAGATTGCAATAAAAAAAACGAACAAAAAGGAAGTGGAAATAGGGATTTCAGATAAGGTTAGTAATATTTTAGGGAAAGCAAGGGTTTATTCTAGTAGTTTTTCTTATTTTAGTATTAACGAAAGGAGCAGAAAGGATATGAGGTTATAGTCTAAAAATTATGATTAAAAACGTCTGACCTTTTTGTTGATTTCTACGATGATATTCTACTTAAGTTATTTTGCTACGAGATGAACTAAAGATGTATGAAGATATCTAGCCAAGTTACAATATACACAAGCACATATGGTATATTCTTAAACCTCTTTTAGTTGTACAAAAAATATGGAACAATAACAATTACCAGAACAAAAATAACTTCAAGTGCAACTGCGAGGTCAACGGAAAAGTCCAAGTAAAGTTCAAATGAAAGTTCAACGGAAGGTTCAAAGATGAAAATTGTAATCAGTCATTAGAGAAGGTCATACAATAACAGATTCACATACCTCGGAGATGGAAGGCGAGCTGTTAGCGACAACTTGTATGAATGGCATACTTTTAAAACCGCAATAAGCGAAGTAAACAGTGAATACTCGAGTAAAAACGTTATTTTCTTTGTTAAACAATTACTTTTTAAATATCATTCTAGCTGAGATTGAAAATTAATTACGATACTTATTTAGGAATGCTTTAGTAACCAAACACAAAGGAGCACTCAATAAAAAAATATTTAAGTAAAAAGAAAGAGTGTTATCTATAAACTAGCCAAATGGGTATTAAAATGAATAGATTAGAAATTTTAAATAGCCAAATGTAAAGTTAAAATGAAAGAGATGATAACTTGTTGAAAAACCATTGTAAAAAAAAAGGTGTTTTGTATAACAGTATAGGCAACTGAAAGTACTTCAATATATATATATATATATATATATATATATATATATATATATATATATATATATATATGTATATGTAATTGTATAGCACTAAGGTTAAAAATATAAAATTCAAACCAAATTAAATGAAAAAATTAAAAACTTGAGAACTGTTTGTTACGAATTCCCCCAGCAAGATGAAAACCCGGGGTAGGAGAATAAGAACAAACAAACAGAAAAAAAAAGGTAAAAGGGAAAATGCTCTAAGGAAAAGAGGTGTTCGAGTTTATGTCGTTTACGTGGTCGAGGATATTTGTCCGAAGAGGATCGGAGAGGAACTGTGGTTTCGGAGTCAGAAGCAGCAGAATCAGAATTAGAAACTGTATAGTCAGGTTTTAGATCGTTTAGGTGCTAAACGCCCGCAGATTTACCATCCCGATCTTCAAGTTCATAAGTCCAGGAAGAGATAACTGTTTTGACTCTGTAAAGACCAACAAATTTGGGAGCTAGTTTCGTGTTGAAGAATTGAAAAGCGTCAAACAGAATAAAATTCCTTTTCCATACCGAGTCATTAATTTTATAACGTCGTAAATTATAACGTTTATAGGCAAATTTCATTTGCATTGCAATTTCTGAATGTAGAGATTTATAGAAATAGTTAGATGTCTTGGTAGGAGAAGAATTGTCAGGAGTTAATGTAGAATAAGAAGAATCGAAAGACCGTGGAAAAAGATCATCATATAGAAGTGCTCCCTGCCGCAAAACGCAAAGTAAGGCCTGAACCCAGTGACATCACGTTTAGGAGCTCTAATCGCACAACCAATTTTAGCAAAGTTAGTATCCCAGGAACGGTGATTTTGTTTAACATAAGAGGCCAACATTAACATTAACAAACGTTTGTTTTAAAAATAAAAATGTTCATACGATTTCGTTATCCATTAAATGTAGAAACTGCATATACTATCATTTATGAAAGCTATGCTGGGGGAAATTGCAACATTTCACTTAATTAAAAACCTGGGCACAACCAAACGCAGTTGAACAAAAGCATAAAAGTGTGTTAAGGAAACGATGCACGAAGTGGACGAAAAGTGAAAGATACGTTCAGGTACGGTGCATGTGTAATTATTAATAAATTGACTACCATGGGAAAGAACACATAAAAATCGCTTACAGAATATAGCTGTAGTAAAAAAGGTATTACTATAACTTTTCGGTGGGGGAGAGAATGACTTACTAAATCTTGCTAGGCATCAGCGTTCAAAATTCCTTAATCTGCCCACGCGTCACGACACGGCAGGTTTTATGTAGGACTCTACCGATTACAAGGCACGCCAGTAATGAGAAGGATGAATTGCTAAGTAACCGAGAACAGTTTACGTTTTAGTAAATAGAAATTGAATAATCTGGTATAAATGGCTTTAAAATACTAAAAAAATCTGTAAACGTCGTATAATGCTAGCGTTTCAGCAGTTTTATGTTTAATTAGTTTTGATAGACAAAAATCAAATTAAGTTACAAGAACGCATTTGTATTCACCTATTCGGTAAATAATTTGGACACGCCCGGAAAATGATTACGCAAAAAAGAAATATAATTTGTTATAGTAAACTCTAACATGCACAAGCCGGGGAGAGAAATGCACAACGACGGTCTCTTCATCCGGTTGTCTTCAGATGTGTACAAAAATATTCAAGAACGTGTTGACTTTTCCAGAGTTATCACGGATACACAATTGATTTTATTGATACATTAATTGTAAAACCTATTAGACCCCCTCTTTAAACGGGTATCATAAAATAAATTGTTATACTTTTGTCTATGGTGTGAGTTTTTATATGCAGTTTACAACACAATCAAACTAGACAGGTATTTATTCAGGACGAATAATAATAAAAATACAATATAAGATTAAAGAAAATAAAAATAAACTGTTATTAAATTAAAATAGGCAATTTAAAATAAATTCTGGAATTGCACTCTCTTTTGCTTAGGCAACCCTCCTGGCAGTGGTGTTCTTGGGGTTGATGTTCCTTACAATGGTAGTTCTGTAATCAAACTAATAAATTTTTCCTGGGTTTTTGTGTCCTAAAAATCAAATCCTTAATAAATTGGTGGAATTATAATAAAAAATTATCAGGGTGTGTATTTCGGTTGTTGTTAATAACAATTCCCCTAATATTACTTATGCTCCTAATAATAAAAAGAAGATTTTGTGCCTTCAGCTCAGCCGGTGATTAAGGGGTCCATGTTCTTAAAATTTGATTTGCTTTAATTAGAAAATGTGTGTGTGGTTAGATATGTTCGTTTTACAAAAAGAAATGTAACTTCAACCTATAAATAAATGTTAAAATAGCTCGGACGCCAACTTATTTTATGGAAAACAAGTAAACCGTAAATGTAATAAATGCAAAATTGAAAACAATAACAAGGTTTATTATAAAAGTTAATAAGTCAAGTTATAAAAGTAGAAAATCTTAATCCTAATGTTCGTAACTTAAAAAATGCCTTATACTAAGAATTAGAAATGAAATACCTGTTGTACTTTAAAATTTGGTTGTCACTAGTGCACTGTAACTGATAAGATGTGCTGACGCAGCCACGCTTAAAATTTTGGTTGTGCAATCAATCTTGAAATGGAAATATAATAGAGTTTTGGTATTCGTTGATCCCAAATGAATAAATTCTTTTACAAAAAGCCAAACTTGGTTGATTTAAATGGGTTAATGTACCATTTATTTATAATTTTCTTCATAGCAACAAACATCTATTGCGTCATCCTCGTTAAATTGAAACGTAATAATACAATGAAGTTACATGATAGGAAAATGTAACGTAATAAAGGTAAAAATAACCGTAAAAATAAAAGTGTAATAAAAGTGCCTAAAAAGGATAAATATAATAGACAAAGAAAAATAGGTGTGATAGTTTTTACCGTTAGTTTAACGACACTTTTTTTTAATAACAATACTCAAGAACAAAATGGAAGCTCTTTGCTTTCATGTCGTAACAACAACGACTCTCAAAAAATAGATGTCTGCGCATGAACTCAATGTACAAGACGAAATACGCGAACTACCCCACTTTAAAATATCTAAACGTATACTTTTTCAGCCACTAAGGTATGCAATTTACATCACAGAAAAATGAACGAAGTTGCCTAAATTATGGTATATTTTTAACACAACTCAAAAAGGTTTGTTACACACCCCCTCCTAAAATTTGGACTCAGAGATCAGCAAAGTGGAGATTCCAAACACTAAGCTAATAAATAATTTTATTAAAATCTGAGGAAATATAAAAAAATGTTAAGCTAATTAAAATTCAAGCAAAATGTAAATAGTAATACCTAAAATCTAAATAAAATGCAAGTAAAAATAAAAAGAGTAATATCAAAATGCTAAATAAAAGATTGAATAGAGCAAAATCCTATTCTAAATGTAGGAAAAAGTACGGAAAATGCGGTGATGTTGGTCAGGAAAGACCCCTTGCAACACCATAAAAATCTAATGACGCGCTACCACTCGCACACGCCACTAGTCGAGAGTAAAGGACCCGAAACCTTAAATAAAGTAAAGGAAAACTTAAGATGGCGGGGTTTGTGAAGCAAACCACCATTAGAGGAGCAAAATGAAACAAACCCGTAACAAAAATTGAAGCTAAAGTAAAAGAGAACAGAAACCAACCATGACCTGAAGGGTCAGAGGGCGGGGAACCCGGGAACAATTTTCCTGTGCAACGATAAAAATCACGGCAAAATGCCACTCCACTCAAGAGTCAAACTCCTTCCACACAAACCATAAAAATCGCGAGAATTGAGGCCGAGAGAGAGCGGTTCAATTATCCTTCCCCGATGGTCTCAAACCAAGCCCCCTAGGTACACTAATACAAAACACCCACAGTCACGTTCGGTATGAGTAAAAATCGGTAAATTAAAGTCTTCGCCAGGTCACGGTGTATAAATGGATTGGATTGTGCACTCTTACGAACACATTCATAACCACCCCAAAAATACCCAAGTGTCATAATCAGGAAGTCATAGTCAGGATGTGAACTAGTTACAAGGTTGACACGAGGTGAACCGAAGAACACAAAGCACCGTCAGGTCTAGAACAACAGATAAATCAGGAATCATCAAAAGTTAGAATTTCGAAACAATTTTAAGTAATCAAAATAAAATAATTCTAATCAAAACAGATAAGTATTTAAGCATTTCTAGTATTCTTACCAACGGTTAAGAGTTTGAAAGTTTCAGGTCAAATAACGATCAGAGGTAAACTCAAAGAGGTTATTCCAACTTTTACTATTGTAACAATAGCAAGTTGTAAATCCAATAAACGAACATAATTTACCTGAGAACTAATGTCCCTAAAAATCGGCAAAATAAGTTGCACAATGTGATCTAAATATCAACAATCGTGCTAAACAATTGTAGCAAAAATAAAATAGGTGGTTTGCAAGGCCACATAAAATATAAATAAAATAAGGTGCGAAATAAGCACAAAATAAAATCAAATTAATTTTGAAAAATAATCAAAGTAATAAAAATCTAAGCAAGAATACTAGAACGTAATAATCCTAAAAATATTTATGAATAAAAATAATCTCGATTTAATGTGCTTTTAAATCTTTAACATGAAAAACACCTACAGGTTTATCATTAAGAGTGGCCAATCGGTATGTGGTTGGACCTAACACTTCAATGACTCTTGCTTCAGTAAATTTAGGAGCTAACCTTTGACTATAATTTTTCGTCGCATCAGATAAGGTAAAGTTCTTTTTCCAAACTAAATCGCCGACGTTTAATTTCAATGGATGTCGTCGCAAATTGTGAGATTTTGAACTTCGTTCGTAAGCTGCATGTAAATTTTGTTTAACACTCTTGAAAATTGGTGAAAGTTCATTTAATTTTCAATATATTGGCAAATGCCTTTAGCAGTAGCACTGCGCATTGGGTGAGTCAGAGTAAATTTGGTAAACCAATCGCAAACAACTAATAAAACAGTATTACCATTATTCGATCTGGGGAAAGGACGTACTAAATCAATTGAAATGCATTGAAAAGGAAAAGAAACGTTTTTATCTATACCCATAAAACCATAATGATTAAATTGTGAAGATTTACTTTGATTACAAACATTGCAATTTCTAATGTATTTGGAAATGTCTGATTTCATCTTTGGCCAACAATAAAATTCTTTAATTTTTGAAAAATGTGATGATGTAGGATCATCATGAAATTTTTGCAAAATATATTTCCTTAAAGATTTAGCAACAACTAATTTCCATTCCACTAAATTGGACTCAATATTTAAATCATTTGAAATAAATTTGTAAAGTTTATCATTTTCAATTCTCCAATCGGGAAATAATTCAGAATTTTTTGAAACATTAATTAACATTTTCTTACACCACTCGTCTAAATCTACAGCTGAAAATTCCAAAGAGTTAACTGCTAAATGTGTTCTTGAAAGTGCATCAGGAACAACATTTAATTTACCCTTCCTATCAAAATCAATTGCTGTAATTTAACACTCCATCGGGCTAATCGACCTGAAGGATCTTTTAAATTATTGTGCCAAATCAGTGAATGATGGCCAGTGATGACTTTAAAATGAGTGCCTTCAATATAAGGTCTAAACTTTTGAATTTCAAAAATAACAGCAAGTAACTCACGCTCAGTAATAGAATAATGTTGCTCGGCTTTATTTAAAGTACGAGAACCGTAAGCAATAACCTTTCATTCTCTCCCTGACTCTGAGTTAAAACACAGCCAATACCACAATTGGAGGCATCGCATTGTAATTAAAATGTTTTCGAAAAATCTGGGCTCGCTAAAAAAAAACTAATAAAGATTTAATTTTTAAAAATGAATCATTAGCTTCGTTGGTCCATGAAACATTTTGAGATTTCATTTTCCCTTTACGTAAATCGTTGATTGGAGCAAAAACTGTAAAAAATCATTAATAAAACACCTGTACCATGATAAAACATTCCGATAAAACGTTTAACTTCTGTAAAAGTATTTGGTTGAGGAAATTTTTTGTAATCGCATCCACTTTTGATGGATCGGTATGAAGACCATTCTTATCAATAACAAAACCCAAAAATGATAATTGTGGTTTACAAAATTCACATTTATCTAAATTAATATTTAAATTAGCATCATTAAGCCTTTTAAAAACGTCTTTCAAAATAGATTAGATAAATCAAGACCCAAAATGGAATCCATAAATCTTTGTAAAGTACTGGGAGCGTTGGTAAGTCTCATAGGCATAAGAGTGTATTCGAATAAACCTCTACTTGGAACAGTAAAAGCAGTTTTTTCACAACTTTCGGAGTCTAAAGGAATTTGTCGAAAAGCTTTCTTTAAATCTATTGAAGTTAAATATCTAGCATCTCTTAATTTAACCAAAATATCGTTTAAAAATGGTAAGGTGTAAGCATCTGTCTTACTAACTGAATTTAATTTTTTTGCATCAAAGCAGACTATAAACTCGCCTGATTTCTTTCGAACTAAAACCGTTGGAGAATTCCAAGGGGAAGAACTGGGTTTAATAATTCCGTCATTTCGTCATTTTCTTTATTTGCATGTTCCAACATAGCAAGAGACAAAGGATAATAGCGTTGTTTAATTGGTATGGACTCAACCGAATTAACAGTATGAAAAACTTTATTGGTTTTACTCAATTTTGAATTTGCTAAGGTTTTAAAAAGATCAATAACTTGGTTCAATTCAGAAATTTGATCGGTATAAAGATCATCTATACTTTTAATTATTGAAAAACTTGTCTCCACAGAACTTGCAACAAAAGAATTTTCACTAAAATCAGCTTTAATTTCAAATAATTGACAAAAGTCCATTCCTAAGGTAAGTGCAGTGGTAATAGATTCAGAAGCAATAACTGAAATTGTTTTTGTAATATTATTAATAGTCAAAGATAAATCAATACTTCTTAAAATGGATTTTAAAGAACCATCGACAATAATCAATGAAGAAAAAGGTGAATTTCTATTTAATTTTAAATCATATTTATCAATTAAAAACAAAGCGGACTTACCTAAAATCGTAACAGTAGCTCCACCGTCTAATAAAGCAACAAAATTTTCATTAAAAATTTCTACATTAATAAAAGGTCTAATATCATTTTTTTTTCTGAACAAGTTTTGGAGTTCCATAAAATTTGTTTACTGTAATTAACCACTCTATCCAAACGGGTTTGTCAGTCCCTGTAAAATTGTTAGGAACGTGTCGACTAACAGAACACTTCCCAATTAAAGGTTTTTTAAAAATTTGCACTTAGTGTAATTAGTAAAGGTCACGTCGGAATAACCACATTTATAACAAAAGGTAACATTAACATCACTGTCACAGTTGTGATACGTGTGTCCTAATTGTTGACATCTGAAACAAGTTGTTGTTGGTTTAGCTGTATTGCTTCTAGAATGTTTGAAAGTTGGATTTGAAATTTTTGGTTTAGCACCTGTAAAATTTATTTTAGGTTTACTGTTTTGATTCGAATTAAAAGATTTTGATTTAAATAAATTAATCATTTCAGATATAAAGAGGGTTGGAATTTTTCAAAAAATTGTTTTCTGTTCTTAATTTCATTTAACATAAGCCCTTCATGTCCTTCGGCTAAAAAGTCGCTTTTCAATTTAGTAATAAGTTCATCCCACGAATGAATTTGGGGTCTAATGGCACGGAACCACGTCAAACCCTTTCCTGAAAATAGATCAATTCCGGATAATAACATATCAGAAATGTTGCGAGCAAGCACTAATTCTTCACACCTTTGAATATATGAGAAAGCTTCTTTTTCACTACCATTAAATTTTAGATTTAATTTATAAACCGGAACAGAACTTCTAGAAATATTTAAATTCTTAATTAAATTTGAAAAATCTTCAGTTGGGATGTTTGCTGAAGTACTAATTGATTCATTATTTGCCATTGAAATGTTAGAATGATCAAGATACTGAGAGTCGTTACTCAAATCTAAATTTTCGTTAATTGATTCAATTAATTCAATATTGTCATTACATAGTGAAAGCAATTGATCATGTAAAAGCGTATGTTCATTAAACACTGTATAATTTAAACGTTTCAAGATGTGTAAAAGACGAGTATGAAGTTTGAGATATTCACTTTCTGTTGAATTAATTTTGTATAAATTTATTAATGATTGAATATGACTAATTTTGTCTTTTAAACAAATCAATTCTTCAGTTTGGTTAATTTCAATTTTTGTATAAGAATCACTTAATTTTGGATCAATTCTCTCTAAATTTAATTGAAGTCGTAACAGTTTAGGCTTATCATCAACTGACATCTTTTCAGCCCCCAGAACATGACGGTATCTTAATTCTACCAATAAAGCTTCCACTACATAAATCGAGATGATTAATAAAATATACACAAAACACAATAAGGTTACAATAATCATAAATATAAAATATTATAATACCTTTATATGACAATTCTTAATATTCGGAATACGTAAACGAAGATATCTAACACATATACAAAATTGACATATACAAAGATAATTGTAAATTTAATTTCCTAACTATCTAGAAGCATCTAATTCAACAAATTGCAAATCAAGTCCCACGATCGAGAGCCAGTGTAATAAAAAATTAATAGGGTGTGTTTCGGGGGTTGTTAATAATAATTCCCCTAATATTAATTATACTCCTAATAATAAATAGAAGATTTTGTGCCTTCAGCTCAGCCGGAAATTAACGGGCCCATGTTCTTAAAATTTGACTTGCCTTAATTAGAAAATGTGTGTGTGTGTGTGTGGTTAGATGTGTTCGTTTTACAAAAAAATGTAAAATAAATGTTAAAATAGCTCGGACGCCAAGTTGTTTTATGAAAAACAATAAACCGTAAATGTAATAAATGTAAAATTGAAAACAATAACAAAGTTTATTGTAAAATCTTTAAGTCAAGTTATAAAAGTAGAAAATCTTAACCCTAATGTTCGTAACTTAAAAAAAACCGTATACTACGAATTAGAAATGAAATACCTGTTGTACTCTAAAATTTTGGTTGTCACTGGTGTACTGTAATTGATAAGATGTGCTGACAAAGCCCCACTTAAAATTTTGGTTGTGCAATCACTCTTGATCCCAAATGAATAAATTATTTTACAAAACGCCAAAATTGGTTGATTTAAATGGGTTAATGTACCATTTATTTATAATTTTCTTCATAGAAACAAACATCTATTGCGTCATCCGCGTTAAATTGAAACGTAATAATACAATGAAGTTACGTAATTGGAAATGTAACGTAATAAAAGTAAAAATAACCATAAAAATAAAACAAAACAAAAACAAAAGCAAAAACAATAGCAAAAACAAAAGCAAAAGCAAGAACAAGAACAAGAACAAGAACAAGAACAAGAAAGAACAAGAACAAGAACAAGAACAAGAACAAGAACAAGAACAAGAACAAGAACAAGAACAAGAACAAGAATAAGAACAAGAACAAGAACAAGAACAAGATCAAGAACAAGATCAAGAACAAGAACAAGAACAAGAACAAGAACAAGAACAAGAACAAGAACAAGAACAAGAACAAGAACAAGAACAAGAACAAGAACAAGATCAAGAACAAGAACAAGAACAAGAACAAGAACGAAGAACGAAGAACGAAGAACGAAGAACAAGAACGAAGAACGAAGAACGAAGAACGAAGAACGAAGAACGAAGAACGAAGAACGAAGAACGAAGAACGAGGACGAGGGACGAGGGACGAGGGACGAGGGGCGAGGGGCGAGGGACGAGGGACGAGGGACGAGGGACGAGGAACGAGGGACGAGGGACGAGGGACGAAGGACGAAGGACGAAGGACGAAGGACGAAGGACGAAGGACGAAGGACGAAGAACGACGAAAGACGAACGACGAACGACGAACGACGAACGACGAACGACGAACGACGAACGACGAACGACGAACGACGAACGACGAACGACGAACGACGAACGACGAACGAATAACGAAGAACGAAGAACGAAGAACGAAGAACGAAGAACGATAAACGAAGAACGAAGAAGGAAGATCGACGAACGACGAACGACGAACGATGAACGACGAACGACGAACGACGAACGACGAACGACGAACGACGAACGACGAACGACGAACGACGAACGACGAACGACGAACGACGAACGACGAACGACGAACGACGAACGACGAACGACGAACGACGAATGACGAACGACGAACGACGAACGACGAACGACGAACGACGAACGAATAACAAAGAACGAAGAACGAAGAACGAAGAACGAAGAACGAAGAACGAAGAACGAAGAACGATAAACGAAGAACGAAGAAGGAAGATCGACGAACGACGAACGACGAACGACGAACGACGAACGACGAACGACGAACGACGAACGACGAACGACGAACGACGAACGACGAACGACGAACGACGAACGACGAACGACCAACGACGAACGACGAACGACGAACGACGAACGACGAACGACGAACGACGAACGACGAACGACGAACGACGAAAGACGAACGACGAACGACGAACGACGAACGAATAACGAAGAACGAAGAACGAAGAACGAAGAACGATAAACGAAGAACGAAGAAGGAAGATCGACGAACGACGAACGATGAACGACGAACGACGAACGACGAACGACGAACGACGAACGACGAACGACGAACGACGAACGACGAACGACGAACGACGAACGACGAACGACGAACGACGAACGACGAACGACGAACGACGAACGACGAACGACGAACGAATAACGAAGAACGAAGAACGAAGAACGAAGAACGAAGAACGAAGAACGATAAACGAAGAACGAAGAAGGAAGATCGACGAACGACGAACGACGAACGATGAACGACGAACGACGAACGACGAACGACGAACGACGAACGACGAACGACGAACGACGAACGACGAACGACGAACGACGAACGACGAACGACGAACGACGAAGAACGACGAACGACGAACGACGAACGACGAACGACGAACGACGGAACGACGAACGACGAACGACGAACGACGAACGACGAACGACGAACGACGATCGACGAACGACGAACGACGAACGACGAACGACGAACGACGAACGACGAACGACGAACGACGAACGACGAACGAGGAAACCCTAACGACGAACGACGAACGACGAACGACGAACGACGAACGACGAACGACGAACGACGAACGACGAACGACGAACGACGAACGACGAACGACGAACGACGAACGACGAACGACGAACGACGAACGACGAACGACGAACGACGAACGACGAACGACGAACGACGAACGACGAACGACGAACGACGAACGACGAACGACGAACGAATAACGAAGAACGAAGAACGAAGAACGAAGAACGAAGAACGAAGAACGAAGAACGATAAACGAAGAACGAAGAAGGAAGATCGACGAACGACGAACGATGAACGACGAACGACGAACGACGAACGACGAACGACGAACGACGAACGACGAACGACGAACGACGAACGACGAACGACGAACGACGAACGACGAACGAATAACGAAGAACGAAGAACGAAGAACGAAGAAGGAAGATCGACGATCGACGAACGACGAACGACGAACGACGAACGACGAACGACGAACGACGAACGACGAACGACGAACGACGAACGACGAACGACGAACGACGAACGAATAACGAAGAACGAAGAACGAAGAACGAAGAACGATAAACGAAGAACGAAGAAGGAAGATCGACGAACGACGAACGACGAACGATGAACGACGAACGACGAACGACGAACGACGAACGACGAACGACGAACGACGAACGACGAACGACGAACGACGAACGACGAACGACGAACGACGAACGACGAACGACGAACGACGAACGACGAACGACGAACGACGAACGACGAACGACGAACGACGAACGACGAACGACGAACGACGACGACGACGACGAACGACGAACGACGAACGACGAACGACGAACGACGAACGAATAACGAAGAACGAAGAACGAAGAACGAAGAACGAAGAACGAAGAACGAAGAACGAAGAACGATAAACGAAGAACGAAGAAGGAAGATCGACGAACGACGAACGACGAACGACGAACGACGAACGACGAACGACGAACGACGAACGAATAACGAAGAACGAAGAACGAAGAACGAGGAACGAAGAACGAAGAACGATAAACGAAGAACGAAGAAGGAAGATCGACGAACGACGAACGATGAACGACGAACGACGAACGACGAACGACGAACGACGAACGACGAACGACGAACGACGAACGACGAACGACGAACGACGAACGACGAACGAATAACGAAGAACGAAGAACGAAGAACGAAGAACGAAGAACGAAGAACGATAAACGAAGAACGAAGAAGGAAGATCGACGAACGACGAACGACGAACGATGAACGACGAACGACGAACGACGAACGACGAACGACGAACGACGAACGACGAACGACGAACGACGAACGACGAACGACGAACGACGAACGACGAACGACGAACGACGAACGACGAACGACGAACGACGAACGACGAACGACGAACGACGAACGACGAACGACGACGACGAACGACGAACGACGAACGACGAACGACGAACGACGAACGACGAACGACGAACGAATAACAAAGAACGAAGAACGAAGAACGAAGAACGATAAACGAAGAACGAAGAAGGAAGATCGACGAACGACGACGAACGACGAACGACGAACGACGAACGACGAACGACGAACGACGAACGACGACGAACGACGAACGACGAACGACGAACGACGAACGACGAACGACGAACGACGAACGACGAACGACGAACGACGAACGACGAACGACGAACGACGAACGACGAACGACGAACGACGAACGACGAACGACGAACGACGAACGACGAACGACGAACGACGAACGACGAACGACGAACGACGAACGACGAACGACGAACGACGAACGAAGAACGAAGAACGAAGAACGAAGAACGAAGAACGAAGAACGAAGAACGAAGAACGAAGAACGAAGAACGAAGAACGAAGAACGAAGAACGAAGAACGAAGAACGAAGGACGAAGGACGAAGGACGAAGAACGCAGAACGCAGAACGCAGAACGAGAACGAGAACGAGGACGAGGACGAGAACGAGAACGAGAACGAGAACGAGAACGAGAACGAGAACGAGAACGAGAACGAGAACGAGAACGAGAACGAGAACGAGAACGAGAACGAGAACGAGAACGAGAACGAGAACGAGAACGAGAACGAGAACGAGAACGAGAACGAGAACGAGAACGAGAACGGAACGAGAACGAGAACGAGAACGAGAACGAGAACGAGAACGGAACGAGAACGAGAACGAGAACGAGAACGAGAACGAGAACGAGAACGAGAACGAGAACGAGAACGAGAACGAGTGCGAGAACGAGAACGAGAACGAGAACGAGAACGAGAACGAGAACGAGAACGAGAACGAAAACGAAAACGAAAACGAAAACAAAAACAGAAACAAAAAAAAACATAAACGAAGACGAGGACGAGGACGAGGACGAGGACGCGGGCGCGGGCTCTGGCGCGGACGCGGACGCGGGCGCGGACGCGGACACGGACACGGACACGGACACGGACACGGACACGGACACGGACACGGACACGGACACGGACACGGACACGGACACGGACACGGACACGGACACGGACACGGACACGGACACGGACACGGACACAGGCACAGACATAGACACAGACACAGACACGCAAACGCAAACGCAAACGCAAACGCAAACGCAAACGCAAACGCAAACGCAAACGCAAACGCAAACGCAAACGCAAACGCAAACACAAACGCTAACGCAAACGCAGACACAGACACAGACACAGGCACAGACACAGACACAGACACAGACACAGACACAGACACAGACACACGGACACGGACACGGACACGGACACGGACACGGACACGGACACGGACACGGACACGGACACGGACACGGACACGGACACAGACACAGACACTGACACAGACACAGACACAGACACAGACACAGACACAGACACAGACACAGACACAGACACAGACACAGACACAGACACAGACACAGACACAGACACAGACACAGACACAGACACAGACACAGACACAGACAGACACAGACACAGACACAGACACAGACACAGACAGCGACACAGACACAGACACAGACACAGACACTGACACAGACACAGGCACAGGTACAGACACAGACACGGAGACAAAAGCTAACACAAACACACATACGACACACACACACACACACAAAACGAGATTGGCTAGCACTGCGCTAACCTGAAACCGCGACATTTATTAATCTAACATAGTATTGTACGTGTATTAGCCTAACCTGAAAATTTTGCGTGTGTGTGTCGTGTATCGTATTTGTATTTTCAAACACCGCTCATGTTTTATATAATTAACTAATTAGCGGTTCTCCCAAGTACGTTAGAGGTATTTGAGCCTTGAATAGTAAAGTGACGTTATTGTGGATACATAACTGGGAAAATACAGTGAATAATTAAATCATATTAATTATAGTTGGGGAAAACCGTTAAATACTTTATCTTGAATTGATTTCTACATTACTTTAAGATTTAAAATTGGATGTAATAAAAAATCTGCTCTCACGATCACTTAGATAAAAATGTGCGTATATGCGTGTGCTTCCCAACTGGGGTTGTACTTCCAAAAAGAGACCCTTAATATTGCCAAAAGGTCTCTAATTTCGGTGTTAGGACCATAAGTACATTATCAGGGGGTTGAAAATGGCGCCGGAAAAGAAGCCGACAATTAAGATACATTAAACGTGTCTGCGGTTGCCTGCCCTCCAGGGGCTGGAATTAAAAAGTACACAGGGCACCCAGTGCGGAGGATAGGCTATTCTGCCCTGGAATTAAATGCTGTACAGATCACATGTGCTGAGGAATTTATCCTGTGCGGGCCCCTTACTACTTATAATGCTGTAAAGAGAACAGATAACTTATTAAATAGATACATCCTACACAATTGGCCCTGCGATATATCTAAAATAGATAATTAATGGTGTAGTGAGGTTATGGATAAACTAATCGTATCGCGTAAATTTATTGCTTCTAAGGTTTATTACTTGAGCAGTTCTGGAATCCAATGGTCTCTTTGTAAGTGTACAGGAGATACATACGTGAAATACCTCTGATTTATCTATTCTATATTTATCACAATGGTAATAATTTTTAAAGAATTATTATTAATTTTATTAAATACATAAATAAAAAGTTTTTATTCCTACTCGAGGTAAACTTTTTATTTATGTATTTAATAAAATTAATAATAATTTTTAATTACATACTTACCTTTGAACTTCGTTCATAACAAAACTTATAATATAGTAATAATTTTTAATTTCTCCATAAAATTAAAAGAAGTAAAACAATTGTTTAAGGTGTAATAACATGATAATTAAAAAAAGTATGTACTGAGTTTCTACCTAATTCAATTTAGTTTTTATGTAAAAAATAGCTTAATTTAATTTTTATTAATTTATTCATATAATTGCATAGTTTTCGTATAGACCTTCTAAATTGAAAGGGGTTTTAAGTTAATTACTAAACTATTTTCCTAACATATTGTTTCGTGCGAGTAATTAATGAAGTACATGTTATACTCTAATCAATTCTATTTTACAACAAGGTAATGTAAAGCTTTAGATAAAACATAATTTCAATTTCGGAATACACTTGTAAGCAAGATATAATGCCAATATCATGTGCATAAACAGCGTTTGTATAAACCACACGTATAAGGAGTAAATTTAAAAATGAATATGCATTTTCATAAAGTGCCATAATGGTTAGCGTTCACACCTTAAAACGCATTTCTTATTTACGCATTTAATTTGAATCTTCTTGCTTAAGACTTAAAACATTCGTACTAAAAAAGTAAATAAATAATTTAAATTTAAATAAAGGAATGGTAATTTAAATAAGTGATTTTCACTATAACCCTTTAAAATTATTTAAAGGATTTAACAGGGTACTGGGTTGAACAAGGTGGTAGGTATTACGTTATTTCGAAGATGTCATTGAATAGTAAAATTACAGCAACGTTGTAGTTGAAAGAGAAACATGAACATCCAAACCCTCAAACACCCAAATGCTCACTCTATAGCTATTGTTCGTCTGAAATAGAAATATAAACGTCAATCATTTTGCCTACGTATAGAATACTACACTATTTATCAAACTTTGTTTGCGTTAGATATGGTAGAGGCAATAACACATTATCATACGCAATACCAACTTAAAAATAAATTTTGAGTGCAATACGAATTTATGATACACCCTCATTCCAACAGGAAATATATACATACAATGCATTTTATAAATCACTGCACGTAACCAATAGAAAAACAAAAACCCATTTTCCTTTCTTTTAAAGTTTTTCCATAGTTTATAAATTTTAGTAAACTACAATTTAATTCGTAATTTAATAACGAAAGTAGAAAAAAACTAGAGCTCAATTTATAATCATTTCTGAACAATTCAACTAAAATTTGAATCACATAGTAATTGCGATGCACTTAACCCACTGTGACTGAACATTCTATTTACGAACTGGAATTCTAACTCGCAACCTGTATAATTGCGGTTAAGTGACCATCAGAATTCAGCATTATGAATGGGGTACATTACACTATTTTGAATATTATACCGAAGAATTATAACAACCAGGTTAAACATGAATTAATATTCCATCAAAATAATTATTAGTTTTTAATACGGACGTGTATTCGAATACAATCTTAGTAAAGGGAAAGAAGTTAGCTGGATGCATTTTAAAACCATTTTCAAAAGCCACAAATCGAATCTTACATGAATAATCAACAACGTTCAGTTCTTATTGATCTTATTTAAGTATCTAATCTTTTTTTAAAAATAGTTTGGTATAGGAGTGCATTTATTAGCCAATAACGTGTTACCTTCACCAAGTGCGGTCGTAGCAAAAGTAGAAAAAGGTGTGCAGTAACAAGAAATATGGATTTAGCCGGAACCTCAGTTTGTCGGATGGGCACTTGGATACATGGGCGTGTGGCTGACGTAGAGATACAGGAAGGTTAAAAAGGCACCACTTGATTTATTTTTATATCGCCCTTAAACCAAGAAAAGGGCTACAATACAGGGAGAGATACACTACAGGACGAAACTTAAAGAATTAAATCTAGGCACAAATAAATACGTATCCGAACGTTATAGTAGAAACACTTACTTTGCTGAGTACTATGGACCCTATAATATAAACTGATAAATAAAAAAAATTAGTGAAGGTGCCTTACATAAAATTAAGGTTATTTCGACATCCAGCGTTGACCCTAAAAAGCATAAACACAACACAAACTCAAAATTAATTACACAAAGTAAAACCGAAGTTCTAGGAAGAGCTCTCCTTAAAACTGGTGTATCAGTTTTAAAACAACCGCAAAAATCAGTTAACCCAAAATTAATAATCAAATTTATTTCGCTTAGATGTCTACCATTCCGCCTTTTTTAAGCGCAACAACATAAATTTAAATGCAAATAGGCAGTGCAGCAAAAAAAAAAAAATAAAGCAGAGAATTTTCACACAGCATTCAGAAAGTGTTAGGTTGTTACAGTTACCAAGAAATTTAAAGTTATTAATGTTTCACCATGTGGCTGAGGGCCGAAATTGTTAGAGACATAGAAAATTGAATAGCTTCCTCATTATGATAGCGTTTGTTGATACGTAAAGTTATTGCGTAGATAAATATACAAAAAAAAATGAAGTATAAAACATGCATTAATCATTTAGGATAAACATCTATCAAATTTAGATATGAGTTACCATATCTATAAGCAGTCTAGTTCATATGCGCACAAACATTAACATAGCGCGTGAAGCACTCTGTATATTGTATAACAGTTTAGTTGAGTAAGTGCCAACATTCAAATTTACCAACAGCTGATCACTACAATAAGTATATAGTTATAACAACTGTTTAAGCATTGCAATTTTTTCCAAATTCAAAATTGTTACACATGAAAATAGCCAACAGATTGTAGCTAGTATTTCTGATTTATTCACAAGGAATATTGGTGTAAGTAAAGTTCATAATATTTCTCCAAAAGCGTATAATTATAATCTATATCGTTACAGAAACATAACCTCGGCAGATTTGATACCATTTAAAGTTCGAATAAAAGAAATCACCCACACAAAATTTAGAAGAACAGTACTATACTTCGAACTGTAATTCGTTATAGCAACGAATTGCTCTTAAAATTCTACAGATTCACTACAGCAATTGTTGATATAGCAAGATCTTCGTCACAAAAGCATAACAAGTAAAAGAAACGCACCCCGATGTTGCTTGTGCATAATTACTTAACTGACTCTTTACTATATATAAACCTATTTGTTTGTAATAACATGTTGTTCCGATATGAAATAGTAACAATAACGTATCTTAGGCGTAGCTATCGGAGGTGGCACGTTACATCACAACTCGGAAGAACGCTGACCCAGTGTAGTGGTTGAATCGGTCACAGCAATATCTTGAAGAACGAAGAAGGACGATAATAACCAATAGCAGAAAAACCTAGAGAAACCCTTACTTTAGAAACGTGTCACACACAAAATTTCAAAAGGGTAGTTTAATGTATTTTAAATTTTAAACATGTATTTTATTGATTTAAAAGTTAAGATCAGTGTAAAAGAAAGCAATGAAGTGGTTTCGTTTACCTCTTAATCCAACGAAAGCCTTGTTAGAAACTTTAAATCCGTAAACAAGATGAAAATAACTGTACCTAGTATAATTTTATAATGGGCAGAGAAGGTAAAAATTCGGCCTACTATAAAATTGAATGTAGACAGGTACAGTGTCGTCAGATTGTCTAAGAACATTGAAATGGTTGTAAGGTATGTTGCCTAACAACAGGTATCAAAGTCCCAATTCATACTAAAAATTCCGATGCTAAATTAACTCGTTACAAACATTTCAAGATTTGGTGTAAATCGTTCCAAAACAAACCGTAACTTTAACCTTAATCCAGCAAGATTTAGCACCGGTAAAAGAAGAAAGGCAAAAATCCTTCTAGATGGTCTAGTAATAACACGGAGAAAAGAAACAAATAGAGCGACAAATGAGTGTGTGTGTGCGATTGTGCGCACATGCGTCCGTGCGTCCGTGTGTCTGCCAGTGTGTATGTCTGTGTCCGTGTTCGTCTCCGTGTCCCTGTCCGTGTCTCTGTCTGTGTTCGTGTCCGTGTCCGTGTCCGTGACCGTGTCAGTGTCCGTGTCCGTGCCCGTGTCCGTGTCCGTGTCCGTGTCCGTGTCCGTGTCCGTGTCCGTGTCCGTGTCCGTGTCCGTGTCCGTGTCCGTGTCCGTGTCCGTGTCCGTGTCCGTGTCCGTGTCCGTGTCCGTGCCGTGTCCGTGTCCGTGTCCGTGTCCGTGTCCGTGTCCGTGTCCGTGTCCGTGTCCGTGTCCGTGTCCGTGTCCGAGTCCGTGTCCGTGTCCGTGTCCGTGTCCGTGTCCGTGTCCGTGTCCGTGTCCGTGTCCGTGTCCGTGTCCGTGTCCGTGTCCGTGTCCGTGTCCGTGTCCGTGTCCGTGTCCGTGTCCGTGTCCGTGTCCGAGTCCGCGTCCGCGTCCGTGCCCGTGTCCGTGTCCGTGTCCGTGTCCGTGTCCGTGTCCGTGTCCGTGTCCGTGTCCGTGCCCGTGTCCGTGTCCGTGTTCGTCTCCGTCTCCGTGTCAGTGTCAGTGTCCGTGTCCGTGTCCGTGACCGTGTCCGTATCCGTGTCCGTGTCCGTGTACGTGTCCGTGTCCGTGCCCGCGTCCGCGTCCGCGTCCGCGTCCGTGTCCGTACCCGTGTCCGTGTCCGTGTCCGTGTCCGTGTCCGTGTCCTTGTCCGTGTCCGTGTCCGTATCCGTGTCCGTGTCCGTGTCCGTGTCCGTGTCAGTCTTTGTGCCGGTGTCTGTGCCTGTGCCTGTGTCTGTGTCTGTGCCTGTGTCTGTGTCTGTGTCTGCGTCTGCGTCTGCGTCTGCGTCTGCGTCTGCGTCTGCGTCTGCGTCTGCGTCTGCGTCTGCGTCTGCGTCTGCGTCTGCGTCTGCGTCTGCGTCTGCGTCTGCGTCTGCGTCTGCGTCTGCGTCTGCGTCTGCGTCTGCGTCTGCGTCTGCGTCTGCGTCTGCGTCTGCGTCTGCGTCTGCGTCTGCGTCTGCGTCTGCGTCTGCGTTATTAAAGGAATACAGCACATACGATGTGCGTGTACGGAAGACAAAAGAACCAAGAAAATATACCTAAACAAAACAAAAACCAAGGACAAAACGGTAGGTGAACTCCGTAAATCCGTAGTTAGAAATACGCTCAGGATTAATGCAATCAAAAGCAATAGGACTATTTAACCAATTCAGAAAAAACGAAAACAGCAGCGCATACATCAATAATATATCAATAATAACCAGGTCCTTACCCAAACTAGTTGAAATAAATAATACACAATTGAAAAAGTATATAAATACCTACTAAAAAGCTCAAATCAGGATACTGGAGTTTACGTGAATGACAAATTGTGATCTAATTAGGCACCGTTCTCGTAATGTAGTTTCACAGGACCGCTGGTGATTTCAATCATGACTACCTTACATTAGGCTAGAGCTTGCTTTCAAGTTATAATTGCTACAGTTGCAACACAACATTTATTAATAATTTGTGATAGTTACTGATTCACGTATCTTCTCAACATCGATTTTGCACTACTTAAGGAGTAATAACGGCGAGCACCAACTAGATATACTCTTTTCAATAATTCAGTTGCACAGTAATTATTATACTTCATTAAAAAACTTATTTTTTGGGTATTAATTAGTGTATTTTTATTTATCTTTTTATAAATTTAAACGTTTCTATAATAATTACAGTTATCCTCCTCAGTAAATGATAATACCTCTAAATATTAATTGAGACGTCGAAACAAATTTATGAAATATGAAAACGTAAACAGACGCCTGCTATTAACACAACAACCTCATAAACGTTTTTAAAAGCAACCTACGGAACCTAATGTTATTTTAGTAAAGAAAAGCTAGCTCTATAACAAATTGAATACCATTAAATTGTATCGAAGATGACAAATCAGAACACTCTCTAACGGACAAACAATGAATTATGTGATAATTAAAGGACAACCAACAACATTTAATGAAGTTATGATGTAAGTGTAAATTTGGGAAAATCTTTAATTTGAAATTGATAGAACCATTTGGAAATAGAAATTTAAATTACCAATTAAAGGTCTAGTCAAATCTAATAATAAAATAGTTTTCGGCTACCAATAATTGTAATTTTTATTGCCCATTGAAAACACAATATCTAAGTTTAATATTGTAATGTCATGCTAGCTTAACATATTTAATTGGTAAAGCATTTACCTTAAGGTCTAGGAAAAATACTGCAAAGATCTAGACACACCAAATGTTAAAATTAAGGCGTACCATTGTGTATTTTTGAATTATGAGTAAACACAACCTATTTAATACGAGATTTTCTTCTTACCTTGTGAAGTCATTTGGATGTATGATATATATATATATATATATATATATATATATATATATATATATATATATATATATATATATACATACATATCCTGATAACTTCACGCTGTAAACGAACACAAGAATCAGCTTGTCTTCATGATCCATATTATCAAATTTCATGTCATAATTTAAGCTATTTAAAGCTTGCTCAGCTACCGCAAACTTTTCCGGTTTACCTAATCTACAAAACCTCACACATCTAGCGCGCTAAAGAAAGAGAATTATTGGTTTTAGGTATTAGTAAATATTGTAGAAATTGTAAATTTCCATTAAATTCCCTTCCAAATCTATGCATCATTATTCTTACCGGTGTATCCAACATCGGCACACCATCGGCATCAACACATATCAAAACGACCGTTAAAAGGAAATGTTTGTAATTAAAATTTGCTAAACCGGAAAAACAAGACATCATTGGTAGGTGTTCTCCATCTATTAAGCAGGCCCATTTGCAGAGTTCTTCGAATCGGGCAGCACTTTCCGATTGGTTGCTGTCTGGAACTGGCATAAACTTTACAAACGTCAAGAATGTTTGCAAATATTGTTGAGATAACTCTAGAGAAATTATATTTTGCGTGGTGGTAACCACTACAGTTGAAGCTACAGAAAAACAATCTGTCGAACAGCCCTTATTAAGTTTAAAGGGAGGCCTAAGTATGTAAGTACGTGCCAAAGACATTTAAGTGAAAACTGCTTGGGATTATTGAAGAAGCACCTGATGATGATAATGACAGGTCCATATAGCAACGAGGAGGGTATTATTAGAACTTGCCAGAAAATTTTATTGAGTCGGAAACCGATAGTGTTCAAGACACTTATTTTATACTGTAATGAATTTCAAAAAGAAATGTTATATATAATTTCAACAAATTATTTATACGTACAGACTTATTGAATGGGTAAGTATATCGAAAGCATACTGACCTGAATGAAAGTGTATTTTTCTGAATCATGTTAACTAAATACATGAATGTTAAATGTAGAAGGCACATGTATTGCATACCAGCCACCACTACTCTAATCTTGGGTTCCTTAATATTGGTTCTCTCACTTTATGAGCTTGGTTAGGTCTGCCTGTCACACTTTCCCATCGGATTTATAGTCTAAAATTAACAAAAACATAGCTGAGGCTTAAGACCAAAAAATGTTATAAATAAAAGTTTGTTCCGTTCGGATTTTCGGGTAGGCAGGATTCAAGCGACTACGGTCATCGATAGTATTCATTTTCTAATCCATTACTGTAGTATCCTAATGATGTTCACCAACACCTTGAACAATTATAGCCTGACAATTTTGTTTCCATCAGAACCTACGTGCAATTTCCTCAATACAATCTTCTTTTCTAACTTTTGATGTAAAGGTTTTCTTTTTTTTTTTGAAAACAAGAAATTCGACGTGATTTGGTTCAAACATACTGGTCCTAAATCCATGAAATTCTACTGTTGCATCTATAGGTTTGACTAGATCAGTTTAAAGGTGCAGTATTTTTTATATCAGTTTGCATCTTTCGATACCATAATTTTGGGCGATCTCAATGTTCATGACTCTATTTTTTCTGCTATACATAAATAAGCTCATTTCTCTACGACTAACTCGAAACAATGCTTTGCAGCTTAAACCACTATTCACTTTAATTTATGTCAGTCTACTCGTTATGCTAATCCACATTTTAACCAAATCAAGAATCTTAATTAAGATTATAGCTGAAATGGCCATGTAAATCATCAAAACATTCAACGTATTCTTGAATGAGGAAGCAGTAATCTAGTTAAATTTAATGCTCAGTGTTGCCTTGTGTCCGTCAAAGAAGGATATGAAGCCTTCAATTCTATCGTTGTTAATTATCTTCTGCCAGCTACTAAAGCAGTTGCTCATAAAATAAGTTATTTGGACAGATCTAAGCAGTGATTTACCTTCCGATAACTATTTATGTTGTATAGAACCAACTTCGCCCTCATCCAGAATATAATTCTCATCTCAGGGTTAGTACTCGTATACGTTCTCGTTATCTTTGAATGTGTTCAAAGAAGAGCAATTAGGTTCATAAATGGAACCTTGTTCTGCTTTGGCATACAGTCTCTTAAACATAGAAGAACATTTTGAATTCTTTCCTTGCAACAACCACAAAACCAACGTACAAAAATTAAAAGCACTTAACGAGTTGGCTGCTTATGATGATACATTAGCTATTTTGTATGTTACAGATCTTTTCTTGTACTATCGGTACCGTAACGGGGATGGTGCTGAGGAATTGCATTCTTTGGTACCATATGTGACCAACTTTGCAACAGATACTCTGTTCGGTCATTCACGTTATCCATATGCAGTACAAATTTTAATTTGGCGACTAAGCGCGCGCAATCCACATTCTACTATACGACCTCTAAGCTGTGGAATGAATTCCCTAGTTCTCGATTTTCTCTCACTTAAGATATAAAAAAGTTTAAGGTAGTCGTTCATTGCCAACTCTTAGTAGTTCAAAACCTCTATGCATCCTCTTTAGTGTTCCTCAATCCTTTAGCGCGTTATGCTAAATCTAGCCTGATCAGGAACACATTAATTAAAACTTTTCTAGTATAGTAGTTGCGAGCGACAAGAGCGTGTCGTAAATATCTTTTCTCGTTCTGGAGTAATTAAAGAACTTGTCCGTCAAGATATCTGTCCAATTCTAGTAGCGCGGGTTACTGGCTTCAATTAAAATTTATACTATGATAAGGATTAGTATCAAAACATTTTGACATTTTTCTACGTTTTCTCCGTTTTCAGAACACAGAACAAAACTGATTTCTCCTCGAATGACGGTATGTGTCGGAAAAAATTTTATGCTTGGTGTCAGCAGTTCAAAAGTAGACGCACAAATCGAAATGATGATACTGAAGGTTTGCGACGAAAACTATCAACAACCAAAACGGATGTGAATCAATTAAAGGTCGATACACTGTTTCGAGAAGATCGTCGGTTGACCGACCAACACAAAATGCAACGAATGGCGGTGGAAATGGAACTTTTAACGCATTATCATCAGGAAAATGGATTTCTAGAGTCTATAGTTACAGGAGACGAAACCTGGGTACACCACCATAATCTCGAAACAAAAAAAAGACTCGAAGTGGAAGCATGTGAGTTCACCAACGCCGAACAAATTTAAAGTTCAGCAGTCTGTAAAAAAGACAATGGCAAATGTGTTTTGGAATATGCAATGCATTTTGCTCCCAGAGTTTTTACTACCGAAAACGACAATCAACAGCGATATACATTGTCAACTAGTCGAAAATCTACACCAAGCTATTCGGCAGCAACGAAAGAGAAGGTTGACAAAAGGAATCAGGTTGTTGCATGACAAGGCAAGACCGCACACCTCAGCTCAGACGAAGGCCTGGCTTCAGAAACGCAATTGGGAAGTTATTGTCCATCCGCCCCATAGTTCAGACCTGGCTCCTTCTGATTTTCATTTGTTAAAAATTCATTTGTCGGGTAAAAGGTTTGAAAACGACGACGAACTTCAATATGAAGTAAGGTTTTTTTTTGGATTGTACGTTTTACGAAGAGGGTATACAGAAGCGTGTGCCTCGCTACGATAAGTGCATTGGCGGTGATTATGATGAAAAGAAGCTAAAAGTTCGCTCTTTTACTTATCGTATATTCGATTTCTGTAAATAGAGTAGTCTGTCTGTAGTTCCCAAATATATCTTAGTATCCGGATATCCCTCGTATATCAAAGGTATAAATACAAACAATTGGAGAATGTAGGTGATAAAGGCAATAAATATGAAAACAATCCTTAAAACAAGTCAGCAGCTATGTTAAAAACTATTCAACCGTTACAGTATGGCACCTTAGGTAAATATTGACAAAATGTTGTTTCCTAAACCGCTTGTAGTCAATACAAACTGTATAATTTGTTAATTTTGAAAAGGTTTCACCAAAACACATCTGTATTTGCCGGGCTAAATAGAATTTACCAGTTCTTAACAGCGTACAGAATCTCGAGCTGAACATTTTCAATTTATACTATTAATTAAATACTAACAATAAAAAAAAATTGTGTAGATTTAATGTGCAAAATTCTATAATTATAATTATAATCAGTTTGATTACTTATTGCTTTGTGCATATAGACTGGTTAACTATTAAGGTAAAAACTCATTTTTTTTCTTGGTACAGCTTTACCACTTTGTGGTAATTTTATAATGACTTACTAAAAGATATGTCTTGAATTTTTTATTCTATTATTAAATTAAGGTAAGGGTAAATTGTTTCATTTAACTTTACGCTGAAAAGTTAAACAGTTAAAAACAAGATCGCAAGAAATTTAAACTAATGAACTTAGTAGAATATCTCTACAATACTAGTACATTTTCTGGGCATCGAGAAGCCATCAAACTTGAAGGATTAATTAGAGGATAATTAAATTTTCAAAGTTCTACATTATAATAGCTAAGAGAAAATTCTCAGAAAACTGCATTTTCAAATGTAAACGATATTTTCAACCACGAAAAATAGAATTGCCGTGGGGGTACAAGTTATCGGATCATCTCTTGCAATAACCGTAATTACTATAATTGGTTCATGATGAGAAGATGCCTGGATTGCGTTTAGAATCATTTTCTACCTCTGACAAGCAATTTCATTTTGTGCTTTTCCAGCTCGGCCCAATTTTATCAAGTGCCTTTTAATATTTTACCGTATGCTTTTGTCCATACGGGCTTAACCTCTAGAGCATGAACAACTTCTAATCTTTTTAGCATTTGCTAACTTTCAAATTATTCGTCTTGTGAAAAGCTATTGTAGGCTAACAATCATTATCTTTAACGAATTTCAAATTGCATTTGTGTTTCCAGCCTTTAAATATCCATAAACGATTTCGTGATTTAGTAAACGTTAATTTTCTATTGAAATTTGGAGATGTTTACTTCTAGTGGAAAGATATTTAATGTAATGCCAATGCATGTTTAACTAGATACAATACAACGCGAATGCGGAATCGTCCAATATAAATTATTGTAGTCAGTAGCGATATTGTCATAGCGCAGCTTAATTACCTAAAAAGTTCTAATTGAAACGTACCCAAATTATGGTTAAATAGTAAAAATAAGTTATTTATACCATAACTTGCAAAATCAATGAGCTTTCGTTTTGCTTAATTTCAGAAACTTCCATTTATTGGTGACGCTTAACGTAATAACACCGCGGATTAATAATTAGGGCACTAAAATACAACACCACGGCGATCGTTAGATAGGGAAACATTTTCATTACTAATACAAGACGCTTAATTGCCTTACACTAGAGAGAATTGCCTTTTTGGTCTGCAGAATATAGCAAAAGTAAGTTTTAAGCGTAAATTATTACGCATAGACGTGCATAAAAATCTACATACGCATTCGACCAATAAGATCGTTGACAAGATAAAACATTGCTTTCGAATAGCTCAAATTTGCAACTGATAAATGTGTAAAAAGGACAATACCAGTTAAGAATTCCAAGGTTTTTTCATCTTTTTCTGTAAGAACGGGTCGTGTATTAAAACGTGCTTGCAACCTTATTTGGAATTGATTTGAAATTAGTTTGCTGTGAAACAGAAGTAAAAGTTGTACGGTTATCCGTCAGATATTTTTTTAAATAAAATGATGGCTTATGAATAACAGTTTCACTATATATATATATATATATATATATATATATATATATATATATATATATATATATATATATATATATATATATATATAATATATATATATATATATATATATATATATATATATATATATATATATATATATATATATATATATATATATATATATATACAGGGTGTATTTTAAAATCACCTACAAACGAAAACTGGAGATTCTATGATTCAAAATAAGACAAAATGATCATAAACGCTTTTCCGAAAATGCTTCCTAACCTAGATACAGGTTGATTAAAAAATACTTTTTTTAACGTTTTTTTAAGATTCCTGAAAAACTACAAAAGATATTACACTGAGATTTGGTATACCTAAATGACTAATTAAATACAATTAATCAGGTGAGTTTGAGTCAACCAGCTCCATCCAGTGGCGTAGAATATTTTAAGCTAATCAGTTTAAGTAAAAAAAACGCACGCCCCTGGTTTTTTGAACAAATATTTTTTTTGTAGGTTCAACATTTAATTCTGCAAATAAAATCATACTTAGTATTTTTTCGATTCAGCCCCCCGTTTTTGAAATATTTTGCATTAACGTAAACGACCACATTATTCAATAAAAATCAAAATTTGTTTTATTTTACAAAACAATAACGCAGTTAACTATGAAGTACATTACTAAAGCGATATTGAAGGAACCAAAAACAAAATAATTATTATTTTTATACATATTGTTCCTTTTGAATGCAAGCTTGTATTCTTCTTAGCAAATGAAACCTAACACGCTGAAAAATTTGTGGCATAGCCCTAATCTCATCGCATGCCATCTGTATGCGATTCTAAAGTTGCTCTCGATTATCAATTTGAACAGAATAGACACGAGTTTTCAGATACCTCCACACAAAAAAATCCAATGGGTTTAAATCTGGCGATCGTGCCGGCCACGGTACTTCACTTCCTCGTCCAATCCAGCGTCCAGGGAACAATGCATTTAAAAATTCTCTGACGTTTCGTGTAGAATGTGGTGGTGCCCTATCATGCATGAAATACATGTTCATTCTAACATCTAAGGGCACATCGTCAAACAATTCTGGCAAACCTTCTCTCAAAAAATTTAAATAGAATTCGCCAGTAAGTCTTTGAGGAAAACGGATAAGTCCGATTAGGTGATCGTCTAGTACACCTATCCAAATATTTTCGCTAAATCTATGTTGGTGAGCTGTAACTACAGTTGGATGCTGATTTTCATCTAACCATTTGTGGGAATTATGCAAGTTTATTATTCTATTTCGGGAAAAAAATAAACTCATCAGTGGTCAATAAGCTTCTAACAAATTGTACATCTTCAGCATTTTTATTTAAAAACTATTCACAAAAATTCATTCGACGAGGATGGTCAGCAGGCAATAATGCATGAACCTTTTGTAGGTGAAAGGGATGTAAATTTTGTTCTCGTAAAACTTTCCAAGACTTGCTATGCGACACACCAAATTCTAAACCTAACTCACGCGTACTTATTGATGAATTTTCATAAACTCTATCTAAAATTTGTTCCTCAATTTCAACTGGTACACGAGCATTTCGTCAGGAATTTTTCTTTCCTTTTAAACTTCCACACTCTAACAAGTTACGTTGAACGGTTCTAAACGCAGTATGGTGTGGATGTCTTCTACTTGGAAATCTTTGTTCATAAAGTCGAGCAGCTGCACGAGTATTGCAATTAGTCTTACCATAACATAAATGCATATCGACCAGTTCTCGTTTGGAATAATTCATTTTTTCACAGTAATTAGACACAAACAATGAATTACAAAACACGCGTAAATGCAACTATTTTAGCAAACATAAGATACGTAACTGTCAAATGCAAAGCAATCTCTGATTTATTTAATTTGATTATTACTGAATAATGTAGTCGTTTATATCAATGCAAAATATTTCAAAAACGGGTGCCGAATCGAAAAAATACTAAGTATGATTTTATTTGCAGAATTAAATGTTGAATTTAACAAAAAAATATTTCTTCAAAAAAAAAGCAGGGACGTGCGTTTTTTTTTTACTTAAAGTGGCTAACTTAACATATTCTACGCCACTGGATGGAGCCAGTTGACTCAACCTCACCTGATTAATTGTGTTTAATTAGACATTTAGGTGTACCAAATCTCAGTGTAATATCTTTTGTAGTTTTTGAGGAATCTTAAAAAAATCTTAAAAAAATTATTTTTTAATCAACCTGTATCTCGGTTAGGAAGCATTTTTGGAAAATAGTTTATGATAATTTTTGTCTTATTTTGAATCATAGAATCTCCAGTTTTAGTTTGTCGGTGATTTTAAAATACACCCTGTACATAGGGTGCCCGTTTTTCGAGCTCCTACGTGGGGATCTCAGTCATTTGAAGAGATACAATGTCGGTTAAATTGAGGCAAACAAGTGCATTTTAGTGCCCAATGATATGCCGTTATGAAATCCGAGATTTTTCGAAAAAACCGGTTTTCAATTTTCGATTTTCCTTTTTATACCGAAGACTGCAAAAGGTGGGCGTTTTAAACTAAAACATTATTAAGACACTTTTTTATGAGAAATCCAAATATCTTATCGAAAATTTCAAGGTACTCTAGATCTAGAAGTTATACTAGTTAATTTTGGTATTTCCTATAGCAGCTATATTGAATTTTTACATTTTTTAATGAAGCTCTTTTCGATGATAACAATGATATATCATATGGTGTAGTTCAACTTCAAGATTCCCTCAAAATATGGAGAAAACCGTTTTTGCGATGAGTGCTTTGGAAAGAACATGCATCCTTTTGTTTACAAAACACATTTAGATTAAATTTAAAAATGTATCATTTATTTTTTAAAAATTTATTATGCTTTATGGAAAAATTCTCTTGAAGAAGAAGAAGAAGAAGAAGAAAAGCAATATCCTGCTCAAAACTATTTTTTAACAAATACAATTTCAGACAAAGCATTTTGATTAAATTTCAAGTAATAACAATTAAATGGTTAACCCTAATAATAATAGATAAAAGCTAAACAATGAATGTATAATAAACATAACTGAAAGAAGAAGAGTGCTTTGGAAAGAACATGCATTCTTTTGTTTATAAAACACATTTTGATTAAATTTAAAAATGTGTTATTATAAGTTTTTGTTATGAACGAAAAAGTTCAAAGGTAATTATGTAATTAAAATTATTATTAATTTTATTAAATACATAATAAAGTTTATGAGATTTGAATACGATGTATTTTAGAGTACCGCTAACTGCATTCAAGTGTTCAATCCCCAATCGTGTAAATTTTGTCTTTATGTATGTAGAACTGATGTAAATTCTAAAATTCTAAAATGCAGGCTCACATTCCATTAATATAAGTAATTTGATTGTAATCTCATTATATTTAGAATTTACATCAGTTCTACATACATAAAGACAAAATTTCATCGATTGGCTTGAACTTGGTGGCCATTATCTAGCAAGTACAGTAGGTTCAAATCTACTGAGGTAAACTTTATATTTATGTATTTAATAAAATTAATAATAATTTTTAATTAAAAATGTGTTATTTATTTTTTTAAAATTTATTATGCTTTATGGAAAAATTCTCTTGAAGAAGAAGAAGAAGAAAAGTAATAACCTGCTCAAAACTATTTTCTAACAAACACGCTTTCAGACAAAGCATTTTGATCAAATTTAAAGTATTTAAAATTAAATGGTTAATCCTAATAATAATAGATAAAAACTAAAGTATGAATGTATAATAAACATAACTGAAAGAAGAAGAGTGCTTTGGAAAGAACATGCATTCTCATGCGTTTAATGTAAACGCATCTTCCACAGTTCGCTTAAATTTCAGTAGTTTTTGACTTTTCATTGAGTTGTTACAAGTTTCTCGATAGAATGCCGTTTTCAAATGAACAAAAACGAGATATGCTTCAAATTTATTACGCTTCGCATCGAAATGCCCATATTATTGCACAAAGATACCTAGAGCGGTATCCACAAGGGCAATAACCTGCTCAAAATTATTTTTTATCGCTACATCGAAATTTGAACGAGTTTGGTTTGTTTTGCTAGCCAAAAAGTCTGTTGCTAGACCCAGGATTGAAAATGAGGATGAAATTTTACGGGTAGCAAGTAAATACCTAAAAATCGCCCATTCAACGTTCATGTTACTCAAGTACTGCGTCCTGGAGATCGTGAACGGTGAGTAACGTTTTGCAGGAGTTTCATGGATCAATCAGAACAAAATCCAAATTCCCTTTCTAACATCATATTTACAAACTCAGGTGTGTTGAATCGTGATAATGAATACGTCTGGTACGTTGAAAATCTTCATGAACATCAAGGACGTCGACCATAAATACGATTCGCTCTAAATGTATGTGTGGGTTTATTTAACAACACAATCATTGGTCCATACATTTATGAAGATACTTTAACTGCAGATGGATATTTGCATTTTTAAGGACATCTCATGGATTACATTGATAATGATATTTTCCTTCTTCCGCTTGAATAACATCTGGTTCCAGCAAGACGGTGCTCCGCCACATAACGCTAGAAGGGTAACTGATTATATATAGCAATTGTTCTCCCTTAAAATTATATCTAATAATGGAGACATACATTGGCCGGCGCGTTCACAGGACCTTTGTCCCTTAGAGTACTATTTATAGGGAACTATGAAATACTTTATTTACAAAACTGTACCCGATAATATTCATGATTTACGAAAAAAAAAAAATTAGGACGTTATGGACCAAAATACGAAGAAGATACTTTAAGAGCAACACAAAATTTAAGGAGACGCATAAACCTACGTTTACAGGTCGATGGTGAACCCTTTAGTTATGTTCATTATACATTTGTAGTTTAGCCTTTATCTATTATTATTAAGATTAACTATTTAATTAATTAACTAATTAATACGTTTTTGTCTGAAATTATTTTTGTTAGAAAATAGTTTTGAGCAGGTTGCTGTTTTTCTTCCTCATAAGAGGATTCTTCCATAAATCATAATAAATTCTTAAAAAATAAATTTAATCAAAATGTGTTTTTTAAACGAAAGAAAGCACTCTTTCCAAAAAGTGTTTGTTCCATACCTTAATTTAAGTTTTGAATCTGTGTTATTGTTGGCAAATATATTTATATTGCACTGGCGTATTTAGGAATTACTCTTTCCTTTCAATAATGAAATTTTGGTATATGTCGCTATTTTCTCTTTAGTGTACATAATTACGAATCTCCGTGTATATATTTTTATCGTCTGTAATGAGTATTTATATACATCAGTTTTGTTTTATGTGCAACTCTACGCGAACTGGCTGCATTTCCGTTCCTTTGACTGTCCAGTTCAGTACGTTACGATTTTTAAGTTTTGCTCAAGGTATATAAGGATTCTAATTACATTATTGTATACATTATATTTAATAGGAAAGAAAGAAAAGCCCCTAGTATTAAGGGAAACCGCTAGTATTAAGAAAAAGCTCATACGTTAATGAGCTTCGTATCTTTCCAAAAGCGTGGTCGTGACGACACAACCTTTGGTTTGTGTTGATATCGCATGCTGCTGGTACGCCTGCTGTTAGTAGTTTGGTCTACTAATGGGAATGGGAAATGAAATTATCAAATTGCAGTTCGTTTTAAGACTAAATTAATATAGTTATTCTGAACGCAAGGAAATGTAAGTAATACGTATCATCTTATGCAAAGCACGTTTTAAGTAAGCAAGCGTCAGAATACTGTTGTTTTGATATGATTATAATGAAGTGAAACAACTGATTGGCTAACTATTTCATAACTTTGCCTAACTTTGTAACTGTAATGTTGACATAGGTCAAGTATACGTTTTATTATTAAAGATGTACAGTGTTGATCATATTCGATTTCGAATATTAAGTATGCTTGTATAGTTGCGTAAATTTTGAATTACTTAATATCGTAAAGCTTGACGAGAAATACCGTTTTAGTTATATTATGCTAAAATTAATCGGACATTTTGTTTCATTAAATATAAAAATATATACATTTGTTTAGTGTTATTGAGATTACCTGTGTTATTAGTGTACAACTTTCTCAATTTTTGTTGTTTTTAATTATTAAACCTATAAAATTGTGTTGCGTCCAACAAGAAAAAACAAGCAAATGCTTTACTGATTATATCTCTGGGCATATCTCTGCATTCCTCACTTCCTGTTAAAAAGGGTTCTCAACCTATAGTAAGTTTCGTAAGAAATGATGAAGTCATAGTACCATTGCTTCTCGGAATTCAGTTTATTGCCTTGTTTAGTACTTTGTATCTTGTTTGAAGAGTGAATAAACATATAATGAGTGTATATTTGTTGATTCACAGGAATCAACACATTTGTAACTTCAAGATCTGTGCATGAGATAGCTACATAGGCTTTAAACAATTAATAATTGATCAGCCTTGAGGGTTACACATCTTCGTTATTAAATTACCTATTTATGCTTAACATTCTATAGGTTAGTTCAGGATCAACTGTCTTCATTGCGTCCTAGGTAGGTAGGTATATACATAGTTACCTACTTTATTCCTGGAATAAATTAATCCGGCGCGGCTGTTTAATTCATTCAATAAGTGTTAGACACAGATGGAGATCCCTACGATAGGGAGTTGCCTAAAACTCTCGAGGGTACGCTATTTAACAATATCGTTGCCGTTCCAGTTGCGCAGTATATAGTTCAATGTCCTTTGTATACTGTTGGACATTGAACTTGTGACGTACAACAACATTTGAGTTAATATATGTACGTAATGAAGTTTTGGTCATGATTAAAATTTCTATTTTTATATAAACAAAAAGTTTAATATTAATTATCTTGCATGTACTGGTGCATTTATCTTTATCAAAAAGTAGTTTTTGCTAAGTAAAATGTATAGCGTGGTGCCCTTTAAAGTGAGATTTTTATATTTTATTGATTTTTATACCAGTGCCATAAAAAGTTTAGTTTACTGGCAGTAGAAAACAAAAGAAACCGACATACTTTAGTAAATAATGAATTCATTATATACACTTTTAATTGTTGCATGTCATATTATGAGCAATAAAGCTGTGTTAAACTTTGCTAGGCTTTTTTAATGTATAAGAGAAATAGTTGGGTAATACCTTCAACTGTTTAAGATTAAAAAGCGATGAATGGCGTGTATGGTTGGGTTGAAAGTTTTTACAATGTTTTGCATAATTATAAAAAGGGATGTAGGGATTGAGAATTAATTATAATTACGTGCACGTAAGTATAGCTGTGACGTATTTTAGGCATCACACATGAAAGGTCAACAATTGTTCCGATCAAATGATGACCTAGTTTATGTATTGTTATTTTAGAATACACATTCTAATAAAATTGTTATTGAGTATTGAACTCAAGAAAAGTTTAAACCATTATTTTCTTTTCAGTAGTAAAGTTTCATCCGTAAAAGTGCTAAAGCTGCAGTAGCAAACTTAGTGAATTATTTAAGAATAACCATATATTTTTATGAGTTTTCTATAATTCAAAAACTGACACAATCGATTTACTCATCAGTCCTTTACTGAAACTGATGTAGATGTAACGTTTGTTCGCCACGAGCAAACTACGTTTTATACAATGTAGATAATTTTTAAAGAGAATCCCTCTATAATAGAAATTATAATCAAAAATGAATAGTATCTTTAAAATCAACCGTAGCACAATATCAATTAAAATCATATTGCATTATTATAAGGAAATACATAGGTTATATCTGACGCATTGTTGAGTTTCGGGTACTGGTTGTAAATGGCATTATGTATTTGGGTGATAGTGGTATTAAAATTTATTCTACAAGGACCACAACCGATCCTTAAAAAACCATAATTCTATCCAAAGAAAGAAACTATCCTTTGACTAAAGATTAAAAATCTGTCGTTTTTGACAAAATAGTAAACATTCTGTTTTTCGTAATTTATGCCTAGACTAGCGACAGACGACCAATTGTGCGATTGTAGGTTTAAAAGTCCTATACGCAATGTAGTGTTTGAACGAATTAAGCTTTTGGGATGTTTCTTACTTTTCTGATACAAATAATCTGTTAAAGTTTTTCTGCTGCAGGGAGAGCTAGGGAAATACTTCTATCCCAGAATCATTTCAAACCCTTACGAAATAGATGTTATAGGGTAATCATACCCCACGTAAATACATATTAACGTGTTGTCGTCATTCTAGTTCAACTAACACAAAATTCAATTCTCCAATGTATGAAGTTCCCTATTTGTGACTATTCTGAAAGACTGAAACGACAGTTTACTATTTACAATTTGGATGAATATAGAAATATATATTACTCTGAATAGATAGAAAAGCATTATAACCTCTTCCTTTCATAACAACAGAAAGAGATTTCCTGGAAAATTTTTGTTTATCAATAGGTTTTATGTAGGTCTGATATAAATGGATCCATTTTGATCTGTAGACTTACAGTTATTCCTATCTACTACTTGTAAAATATACATTTTTAAATTCATTTTATTTCAATACAGATATACACAGACACATACACATTTTCAAGTTTCAGTATTTCCATAGAGCACAGCTATAGGTCTATAACGTTTTGTACAAGAAGTACTCTGCTCTCATTTCAACGAATTCGATAGTACCTTAAGCTGAAGTACTAATCTTTAGACACTAAGTCCGATTTAACTTTAGTTGTGTATCTATGCGGCTTCTAAGCCACTTTTCAGTGTTTTCTGGTTTTAGATACGATGCGGTAAAGAGACTCGATTGTAGTGAGTGCTCGCTTCTATACTAAAAGTGGTTCATATCTCAGTCAAGTGCGGCTCCCTTAGAAGGTGTTTTATATATAGCCTAAACTAGTGGATTCGTCTCCTCGCTAAATATAGGGCCTATTCCTGAATTAGATACGTATCCGCTATGAGGTCTGTTCATATAAAGACTAACATGGAGAATTTGCTGACCCGCTAAGACCTGGTTTGTTTCTATGTTAGATTCGTGTCCTCTAAAAGTTGGTTCATACGTATTGCAGTGGAGGTTTGTTGGTCAGTTCAGGGTTGGTTTGTTTCCAGGATACATGCGATGTGCTGTGAAATTATTTTGAACCACTGGAAATATGCAGTCTTGTGTTGAGCGTAGGTTGCATTTTTGATGAAGTATGAATGTGAGTTTTCACGTTGAGTATTACATAAAAGCATATTTAAATGTCGTGTAAATATTTATTTTATATTTGAATGAGAAATAATGGTTTAGTAACATCCCTACTGAGACGATAATGAATATTACTGTATTTGACTACTGTATTTTAAGAAATGCAGAGTTTAAAATATGGATGGCTTATGAAGTTATATGTTGATATCATATTGAAGTGTTGAAGAAGAATGTGTATGTAGATTTTTGTTTCTGTAATAATTTAATATTTCGCAATGAAAAATGTTATGCATGCTTCAGGGCAAATGGTGTTGAAATTTACGGAATTTTGAGGAAGCAAATGTCGCGCATATGTAGGACTTTCATAAAAGGTTGAATCTAGATCTGGATGTTATGTCGAGTAGACATGAATGCAAAATTTGAATTATTTGAAGAATGATGCAGATTTTTATAAAGATTTCAAGATTTCAGAGGTTTTGAAGTATCGGTTGCGTTGGTTCCCTTTCAGCATTTTTTCTAACTAGTGTGCCGGCAAACACATTAAAACTCCTCTGGGATAGGTTGTTTTAGTTTCAGCTGGATAAATATGATGACCTTCTGCAAAAGGGATGTCTGGATATTTGCAAGGGAGAGTGACAGGGTAGAAGTCGGACACTCGGGCTCAGAATCATACTTCCAGAGGGCGCTCACGCGCGGGTATTTTGTACCGACCTGTCCGAAACTTTTATTTGTAAATAATTAGGGAAGAATTAAGGAAGCACTATCCCCTATTTTCAAATTTTGTAATAATTCTTCCAATTGTAGTATGGCTTGGAATAAGGCGGTTAGGATAGTTCGCGCTACTTATTTATTGTGTGCATGCTATTACCGGAATAAAACATTGCGACAATTTCTGTTGTTTCTGAAACGGTGTAAGATATTTTATCAGTCTATTGTTATGACTAATAGACTGACAAAAGGGCATTATTTATAATTATTTTGAAAAATGGTTCATAATTTTTGCAATTTCTGAAATTAGCGTAAGCTGTAAAATATTATTAATTGTTTAATCTGATAGAGAATTCAATTCTTTAAACAAAAGTTTCTGTAGAGTTTCTACCTAAAATAATTAGGGAAGCAATAATTCGAGAGTTTCTGATATCCCATTGGATTTCCTATGGTGCGTCCGACCATTCACCACCAGTATATATATATATATATATATATATATATATATATATATATATATATATATATATATATATATATACCAGATGTACTGCAAAAACCCATTTTGGGAATTAATTATGTGAAGGTTTACGGGCAGAAGGAATTATTGTGAATTGGACATTATTATAAACTGTAGCTAAATAGCTAAAACTTAAGAAGTGTTTAAACTAATTTGTAATAAACAGAAATCAATGTAATGAAAACGTATTCTGTATAAAACCCGCGATCGAAAAGAAACTGCTAGATTGATCCATTGTATTACTAAATAAGATTGTGTTAAGCTTTATGTATTAAATTAGACAGTATTGGACATTAATAATACTGAGGTAAATATTTGTACGTTAAATAACTGTTATTAAAATATTCTACGATAAACATTTAGAACAAATTGCCCAATTTTCATATGCGTTTAAATTCGTGAATGAAAACGAACATTTAAGTTAACGTATAGTACGACAGCCAGTGATAACCCCACCAAAGGCCGGTTATCACTAGTGTGAGTGCACATATATACTCAGCATTACTAAAACAAATCAACCCCAATGGATAGGACGTTACATCTGATAAAGGACTTCAGGAATTATTTGTAAGGATAATCTTTGATATTTGTTGAGTGGTGAACGGTTTATTGACCCAAAAAGGTGTCAGTGTTATTATGGTTAATTTAATTAGGTTAACGGACAATAAATCCTCTACACCACTGCTTATTGTTTCGCTTGTAAATATGCCAGAATATAGGTAGCAGGGACATTTATCTACAAGAACTGTTTTTTTTTGTATGTGTTGCTTTACAGCAGCAGCTAATTCTTTTTGTTTAAATTATGATAAACCTCCCTACAGTTGTATTGACTTTATTAAAGCGATTGTTCAATCTACAGTTTAAAGGTAAGTGGAGCTACATTTTTAGATCTCATTTTCTTTTTGCGTGTGAAGTTACATAAAAGAGTACACCGTTCAAGAATAATCAAACCTTTAACATTTTGGTTAAACGCTTAATTTGAAAATTATTTATTTTGAGCTAATCGGTTGCATAATTTAATTACTTTCCATTCATTAAGAGTCATTGAGTACACAATACTGGTCACGATTTATTTATTATTATTATTATTATTATTATTATTATTATTATTATTGTTGTTATTATTATTACTTTTTTTTATATTATTGCGCATCGACGTCTATGGTCATTCGCGCTTTACCACATTTTAGCTCTTAAGTTGTTAAAACTTAAATGTTATCGTAGATATTTGCTGATTTCAAGAATTTCAATGTATTTTCTCTATTTTTGGTGTTAATTAAGTTGCCTCTAGGGTCATTGGAAATCGAGTATGTGTTATGTAGCATTGTGTATAAAGGACATACGCATAATATATCTTCTATTGTTTTGTGCATATTGCAGTTGCCACACATTGGTGGTGGTTCATTTTATAGTAGGTGCCTTTGTGTTAGCGAAGAATGCCCGATTCGAAGGCGATGAATAATGCTACAGTCTTTTCTAGACACTGAAGCTGCTATCTCCCATTTTTGTATATTTGGCTTGATTAACCTTAGTTTTTGATCACTTTCTTCCCATTTTTTCTGTCATAATAAATTTATCTTACTTTTTAGAAACTTTAGCAAATTTAGATGGTTAGTGATGTTAACCTTTACTGAAACTTTATCATTAGCGGCTTGTTGTGCAGCAATATCAGCTCTATCGTTTCCCTTGATATTAATTGGCTGGGTATCCATATTAACACAATTTGTTTTTTACTGTCTGTAAGATGCTTGATAGTAGCGAAAACCATTTGCAGTAATCCATTTTTGGTATTCGTATTTGACGAGCTTAATAGAGAACTTTCAGTCATTTACTATGAGAAGTTTTTCCTGACTGATCATTTCACTAAAACGAAGAGCTTGCCAAATAACGTACAGTTCTGCTTCATAAATAGACACATATGCTGGCATTGACCCACTATGTTCAACTCCATTTACGGACACGGCAGATCCTGTACCTGTGCGGTTCTTTGATCCGTCCGGTAAATAAAAAAATAATTTTTGTATGTTTGTAAAATTTCGTGTAGTTTCTGATGATAAATTAGTGGGAGCGTATTTTTCTTAACGTGTTCTGCCAAGGTCATCATTGTATCAACTTGTGATACCAGCCATGGAGGCACTTCAAGAGGGCCAAGAGATAAAGCGTAGGGAAGTTTGTAATCTATCGATTCAAGTGCACAGTTTATGGTCTATACAAACGGTTTATGTAGCCTACGCCAATTCTTGTAGACTTCATTATTATCAAATAATATTCTATAATTTATAAGGTTTTGTTGGGCCCTTATTTTACTTGCATAACACAAAATTTTAAGATGAGGGTGCAATAATATGGGCAATACGCCTGCTTCAACACATTAACTTTCACTTGGGCTAGTATAAAAAGCACTAAGAGATAATATAATGGCTGCATTTTGTATTTTTGCAGTCAATTTATGTTAAAAGTTGTTGCCGAGGAGTAGGCCTCGCATCCATAATCAATTTTAGATTGGATTAGTGCTTTATACAAACGCAGTAAAATTTCCGAGTCAGCTCCCGATTGTAGATTTGATAACACTCTCATTACATTCAATACTTTTTTGCACCGTATTACAAGATTATTAATGTGGTTCGCCCACGATAGGATAGAATTTAGTGTTACCCCCAAAAACATACCAATATCTCTGCATGGAATGGGATTGTCTTTTAACATTAATAAAGGACCGTAGTGAGGCTTTCTAAGTTTACAAAAATGCATGCAGAAGGTTTTATTTGATGACAAGATGAGACCTATATTACTTACATTTGAGAAAATTTGATTGATTGCTAGCTGCATTTTTGTATTTAGTTCCCCGATTGTTGAAGCGGAGCACAAAATGGTTAGCTCGTCAACATAGAGGTACTTATGGATATCACCGGAGACTGCAGCAGCCAGCGAATTTATGGCAATCGCAAACAGGACTACACTTAAAGATGATCCTTGGGGTATTCCGTTTTCTAAAGATACCACAAGTTGTGGCAGCTTACCATGAAAACCCCAGTCGTACAATTTTTGTAATAGTCCATGTCGCCAAGTCATATCGAAAGCTTTTTCGATATCGAAAAAAAACGCAACAGTATGCTGTTGGCGAGCAAAGGCCTGTAAGACGATATCTTGCAAATGAACTAAATGATCTGTAGTAGACCTGTGCTTTCTATATTCCGCTTGGTAATTGACCAAATAACCCTTCGTATCCAGTAACCACAGCCTAGCACTCACCATTCGTTCAACCGCTTTTCCCATACAAGAAGTCAAGCTAATAAGTCTATAGCTTGAAGCTTGGTGTGGATTTTTGCCACTTTTTTAAAATGATTATGGGGTAACCACCATCTTTCCAAATCATATTAAAAGTATGCAAAAGCCAATCACGGTACTAGAGTGTTAAGTTTTTTAACATACCATAGGTTATATTGGCTACACCGCAAGCAGATTAAATTTAAGAGCAGTTTCAAGTTCATCCATAGTAAAAGGCACATGAGTCAGATGCTTCAAAAAAGTTAAAAGTAATTTCTTGCTCAATTTTGGAATCTTCGAAGTGTGGATCGTAATTTCGAGTGCTGCTGCTTTGTTCAAGATGGTTTTCTAAAATCTCAGCTATTTCGTCTATATTATTGACAATACGGTTATTGTCAGTCAGTGATTCAATGGAATACATACTATTTTTGCCTATAAGCCATGTCTAGTAAGGGAGGATACGTAATTATGCCATGAGCTTCTTCTACTTTGTAGAATTACTCGTCTTGCAGTTGCTATAGCTTTTTCACCGGGTGAATGAGGTGCTTTGGATTCATCCCATTTCGCGTTGGCAATATTCCATCGAATAGGACTCATAAAAGATATGTTGGGTTCTCAATACTAATCACTATGGGAAAATGATCGCTATTATGTAAATCGCTAAGTACTTATTATTATTATTTTTCGTTTTGCCAGTTGTCTCTGTTAGTTGCAGGTAATGTATACAGACTTACAGCGATTTAGTTCAGGTAAGTGTCTAATGAGTGTTATGCTAAGTCGAGATGTTTTTATGGTTCTCTAAATGGTCAGTGTACTAATTTCACTTCCTTCTAGCGTACTTCACCAACAACTCGTCTTATAATACTGCAGGTACTTAATATAATAGATTTTTACATAGGTATATACAGATTATTTTTTATTGTCAGGGTTTCTAAGCTGGAGAAGAGGTTTTTCGGGATTTTGCCCAAACTGCGTACAATTATTGGCACGATTTTTACGACATCCATTTTCCACATGTCTTTTATTTCATCAGCTAGTGGTAAGTATTTATTTGCCTCTTCTGAGTACGTTTTTTCGATGTTCGCACTGAGCGGTACGGCGATATCAATGATATACCTAATCTTTTCCTTTTTTAATGTTAAGACTATATCTGGAATATTGTGGCTGATTGTTTTATCAGTTATTATTTGTTGGTGCCAGTATAGACGAGTAGTATTGTCTTCACAAACTGAAGGTGGTTCGTATTTCCAGTATGTAACTTCGGTGTGGACGTTTCGCCGCGGCCGTTTCGCCGCAGGGCCAGTTCGCCGCTGGCCGTTTCGGCGCGAGCCGTTTCGCCGCCAACACTAGCACATACCATCTTACATTTTTTAAATATATCGTATAAAAACTCACGTATCTACCAACTTTTAAACCTTATTAACGATTATTTCTAATGAGATAATTATCATTAGGACACTCATTAGGTGACGACAGAATTTCGAAAATATGTATCTTTATTTGGAATGGGCATTTTATGAACTCATTTTTACTGCTTTTTAGAAAAAAAATAGTTCTTTAGGGCGTAATTTATATATTACAATTTATAGATATTAAAAAAAATAATAATATAAACGAACTAAAACAACATTTTATACAGTGTGTTAATTCCGTCTCTAATAAATTCATATTTACAACGCAATTCGTAGTGTTTTCTCAAAAAAAGAGATCGAGGATGCGAGGTCCATTTTTTCATACGAGCTATAGTTTTTGAGATTCCCTATTAAAACATCGAAATTTGGCCACCCTGTACTTTTGGCGGCGGAACGGCCGCGCCGAAACCGCCAGCGGCGAATTGGCCCTGCGGCGAAACGGCCGCGGCGAAATGGCCGGCGAAACAGCCGCGGTGATCCGGCCGCGGCGAAACGTCCTACACCCATGTGACTTGTATATATTTCGAGAAATACATTTGTTGAAGCGTTTGGTGAATTATTCCTGCTACTTTGTTATGCCTGTGGTAACAACCACGGCGTATTTTCATATGAATTTGTTCCTAATACAGTTGGCAAGGTTACATTCATTCACGTAAGCTCGTCCCAAAATCTAATTGTTGCTGGGCGAGTTATTGTTGGTCGGTGTTGATATGGCATTCTATCCATGTTTAAACTGACGTTATTAGGATGGTGTGGTATAGACATAATTTTCGTCATATAGTTCACTATTATCTGCTGTCGTCGTGTGTCAAGTGCCGGAATTCCTGACTCACAATATAAACTTTTAACAGGAGTAGTTAGTAATGCGCCAATACAATACCTTATTGCTGCGCTAGGTACTACATTTAACGTCGATAAACCTAATTTACGCGCCGAAGAGTACGCAATGAATCCATAGTCAATTTGTGACAATATTAGTGCTCTATATATTTTGATAAGCCATTACTGTTCAGCTCCTCACTTAAAATGAGCTAACACTTTCAATATATTTAGTTTTCATGTGCATTTAAGTTTCAGTTGCTCTATGTGTGGCTTCCATGGAAGTGTACTGTCGAATGTCAAACCCAAGAACTCTGCCGTTGTGGTACACTTTATCGGAATATCCACTAAATAAAGAAGCGGATTGTATATGATTTCTAATTATTGTTGCAACACCACCGCAAGTTATTTGTCCTCCAACGACATCCTCACGTTCAACAGTGTACCCTTTGATTGAATATATAACTGATTAGGCTTAAGATGACTTTCCTGTATACATATGAGCACAGGATCTATTTTATATATGAGTAGTTTTATGTCCGTATGTCATTTCACAATTCCTCTACACTTCCATTGAACAAAACTGTTGTATAATATGAATTTTAATATATATAAATACGCGTTCAAAACAATTACAAAAATAAACATGACAGACATAACTATCAAATGTTTCGTTATAAATTAAAGTAAAATATTACAGATATTATCACAGGCTCGTATGTTGACTAGTTTTCTATCTCACTAGTATCCCGTCGGGTACTTTCTCTAGGCTTACCCTTAGGCCATCCTTTCTTTTTTTTAGGATTCTTTGTTCTGTTAACGATTTTTCATCTACGGATGTAGATTGTGATCATATGATCGAAGTTTTCCTTTTTGTGCCCCTGGACTCGTCTTTCATTTGTGTTTCATTTTCTGCAATCGATTCATGAGGCAGTTGAACTTTGTTCGGAGGTGTCATAAAAATTTCAGTGTTTAATTTGGGGTCCGGTAATGACTGCTTAATGTACCCCATTATAGCTGTAATAAGTTGTTTTATTTCCTTATTAACTATCTTTTTTATTTCAGGTATAATATTTAAATGATTATAACCGATGTTATGTGGCACAACTCTTGAATATGAATTGTTTGACGTTACGGAATTACCTGCCATACGTCTCGCTTCAGGATATCTTACTCTCCGTGTTACTTTAATTTCTTGTATTTGTAATTCTCGCTTGTACGTTTCACATAACTTAGAGCTTGCAGGATGATTTCCTCTACAGTTATGACATACTACTGGAACATCACATGGATTACCTTCGTGTAGTGGCTTTCAACATACACATATTTGAGGGTTTTGGCATCTTAGGGTTGTATGCCCAAACTTCTGGCACCTGTAGCGACGCATAGGGGGTGGAATATATGGCCTCATACTTAGTTTATAGAACGCCGCGTATATTCTGTTAGGTAGTTGAGTAGAATTAAACGTGAGAATGTGGTTAGGGGTGTCTACAAGATTCCCTCAGATCCTTGTTTTAATTCTCTTCACAGCCACAACTGCTTCCTCTCTAAGCTCTTCAAGGATTTCCTGTTCACAACAGTTCAGGAAATCGCGACAGTATATCACACCCTTAGAGGTATTTAAAGTGTCATGTGGTTTCACTTGTATATCGAAGTCACAAAACCGCTTAATGAGCCTTTTTGACTGCTTGTTACTCACAGTTTTTACAAGTAGCATTCCTTTCACCTTTTTAACTTCATCCACTTTTCGTATCAATCCATACAATCCTTTTGAGATCATAAAAGGACTTATTTTGGAGAAATCTTCTTCTTTCTTTCAATATACAGGAACCGGAGATAGTTATTTTCTTTTTCGCTGTTAGGGAGCGAGGGAAAGTTTCCACTCTCTATTATTAGTATTATTATTATTATTATTATTATTTGCGTAACTACATGGTTATTTGCAATCTTCGGTAGGTTTATTATTATTATTATTTTTTTTTTTAAGGGGTGTATGGCGCCGACTGCTATGGTCTTGTGGCCATTTCACTTGAATATCTGTATGCTTACTAGGTCTTATTTAAATGTATTCATATAAGTTTGCAGCTTTTATAAAGTTAAGAAATGGCTGTACGTTGTGTTCGTTGTCACTTATTATGTTCTCTAGGTTATTCTCCAGTTTCAGCCTAGTTCTGATGTTGTTGTACAATGGGCATTCTACAAAATGTGTTCCAATGTAATGTTTAAATTGCAGTGGTTGCATTTCTTTCTGGGTGTTTTGCCCAGTAGGTATAGGTGCGTGACGTTCGTGTGACCTATTCTAACTCTAGCCGCAACAACTTCATCCCTTCTTGTGAGGTTATTAGGTTTCCACATTTTAATATTTGTTTTACATTTTGATAACCTTGTATTTGATTGGTTTCACACTGTTTTCCATTCAGATAATGTTTTAGCTTTCAGGTGTTGTCTGAAATCGTGCGGTGTTACTGTTGTGATGTCTTTAATTCTTTTATTAGTAGCTTCTCTTGCAGTTGCGTCAGCTCGTTTGTTTCCCTCTATATCTATGTGTCCTGGAATCCACATTATAATAATATCTTTGGGGATATTTAATAAACTGTGTATCTGTCCTTTGATCATACTTATTAGAGGGTTCTTTGTAAAGTTTTGTTCTTTTATTAATTCGATGGCGGATAATGAGTCACTAAGGATAATGTATTTATCATCGTTATAGTGTCTACATAGAAGGAGCGCCTGCCAAATTGCATAAAATTCAGCTGACAAACTGCTTGTTATGGTATTATGTGACCAATTATGTTCTATGCCCTCAACGGACAATCCACTACCAACTCCATCTTCTGTCGACCCGTCAGTATATATTTTTATGTGTGTTGGGTATTGGTTTGTAATTGTTTTGATGTGCTTTTGGTAAGTTGATGGTAATGTATCTTTCTTTTTTAGTTTTTTTAAGTCTAATATAATCTTTGTTTCAGGTACTAGCCATGGAGGGGTCTGTGGTTGTGTAAGGTTTATTAATGTTGGTAAGTATATGTCCATTTCTTTTATAACTTCTAGTGCTCTTATAATAGCTTGTCTGCTCACTGTTCGTCTTTCCTCAAACTTTTTTATCATTTCCTCAGCTTTCAGTATTGTAAAATTTAGGTGCTGTGGAAGGGACATAATTTTGGAAATGTAATTAAATAATTGGATTTTCCTGCGAATTATTAGTGATGTTGCACCTGCATCTACAAGGATTGATATTATAGGGCTCGTTCTAAACGCACCTGTTGCCATCCTTATTCCTTTGGCGTGTATTTTATCCAACGGCCTCAGTACTGAAGTTCTTGCAGATGAGTATACTATGCTGCCATAGTCGATAAGTGAAAGTACGCATGCATTATATAATTGGAGGAGAACACGTCTGTCTGCTCCCCAGTTTATATTACTTATGCATCTTATAAGGTTTAGCCTTTTGTTGCATTTGGTGACCAAATTCGTAATATGGTGCTTGAAATACAATTTCTTGTCAAATGTGACACCTAGTATTTTCATATTCTCTGTTGAGGGAATTTATTTTCCATTAATAAAGAGTGTAGGTTAGGTGTGTTCTGATCGTAGACGGCAGAAGTGAATCATTGATGTTTTATCCTCAGCAAAGTTTAGACCTATGTTCTCGGTTCGTATTGTTATTTGGTCAATCGCCAGTTGAAGTGTTTGTTGCATGTTTTGACTCGGGTCGTGTTGACAGAAGATAAGTAGGTCATCTACGTATATACATTTGTCTACGCCTGTGATCTCAGAGATAAGTTCGTTAATACCGATCAGAAACAGTGTACAGCTTAATACCGACCCTTGTGGAACTCCGTTTTCCTGAATATATATTTCAGACATGGCATTTCCTACTCTTACTGTATAAGATCGGTGCATTATGAAGCTCATTATTATTTTGGGTAGATTACCCCGTAGTTTCCATTCATGGAGTTTTTTGACTATGTGGTATCTCCACATTAGTTCGTATGCTTTTCTTATATCAAAGCTTACGGCAACAGTATGCGTTCTATCTAGAAAACTCTTTAGTATATAATTTTCTAGATATACTAATTCGTCTGTTGTAGAGTGATGCCTTCTGAATCCAGTTTGATATGTTGATATTGCCTTTTTTTTCTAGAAACCACACCAATCTTTCATTTATCATCCTTTCGAAAACTTTGCTCATGCAGCTGGTTAAAGATATGGGCCTATAATTCACAGGATTCGTGTGGTCTTTACCCGGTTTGGGTATAGGAACAATTACAAATTTTTGCCATTCTGTGGGGTAAGTACATTTAGTGTACATTTCATTGTATATGTCTAGTAGTTCTTGTTTTTTAGGTATTGGGATATTTCTGAGCATGGCGTTAACTATATTGTCTGGACCTGGCGCTGTGTCTCTAGTATCCTGTAGTACCTTATCTAGCTCCCTCATGCTAAGCTGCGTATTATAGTTACAATTTACATTTGTACTAAAGTCTAGAGGGAATTCGTTTTGACTTTTATTCAAATGAAATGATCTACTATAGTTTTCTGTGCTACTATTTGCCTGGAATTGCTTGGCCAATGCTTCCGCTATATCTTTGGGGTCTACAAGCTTTTTGTTGTTACATATGAGTATTGGAGACACTGTGTTAACGTTTTTTCCCATTATTCTCTTAACCTTTTCCCAGACCTCACATATTTCTGTTGACGAGTTTAACTTGTTTACATATTCTTCCCACGATTTCTTTTTTGCTAATAAAATCATTCTATGTACCTGTGCGCGTATTTTTTTGAAGTTTATTAAATTTTCGTTTGTTGGTTGTTTCTTAAAACGATTAAACAGTCTTCTTTTCTCTTTTACTGCACTGTGTATTTCTTGTGACCACCATGGTACACTTTTTCTTTTAATGCACCCTTTAGTTTGAGGTATTGCCTTGGTTGCCGCTGTTAATATTTGTTTAGTGAGTATTGTAATTTTTTCTTCTAGATCTTTATTTCTATCAATTTTTCCAGTTTGGTTTAGACTGTCTACATAGAATTCCCAGTTTGATTGTTTGATTAGCCATTTTTTTGGAATTATTTTGCTAGGCTGTTTTATCGGGAATGATATAAAAATAGGGCAGTGGTCGCTACCATGATAGTCTTCTTGTGCTTCCCAATTTAGGTTTCAGGCTAAAGATGGTGATGTAATGGTTAAGTCTATTGCCGTTAAGTTGTTTCCTTTCATGTTAATATGTGTCGGTGTGCCCGTATTAAGAATAGTCAATTGATTGTTATCTATAAATTCCTCTATCAATTTTCCCCTTGCATCTGTGGCATGCGAGCCCCATGTCAACGAATGGGCGTTGAAATCACCTACGATAATAAACGGTTTAGGGAGTTGGAAAGCAATCTTTTCGAGGTCTTCTAGACTCCAGCAGAAGGAGGGTAAGTAAATGTTACATATAGTAACTTCCATAGCGTATTTTATTTGGATGGCTATGGCTTGCAGATGAGTATTGAGTTTCAGGTAATTGTGTGGTATGTTACTTCTAATGTAGGTAGCCACTCCACCACTTGCTCTGTCATTGTTGTTGTAATTGTTGTTATAAATTTTATAACCCCGCAAATAAAATTTGCTGGAGCCTTTTAGATGGGTCTCTTGTAAGCATAGGCAAAATGGTTGATACTGGTTAATTAAAACCCTTAATTGACAATATCTAGTTTTCAGACCATTACAGTTCCATTGTATAATTCTCTCGTTTGTAGCCATATTGTTGAAATATGATTATATTTGATACTAATTAGTGGAACTAATTGCTTTAAAGGTTTTAAGCGTGTTAAAATAATAAATAAACAAATAAATAAATAAATAAATGAGTAAATAAATTGTATGTAGGACAAACACAACTATTTACGAATAGGTTAATAAATAAATTTTGTAAAACAACTAAATATAGACAATATACATAAAATATCACAGTACGTTATCACAGCAGATTTTATCACAGTTTATGTTTGGACTCTTCTTGAGTCCCTTTCTGTCTACTGGTTTGACTAGATTGCGATGTAGACGGATTTTCATCTGAGAAATCATTTGTAATAGGGTTTCTCTTTCGAGGTCGACCTTTTACCCAACCTGGTTTTCTCTTTTTCTGAATTCTACCACTTTCTTTTATCTTACTTGATGTAGGCCTTTTTACTAATGCGCCTGAATCGAGTTGTGTTAGGTCCATTTGCTCTGCAGATGTACCCTCGGAGATTTCTGAGATCTTATCTCCATAATCATTTGTTGATATAGACTCAGCGACATTTACTCTTATTGAATCGTTCGGCCTTGTTACGGTTGGTATAGGTATTTCTCTACTGTCCTTGTGTTGGGATGTGGTGTGTGTGCAGCTGTCCAAATGCTTTTTAATACTGTTGTCTATCATTTTTTCTAGTTCCGGTAGTAGCTTTTTAATTACGTTTTCAGTTGAATCATTATTTGATGCCGATGCTATTGTCGCATAACTTTTGGAGGGAACAACTGGGGATAGTTTTAGTTCATCTCTTGCGTCAGAGTAAGATATTTTTTTGACAGTTTTTATTTCCTGTATACGCATTTCTTCCAGAAATTTTGGGCATTTGTTATAGGTGGCTAAGTGGTTGCCATTACAATTTACACACCTTATGTTTACAGTGCATGACCCTTCATGTAATTCGTTACCGCATAAGCACACTTGCTCACGTTTACAGTACATTAACGTGTGTCCAAAAGTTTGGCACCTCCTACACCTCAACGGCATTGGAATATAATGTCGCACACGAAGGAGATAAATTCCAGCTTTTAAGCAATGTGGTAAGTTTGGCATATTAAATGTTATGATGTGGGTGGGGGTGTCTACTAAAACTCCATTTCTTCTACTTTGTACACGGCGAACGTCAACAACCTTCTCTTCTTTTAGTTCTTCTTTAATTTCATCAACTGTACAATTTAGGAAGTCTGGACAATAAATTACGCCTTTAGACTGGTTCAAAGTTATGTGTGGTGTAACCTCAACGTTCATTTCACAGAGCCGTGTAACCGTCAATAACTTTCTAGACTGTAGAAAAGACGAGGTTTCTATTAATAAACCATCCCTAATTTTCTTCACAGACTTAGTGTTGCCAATAATACCATTCAATGATCTAGCAATCAAAAAAGGCGATGTTTTTGAAAAGTCGCCTTCCAGGCTTTTAACGACCAGGAACCGGGGTAAATCCTCCTTTTCCTGTTTCGATTGGGTAGGCGTTTTACGAGACCTTCTCTCGTCTGTTTCAGAGGACAGACCCTCATCCAAGACTGACTTTTTTCTATCCATAAAAAGCAATAAATTCCATTCCTCGTGCTCTTCACCCTCCCCGGAGCCTCAAAATGGGACGACAGAGCCAGATCCATGCTAGTTATCGCCAAAGATACACGAGAAACGTAGCCACCCAAGTTGAAGATTGCGAGCGCTTTCTTACCTTGCAGTGGCTCACCAACGTCGACTCCAAATAAAGAAGACAAAGAATCAAAGGAGAAAGAAAGGAAAGTAAGTAGAGGAGAGTCGAAAGAAGGGTAAATATGAGCAAAAGATAGAAAAAGATGGAAGGAAGCAAAGAGAAGATAAAAGAGCCGACAAGCTGCTTGATCCCCCCTGGCTAGGAAGGGGCCGCCCGTCTTGGAGGAAGCCAGGGCCAAAGTAGTGTGTTGGGAAACCATACCACTACAGCCGGGTATGATTTCCTTCAACTACCAGGATCCCCTTTTCCCCCCTCACTTGTCGCCACGCACGGCAAACACGTGGGTCCATTGATCGCCTCTTACGATCTCCAGGACGGGAGTGGGACAATTCTTACCCCGCACCCACAGGGGTTTATTATTATCATTATTATTATTATTATTATTATTATTATTATTATAATTATTATTATTACTATTAATAGTAGTAGTAATAGTACTAGTAGTAGTAGTATTTATTACGAGTTAATGTTTTTGTGGCTCAAAAGAGTGAAGTGTTTCTCCAAATTGCGTGATGTTTCTTTATTTTAGAATTTTTATGACAGGTATCAATAGTGTTTCGTATTTATACGAGAGTAAATCTGAAAGTATCCAGATGATGGCTTACTACTTGGGTTTATGAATATACAGCGTGTGATAATAAGCTTTGGTATTGTGCTGACGCCTAGAAACTATTTTTCTCGGATTGAATGGTGTTATTTGTTGTTTTATGGTAAGTGTGAGGTGTTTGAATCTAAATTTTAACCCTTTTACGTCTTACATCGAACCCGCCCATTTTCACTCAGTTAGCTTGGCCACCCGCTTACCTTGGTTAGCCTAGATGACGCCTGCGCTTTGATCATGTAAAACTGTGCTTGAAAAAACAAGTTTCGTTATAACGATAATTGTTAGGCTAGGCCTTAAAGTTTAAATTGCATCCTAATTTTTTTTCCTGGAAATCAATTATTTTTTTACTTATTGTTAAGCGGCACCAAATGCTGTAGCCCATAGGGCAATGCTCCAGTTGCCCTATTTTAACTACACCGATTTTCTATAAAAATGGATTAAGTCATCTATGAACGTTAAGACTTCTGAAAATGTAATTACTAATTTAATTACATCGTCCTAAATGGAAGCATACCAGAGCTTACTACTATAGCTTTTAGGTATAACATTCCTAATTCGAACAAACTGTTCGCTCAGATAAAAAAATCAATACATTGCACTAATCGCTTAATTAGTAGATTACGACGTACTGAATCCAAAGCTTTGGAAAAGTCGCCATAAAAGCTATCAGCGTGGCATTTATTTTCAATAGTCTTTAGTAAATAATTTGATATAAGAATAAATTAGTTATTGTAGATTTACCTTTAGTACCATGTTGTTACAAGATTCTTACATTGCCAACTTATCTGTTTAGTAATATGTACATAATTAAAGTGCAACAGCTTAAAGTGGCTTATAGTATTTTTCGTATGTAAATTAATTGCGAAGTAGTTTGACAACCGTATTATTTCTTGAGATTTAGATTGGGTTAATTCAATTAATACTAATGTTATTAATCATTAGTTGAACCGACATAATGATCCTACATAAATTCACAGTAACTAATGAGACATCTGGGGGAAACACTTTTTTCAGGCTTGTATCTCAACAGTCTTGCATAACTTGAATTGTACATCATACATTCAAGTTATTTATAGCTCAAGTATATAGACAGTTTTGTGTTGTGGGAATTCTATTGATACCAAATGCAATATACAGTACAAAGAACTGAAGATACATTTTAAACAAATTTCAGCGCTTGTAATAATCAATATTGTTTAAATAAATAAATGCACTTAATCTACCAACAAAATGGTATTTATGAAAATAGGGAGGAAGGTTACCTTATTTGATTATACAACCTATGTACTTATAACATTGTGTACTTAGATGAATTATGAAGCGTTTAGTTCTTTTTTTAGTTAGTTTAGTTATTTTTACAGTTTCGTTTATTAAACATAGACTAGCACCAGTTATGCACGTTCTAGGGCAAATGTTAAGAAATGCATTTATGTTTATTCCATTGTGTAAGATTATGCATTTGCGTGCTTAAAACTCTGTCACTGTAAAATTACTTTATATGCTCACGAATCGCAAAAGCAATTACTTTAAAGTATCATATTTTTACACACTTTAGCATATTTGTTTTGCAAACCTTATCATTTGTAAAAATCACTGCAACAAAACACACATACCTCAAAGCTCTATAATTTTTTGCAGCACGCTAATAAATTCCATTTTTATTTTGAAATCCGATCATTTTAACCTGTGCAGCTAGGAAATACAATAACCAGAAGTACTTAGAAAAATGGAAACAATAAACATTCCTAATAAATGGCCATATTCATAGATTTTTAAACTTCACACAACACTTGTGTCCCAAATTGATTTTTAAATTACGTACTGAACAAAGTAAAACCAAGTTAAAACAAATTTAAATTTTATTGAAAAAAGAATACATAAAAGAAAAGGTGGAATTTATAGAAGTATGGAATAAAATTAAATCAGTGTCCGGAAAAGACTCCGCTTATTTTGGAAGACAATGGTAAACTTGTTACTGAGCCAATTGCTATATCTGCAAAAATGGATCAATATTTTGAAGAAGTTAGCTCCTCGAATCAATATACATTTGAGTTTAAAGAAAAAAATACATCATAGACCAACCTCCTTAAACAAGATGAAAGTGAGTACAATTCACAATTTACAAGAGAGGGATTATACGGAGCACTAAAATTACAAAATCACTAATTCCACTTTAAAAAAATTGCCTCCAACTGGAAGTGAGGATCTTCTTTATATATTCAATCAAATATGGACAAAAGGAGACTACCCTTTAAGATGGAGAACATCCAGCGTAATTCCCATTCTTAAATCAAAAGAAAACTAAACGAAACGTAACCAGTTATCGTCCAATATCTCTAATCAGCTGTATAAGCAACATACTTGAGAGTATGGCTAACAGAATACTTAGAACATAACCTAATTATTAACAAATATCAATCAGGCAACAGAAGAAATTTTTCAACAAGAGATAACATACTAATTCTCTCTACAGCAGTAAAGGTCACTTTTAACAAAAGAGAGCATGACATTGTTATCTTCTTTGATTTAGAGAACACATATGATACAGTATGGAAATATCGTATAATGAATAAGATTGAAGAAGGAAAAATGTTTAATTTCGTAAATTCTTCTTAACAGAAAGACTTTTCCAGGTCAGAGTAGGTAATTAGTTATCTAGCAAACATCGACTTGAAAACGGAATACCTCAAGGATCACCGATTAGAGTCATTTGTTTATTATCGCAATAAACGAATTGACAAAATCACTAGACAGATGCAAGTACGTGGATGATTTAGTCCTGTACACTTCTTCCAAAGGTGATGAGTCTCATAACGAAACAATGCAGGCTGCCATTAATGCGATAACAAGAGGATCAGAAGGTGAAGGCTTTCACTTTTCTTCAACAAAGACAATGTGCATGCACTACTGTAAGCTAAGACGTCCGCATCATCCCCCAAACCTCTTTCTAAAAGGAAATAAGATCAAAAACGTTATAAATTATAAGTTCCTTAGCATGAACTGTAGCAAATTGACTCACACACTCAAAAGCATAGGAAATCTCATGGTAGAAAACGTAAATTTAAGCATTGAAGAAATTGTCAGAATCTTCTTCCTAACTCAAAATGAGGCGCAGATTATAGAGAGATTCCATCATGGGTGTATAAACATCCCTAATTTTAAGTCTATTTGAAGATGGATTCCAAATTGCATATGAATCGCTGGCTCATTCCAACATCAAAGCGTTAGATATTATCTCAGAACGTATGTATGCAACTATTTGCCAACTGAAGGCTTATCAAACCAGCCCAGTAAGTAGTTTACAGTAGAGGCATGTTCCACTAAGATTCTAGATAGAATGTGGCTACCCACCGTAAAAGTACGAAATAAAAAATATCCTAACAACTGGAGGTGATATATGCTAAAATATTTTCCCAAATGAAAGTGACAAACTGCAAATAAAAGACCAAATGCAGTGGTTACTACGCTAAAGAATAAATTGACAAAAATTCAATTAAATTCACCACCGAGAAACAGAACGAATTTTATAGAAACAAAATTTAATCAGAGTCCTGGGAAGGGTGGAATAAAATGGGTAGCAGAAGATACACTGTTAAAATTACACATAGCAACACCTAGGAAAAGTAAAAGGTGACTAGAAAGGAGGGTACAGTGCTAAGCAGAATTAGAATTGGACATAAACAAATAACACATTCATACATACTGAATGATAAAACGCAACCAACTTTTTCATACTGAAACGAACAATTCTTAATTAACGATATCCTTGAGTCGCATAGAGAATTAAAAGATATCAGAACAAGGCTGAGAATTAGCAATGGAATGCAGGTTGATCTTAAAACAGAAAAGGAAGAATTAGACAAGTACTTCAATACCTTAAAGAGATTGGTATCTTTAACAAATTATAGAATACCTGTAAAAAAAGTAATGGAAACATTAGTAGCGCAGCAAGCGGCTAATAACCTTGCAGTTACGGCCAATTTAAATAAAAAAATTCTGACTGTCGTGTGAGCTTGTGAAAACAGTTTTTCCGCTTAATAGACACAGTGCCACACCACATGCAGAATAAAACCATATTGATTTATGTACTTTTGGCTTGTTGCAACATAGTCCACAGCTTCTTCCATAAATTGGAAGATGACTCACTTTGTCATACCGAGCTTCCCGTACAAAGTATACTTTGAAACTGTATACATTGTTTACTTGCAGTTCCCTCAGTTCCAACCGAAAATAACTGCTAAACGAAACGGTTTGAGACTAAGGATAGGATATTTAAATCGTTGACTGAATAAAATGTATGCATCAAGAGAATGGAAGAACATACGGTGCCACCTCCACCATCTGCTTGTGTTTATACACATACATGTAGTTGTGTATATATATATATATATATATATATATATATATATATATATATATATATATATAACGATTAGAGATATTGGCTGATAACTGGTTACTTTTCGTTTATTTTTATTTTGATTTAAGAATGGGAATTATGATGGATGTTCTCCATCCAAAGGGAAGCCTCCTTTTGTCCATATAATAATAATAAAAATCTTCTTTATTGCCCAACGGAACATATATATTCCAATTACAGGACAACGTGTTGTAAAGATCCAGCGTCCTTTACGTATGCTTTTTAGAATGAATTATTCGCGGACCACCCTATATCTCAAATTTCAAAAGTTTACGCGATATTGCACCACAAATAATTCATTAATCACCGCTGACGTGTATTTCTAAAAACCAGTAAGTTTTTGCACGTCAGAACAATTTAAACCAATCCCATAACGGCATCCCCAGCACGGTAGCCGCGAAGCCGCCCACAGATGCACCTTTATAAACCCGCGACGTGCTGCTCTCCGGGACCTAGAGTAGAAGAGGACCTAGAGTCAAGAAGAGTAGAAGAGAAGTAATCACCACCAGTCCGATCGTGACCGAGACAGCCACGCCGTTCCCGATATCCAGTAACCGCCAACCCCGATTGTTTCGAGTAAGCACCGACCTGTTAATAGTTGCCGAGGAGTCCATCGCGACCGTGTGATAACGCGCACCACCTCGCGCCGGGCGACCTAAAGTTTGATACCGAACTGCAATTAAAAGACACGTAAGTTGTAGAATTATAAAAGCTAACAATTTACAAATCAAACACTACAGAACGTAAATAACGACGAGCATAGTCTCCAGGAGTTATAACGTTATCATTACACAAACACATACATAAAGGGCGTAACGAAGGGGTAACCCCCACGTCGCCTGACTCAGTAGACTAACAAAGAGTGCCACGCAGGGTAGATCTCGACGTCACTCGCAAACACTTGAGGGCGAAGGTTTTATACAGGGCTGTAAAGACCTACGACCTTTTTCTTAGTTAAACAGGTTAGACAGGCTGTTGCCTTCCGTCTCCTGTTATCACTAAGACACCAGCTTAATACACCTACATACAAACAAACATAATAATCACACACGGTATCTTTAATCGCAGATGAATACACAAGAAAACCCGTTGCATATATTTGTATTAAGAATAAATGTCGCGAAACCGTTCTTCAATTAAAGTAGAATACCCCAGAAATTATCTAATGTTCACTTGCAGTAAATACTATAATTACGACCTGGTGTATCTTACTAGTTACCTTAGTAAAAGGATAAATTTAAAAATATTCATTTTAGGACAGCGAGTATTTCGTTTACTTTATAATTTGTATATAATTGAATTTAGTTACGCCGTTAGGACGTAATCCAGTTGCTTAAATAGTCTAAACGCGTTCTCAAACCGGTTCTAATCAAATAAATATAGTCCAGAGATCTCGCATTTGGATACGCGAATCTCGCGCGTGTATTGCTTCATTGGAGTACGACATACCAGCTTCAGCACTACAGAGTTACTGAAGAATAATAAATATGCCATGCGCATAAGCAGAGAACGGTATTGATTTTTCTCCGTCCCCGAAACGACTCGAGTTCGTTGCGCTGGCGCTTCCGACCAAAACTGTATTGAGGCTACCACACCCGCTTCTGTAAAAACAGGACCGTAATATAAATATTACATACTAGGTAGGGAATAGATTAAGATAAAATATATATCTCTGTTCACAGAAACGACTACGCACCCAGTTAGCGACCTCCCCAGGAGAACGAGAGTAAGGAGCCCTAAGGACCCAGGACAAAATAATTTTACTTTGTTATCAATATCTTTTTTGTTTGTTAAATTAATAGATAATATACGTTTTAAACCGCTTAAGTATAATTATTTAAGGTGACAGTGTAAGCCCACTAACTAATACGAACCACACCCCGTATAATAAGAATTTATAAACACGACCGAGCAAAGCAGAGGCAAGATAAAACCGCGCTGGGTTACCACCCAAAGGAGGGGCTTATAAATAAATTGCACCCTAACGTAAAACTTGTAAGTAGGGCCTTACAGTGTAATATATATATATATATATATATATATATATATATATATATATATATATATATATATATATATATATATATATATATATATATATACCTCTTTTGCTAAAACTTGCAGTATTTAATGAAGCAGTGATACCTGTCGGACGATGGGTTAATGAAATGTGCAACCTTTGCTTTCAGGTTAATACTATTATTGACGGTTTCAAGTTGCGTACATGTAACTAAGATGATACTAATTTTTGTTTGTTTATGGAAAAAAAATATGGACCAATCGGGAGCTCTTGAAGTGGATATGTACGGTAGCCACCAAGGTGTCGATAATGGACATAACCCGGTAACGGGATCTGCAGATGGCAACCCCAAGGGCGCCGAGCTAGAACATCTAAAGGAGGTTGTACGGAATCAAGGAAGATTTCTGGAAACTCTCCTCGAACAAAGCACGGTGATGCAGAGGGCCATCTAAAATCTGGTCACTACACCCGGAAACGGAGGTCCAAATGGTGCACAGGGTTCGGGCCTATCTTATCTGCGGACAAAGCATCTTCATCGGATTTTTGTGAAGGTTAGTCAGTTAGTGTTAGAAATAGTAATTCTGTACGATTTATTACCTCTACCCCGCGTAAAGTGAACGGAGATGGCAACACACTCCCTGAGTATGAACGATCTTCTCAAAATGCTGATGTTAGCTTTTCAGGTACAGAGTGTCGCAATTTTCTGCTGGCGCTATCTAATAAAACTAGGTCCCCTTTAAAATTAGAGCGGCCAATTTTTCGCGGTAACCATTGGTTGCACCCTGATTTTTTCTTGCGTAGATTTGAACAGTTTGCAGAATCGTGTCACTTGTCGGGGGATGATTACTAGAGAGCCCCAAAAACGTGTCTAGAAGCAAGCCGGTGCACAAAATGGGGCGTTGATAAATAAGGCCGATTAGCTAAATTGCGGTTCGTTTAAGAGAAGCTTTTTGGCGTATTTTTGGTCACCCCAGAGGCACGCCATTGAACGTAATAAACTCTATATCACCCAGACAAGGAGTTGTCTCTAGCCGAATATTTTCTGAAACAAATTAATCACTATCGCCTTTTTGATCCTCCCATCTCAGAGGGAGTTATTTTGTACCTTCTTTTAGCATACCTCCGCCATTTCGGATCCCTCATGGAACCCCTCCTTGCTCTTGCTAGATCGACCGTGGGGGAAACTAGGTTTTTTTTTCGAGAGCTAAGGATGCGATTTTAGGGCCCGCATTACCCCAGTTTATATTCAATTACGTTGATGATCTTTTCGTTGTATCTGAAGTAAGCCAATATAGCCATAAATGTTAGAAAGACCGATTTTTTTTTCATTGCCCGAGGAAATTTGGGACATTATAACCACTAGGGGCGTTAAACCTTATCTCGAGCAATTATCTTCCATATAACGGTTTCCTAGGCCATGGAATTCGAGTCACTTTTTCATGTGTTATGAGAGCACTAAGCAGGTTGATTGGGGTCTACTGTCGTAATGCGCATGCTAATTGGGCTAGTCACATTAAGGATATAGAATGTCTATTTAATACCGTTCCCCAATTGAGTACGGGTTATCCCCCTTGTGATATTGTAAATGCTCTGCGTCCCAAGGATCGTTTGGCCCTTACCTGGAAAAAATGTTGCCCATCTCCGCCACCGAATCGTCGCCGGTGATTTGGAATAAAGTTCGTCAGAATTTGGACAAAAGTGAAGACCGCGAGTACAAGGGTCCAAACACCAAAGTGACAGACGGTACCGACGACTACGTTGTACTGAAGGATAGTAACATGTCGGACGCCTCCAGGAAACAAATATTAAAGTTTCTCCCCTTATATTCCAGCCCCTTTCGTATTATCGCCAAACCCCACCAGAAATTGTACCGTTTGTTGGGTGAAGAGATGTATTCTATCAAGGGGAATTATAATATTACTAACCTGAAATTTTATCATAGGCCCGAATCCTAGGAACATCTACGGCCGTGTCCTAGGCACCTTGCGTGGACCAAAAATAAGGGCCTGGTTGTATAGGCCCATTTTTTTGTTTTTTTTTCTTATTTTTTCTATTCATATTATTTTATGCATGTGTTGCTTATTCATATAGTCCAATTGTTTTTTTGAGCATATTGTCTAATAGAAGTTTAGTTTGCCTGGTTAAGCTGGTTACTAATTAAGTTTTGTTGTAGTACTAATGGTTCTAGTTCGTAGCGGGAGGTAGCGAAGGATCCCGATCCGAAGCGAAGGATGTTGAAAACCCTCCGAATGTTTCCCAGCGGACATAGTCGAGCTTTCAAAGGGGCGTTTTGTAGGTAGCGGACCGCGAAAATTTTATTATTGTAATAAACGTTTGTCAAATCGCCATTGTTACCACAAGAGAAAAGATAATTAGTGGATTTTTGATATCTTGAGAATACGTCGTAATTTGCTAATGTTTTCAAAGTATTTTATTAATATATATTCTTATGTAAAGAATGTAGGATTGTTTGTGACTAATACGTACGTAAACACATGTTAGGGGGTGAGTGGCAGGTGCACGCTTAAAAATGATTTACTGAAGGGCCGTAACGAATCATTGGAATTTCTTATGCGCGCTCTTGATGGAAAAAAATGTCACTAGCTTGATAAGTAATGGGATTACGGATGAATGAATATTTTTATGGTTAAGATGTCGTGCATTAATTAATATGAAACTGTTCCAACGGAAATGAATTTTTCTTGTTTTTTTCATTAGTTTTGAAAAACAGGGGTGGTTTTTGGGAGTAGATATAGTTAGTTTTGAAATCGAAGTGGGAGCAGTTACAGTTAGAGTGTCAATCGAGCCAGATCGATTTTTGGGTTCATTAAACACCTTCATTGTAAACAGTTTGTCTTTAAAAATATTTCGTGAGTGCACATTTTCTTTTCAATTAGCCAACACTAATTTGCCTTTTCTTTCGAGTGTTAATTGTAATGCGTGTTTCAAATACTAATCTATAAATAACAGCCACCCTTTTAGAAGTTAAACCGCGTAGGTTAACGATTTGTGTCTGTGATCAAGTAAGGGAATATTTATTCTAGTGTAAGTATGTATTTTTATATAACTGAAAGCTCGCAGCAAATCATTTTTACCGACCTAGATAACATATTAAATACCAAACATTGTCTTGCAAAGGTATCTTATTCGTACGCGGGCCCATTAAGCTAAAATCTGCGAAAATGAAAAGACAGTATAGGGCCCTCCCGCTCTGGTATTTGTGTGGATTGGCATTGTTGGTTGTTGGTTATATTTATAATTACGTAGAGGTGGCTGGTGATTGGGTGTAGGATACCGCTGGTTACTAATAGTAAAAGGCAATGCCAGTAGATACACACTCGCAAGCCAGACCCTTAAACACCTCGAATTTTTATTTCTATTGTTTTTATTTGTTGTATAGATGAATGTGTAATCTGAGAGAGGAGCACCGTATTTTTATAATGCACTCAAACTTATATGTCGGTCACGATGTTATGATCTATTTATAACTTACCCTTGTAAGGTTTTGTTTTAATGAGTTTTTCTGTCAGTGTGTTTAAGTAGAATTATTTACCTGCGAGCTGATTTCTCTTTGTAATTTGATTTAAGTATACTGTGCTTTAGTCTCACTAAACGATTGGGTCCGTGCAAATTCCCAGTCTATTTTCTTTTGTCCTTGCCTTTAGCGTATTATCACTTATGCCATTTTACTGTTGTATCTTATATGTACCGTAATTTGTTTTATTGTTGTATGTGCTTATTTACTTAAAGACCGGCATGATTGGTTTTTAAAAAGAGCCACATGTTTGGTGTTACAATTCTTATTATGATTTTTATTTTGATTATTTATGACCCAATTGTATGTGTGACTACATGTGTTGTTTTATTATTGTGTTTCTGTATAACTAAACTGCTTTTTATTCATTTTCTCTTAATGTTATAATTTTGTACGCACTTTAACCTGATTTAATGGTGTTTTGTTGTATATTTAACCCTTTCATTGTTTTTTTGTGTTATTTGATTTATTAATGTACTTGTGTAATTACTTCTTTATGAATAAAGTGGGTTTTATTGGTAGTTCTTTCCCACAATAGTAGATTAACGGGCTGAACCACCGCTGCGCAACGCTCGTTGATTTTAATTTGAGTAATTTCATTTTTTTTACCTGGCCCTCATGATGCAACACTTACCTCATCCAGCGTATCTAATTTAGATAGCACAACGTACATAACAATAGAGGGCTACTTCGTTCGATCAGATTTGAGGTTTGCGAGTAATTAAGTATTAGACATGTAAATAAATTGTAATATTTTAATTAATGCCCGGAAAGTCAAAGTAAGGCGGCCAATTAATTTGAGTAATAATGACATTAGTGTCAGTCAAGTCAGCATAAGTCACTTAGGGATTGTTTCGTTCTTGAATTTGCATTATTGTAAATAAGTTCAAATTATGCTTTTCAAGATAGGGTACCTGGGGGACGCTACAGTATTTTTTGTCTAAACTCAGATGTATATTGATTCGAGGAGCTATCTTCTCCAAAGTATTGATCTAATTTTGCAGATATAGCAATTGGCTCAGTAACAAGATTACCATTGTCTTCCAAAATAAGCGGAGCTTTATTACAGTCTTTTCCGGACATTGATTTGATTTTATTCCATACTTTTATACATTCCAAGGGGTAAATACAGAAACCACCTTTTCCTCTGATATTATGTATTTTTTTTTCAATAAAATTTAAGTTTGTTTTAACCTGGTTTTACCTTGTTCAGTACGTAATTTAAGAATCAATTTGGGACACAAGTGTTATGTGAAGTTTTAAAATCTATGTATATGGCCATTTATTAGGAATGTTTATTTTTTCCATTTTTCTAAGTATTTCTGCTTATTGTATTTCCCAGCTACACAGGTTAAAATGATTGTATTTTAAAATAAAAATGGAATTTATTAGCGTGCTGCAAAAAATTATAGAGGTAATATTCATTATAGTAATGGATAGGTTAATAAAACATGCAAGAGGGAAAGTAGAAGAAACGATAATAGGGTATAGAGATCTCATACCCACAAAACTAGATAGCCTACTCTATGCGGATGACAACGTATTAATAGCCGAGACATAAAGGTAAATGAAATCAATGGTGTGAACATAAGAAATTGAAAACCTAAAATGGAAATGAATACGAATAAAAGCAAAGCAATGATAATAAGTGGCAATCATAGAATAGAAGAGGAAAGAGTAATACTATGCAAACAAAAAACACTGGAAAAAGTAACACTATCCGAATACCTGGGAAGTGTGAAAACTAGACCTAGAGATAGCGAGGAGAAGACAAAGGCAACGAACATATACCCTGCAGTAAATAAAACTATACTACAGAAGAATTAAATAGACATAATTACAAATATGTAGTAGTAGTACAAATTATACGCCAGTAAATCTTGGGCGCCACTGAAAAAAAAGAGAATTCCAAATAAATGCTATTGAAATGAAACACTTAAGAACAATAGCGGGAAAAACTAAATTTGATAGTCATGAACTCACAAATAAGGAATATGACCAAACAAGAACCTATCATGATAAAATGGAACAATAGACAACTGAACTGGTACGGTCACATAACAGGAATGGAGCCAGAAATAATAGTCAATAAAGTGACAGTCAGGAAAGAGGAGGAAACGAAAAAAAGGAAGACCTAGAAAAACATGGATACAGGAAATTGAAGTAGAGGAAAAACCCTAAATGAAATGAAAACTTTGGCACACGGCCGAAAGAAATGGAAGAAGAGGATAATGGAAACGGGAAAACGGAACCAAATTCGACGGCCTGAAGGGTAAAAGGATATAAGAAGAAGAAAAAGAAGGGAATTAATTTAGTAATTGAGCTGAAACTTTAGTTCACTTTATTTTCACCATCAATTTTTGAAGTTTAGTTTGTAGCTATGCAATTTAAGTAACGATTTTTATATTCATTCTTGACTAGGTTAGGGTTTTATTTAATGAATTTTTAATTGTTTGAACGTAAATTTTTGAGTGCGATAATTAGCTAACAGGTTTAGGAGTTTATGGAAGTGATTTTGGGATCAGTTATTCGAAGGAAATGTTTAAACATTTTAAGTGATTTTAAACTATCCTAAGCGTGTAATACCATATAAGGGACTATTGCGTAGCCCTTTATAGGGTCCTTACGTTATTCTCTATAATGTACCTTTCACTTCATCGGCACAACGTATATATTCCATATTGACACAGTAATTAGTATTTAGTAGATCGTACTTGCTATTAATTTATCAATACGTTCGTTGCATTTGGTGTAATCTAGTCTAATAGTAATCTCTTACTAATAACGTAATAATAAGAATCATTGTGATCATTATACTATTAATAATGTCTTCATAATGATTGACAAAACTACTCTGAAACGTCGATATTTACCTTAGTACCAGCATTCCTGATAATCACACTAATTACCCTGTGGAATTATAACAATCCAGACCGGCATATATAAATACTTGACCTGTATATAGAATTCCAGTTTCCTGTTATGATTTTATTCATAAACAATTTACCAATAATTATTACCTATTAATAGTTCTCGTGAGCGTCACGCTTTTAACAAGATACGGAATACATAAGGTAAGACAATTTCGATTGGTGAGAAGGAGAGCAAGATTTACCACAGAAATGTACCTTCGAACACAACGGTTTTAGTTTGTTGGGTAGCAGACATGCTCAATGCACACCAAAAATAAAATAAAGTGAAAATAAATTGCTAATAAAATAACCAACCACAGTCGCATTTGGGTATTGGTACTCTGACATATCCTAGGTATCTTAGAAATAAACAATGCATTAAATAATACAAGCATTTAACATAATATAATCATCACTGTAAAAATCAATAACGAGATCAGATCAATGATAAGAACTACGTAAACACATAAATGAAGAAATACTAAAAGAAATAAAAATTACTGCAACAAAAGCGACACTTAATTTCAAAGGGCCGTAGTTAGCAAAATGTCTACATGAAAGTGAAGTCAAAAAAGAACTTCAGTGGTGACCAAAACAGTAAATAAATGCTGAAATGTTAATCTATGAGTAAAAAATTATCATGATACAATAATGGTAGCTAATGACAATGCATTTAATCGAGTTGAGATAATTTATACCATATAATAAATAATTCAGGCAAATTCTCGAATATAGAACAAAAGTTCTAGTAGGTATCCGGTAAAAGCAGATACATTTTTAAGATAAAATACTACACGTATCAGTTAGTTAAGCAGTATTTCAAGTTATTCTTAAACAAGAAAACAATAATTAACATTACGAGAGGGCACATAAATAATAAACAACAAAGACATTTCATAATCGAAAACTTGTGAATTATAATCAAAACATGTTTGCAAGTAAGAAAACTCTACTTTAACTGGTAGCATTATGCTTAGTCAAACATAAAGCTTGAGCAATCTATAAGATATTCGCATCTCAGTCACGATGATTTTCATGTAGATAATATCTAACAGTGATCAAAACGCAAGTAACCCTCTCATTGGAATAATTTGAGGATGGTAACGAGGACGAAGGCAATGATTTTGAACTTTGTAGTTAAGAATTTCTGAAATTGGTGTTATGTAAACTGACCTCCTCTCTTGCGGTTATTAAATAAGGGAACTAGAGGAGTAGCCAGTGTTGATCAATCTTTAATAAAACAATTTTGAAAAGAAATGAGTTCCAACAAGCTATAAATTTGAATAGTGTCTTTAGGAATGACGAAATCTAAAACAGCACGAACAAGATGATCAGTACCACGTTCATCATCAACAATGAAACCTATAAATTTTAGAGATGGTCCAGAAAAATTACATTTATTAGCATTTACAGCTAAACCGGCAGATCTTAGTTCTCCGTAGAGATTATTTGACACTTCTATGTGTAACTCAACAGTAAGAGCCGTAATTGTAACCTCAAGTGAAGGCATAATGAGGTAAATTTAATCGGCAAGCATATCCATCAAACGTTTCACAGTTGCTGGAGCGTTGGTATGACCGAAAGGAAATGTAATAAATTCAAGGAAGTAAATCGTTAAGTACTGCAGATATTAATTTATTCCAAGAATTAACAGTGTTACTAATTGAATGATACTATAAGAAAGCATCACTAAAAGGTTCAACTACAGAACGAAATAATTCTATTTCAGAAACATCATGTGCCTTACGAGGTTGTTCTACTGTTTTGATAAAAGTATAAATTACTTCATGGTTACCTTTATCATTAAAATGGACATTTCATTTATAAATAGGGACACACAGAAATGTTGAAGAAAAATTTGAATCATTACTGTTGTGGTTTGCTGCGAGAGGACTTACTAGCCAAATGCACTTGTTCAGAAAATTCACCTCATAAACTTAAAGTCTTAATTGAGATTTCATCGTATTCGCCAGATTCAAGTCTATTAATACCATTAGAAACGTGATTAAAGCGACTTTCAAACCTTTTCGTCGAGGTAGCTACGGAAGCAGTAGTTTTAGAATTACATTCTCTTCTTATATTTTTTATAGCTTCTCAAATGAATAGGGACCAGAAATACTTTAGAAACTACGATTATGAACTTTTTTATGTAATAATGCTCTTAAAACAGTGTATTGTTCATTTCCATCATCGGCCGTAGTACAACTTTCATTTCATATTTAATTCAAAAAGTCTCAAGCAATTTGATATAATATGATGTAATGGAGAAATTTTCACAAAATTTATGCCAAATATAAGTAATATAAGTAAGTAATTCATAGAATTATTCCTATGGCAAGGATTCACAGTATCGCCGGGTGCGAACATTTTAAGCAAGTTGCTTTAGATAATTTCCATTTCGTCTCGTTTTCCGAAATTTTCGTTTTAAAAGTCAAAAGATTTAAAATGTTTTGTTGTTGCTATTTGAGGATATTGGCGTTTTTTTACAAGTTAAAATTTGGAATTTCATTGCAAAGACGTATAGGATGTATTTTGTTTGGTGTCAAATAATGGTAATTCAAGATTTAATTACGTTTCGGTCACAGGCGACACTTGCGTTACAGTTAGAGCAGTGTTAGAATAGTTTTTGTGCAAATAAGTATTTTCGTTATTTTAAGTTTTAGAAATTCTCGTGAGTTGAAGGAGTAAATTAAGTTCATTTAAAATCAAGTTGATATATCGTTTGCTTTATATTGTATTTTGGACTAGAATTTGTCGTATTTAGTTTAAAATGGATTTCTTTGGCAGAATTAGTATAAATTGGAATCGTGAATATCATATACATTTTCCCAAGGTTTAAAGTTAAAAGCGCAATTTATTATTGAGAGATAAAATTCCAAGTTGTTTTTCGTATTAGGTTTGGGTTAACGTCCATATGAGCAGGGTGCCAAGATTTTTTTGCAGTACAGCTTACCGATTTATTTTTAATTAAGATTTATCATTATCGGAGAAGGCAATATTTGTCTGAACTACAATATGACCTCAATAAAATTTAAGTGCATATGTACTGTACAATAGATAAGCCGATGGTTACTTGAAAAGCTGTGAAAGCAAAAATACGTAATTTTTCTCGATAATTTACGGAAAGGGCATATCGTTTCAACCGCATTGATAATTTTAACAAATACGTTTTGATAGGTTGTTGTTTTTAAAATTGAATATGGCGTAACACAAGAATTTTTGAATGTCTGTCCGCAGTCCTGGCCTTGATCTGGTGAAGTGCAGTTGTGGTATAAGAGAGGTCTCCGCATTTGCCATCGACGTTTCCGGTCCTTCCTGAACGTATCGTGGACTATGGGTCCGTTTCGCCTTTGTGCGGTTTTTGTTGGTGGTTCACAAGGCCGGAGAACATTGTGTGTCTTATCGTGGTCTACTAGACCTACTTATCGTTCCTGAAGACAGGAGAGTGTTTTCCCAAGTGCTTCCTGAATTACGCAGTTTTTATCGCTTTTGCGGATTTTATATACTGTTTATGGTGGAGTATTGGGGTGCCCGAACCTTATGTTTTTACGTACCTCTGTAACCGATCTTTGATAGACCAAGTCTCACTGTATATAGTTGTGTAAATAGTTATTTCAAATCATGACTAGACCTGTAAATAAAGCTACTGTATTAAGTCAAGATTGTGTAAATAATTTCGTGCGTAAAATATTTTTCGTGTACATAAACTATACAACGTCCAAGTTAGTCAAGTAAAACGTAGTGCTATTGAAGTTGTTATTTGGAGATTGCTGCATTGGTTTACCGTTTGGAAGTCATTAAGCAGTTATCCTCAAGGCGTTCATGTCCAGATTTCTTCCGCTATCAATTTTCAAGAATTTTGTAGAAGGTACATTGTACGTTTGTTGTGATTGTGTTATTATACGACTGTTTGCATTTTGGTGAAGCTTTTTGGCGATAAAGCGAATAAACGTAGCCATATTTAGCTGAAGTGTTGATGCATCGTTTTCTTTTTGAATTTTTTTAGAATGTTTAATTGAATGCACTGCAGATTTATGTGTACAAAAATTCCACGCTGCAAAATAAATGATTTGGAGCAAACATCTGTTTACGTAAATATTTTGAGTTCTAACAGAATTGAGGTAACTTTAATTTCAAAATTTAAACTAAACTAGAAGACTAGAGCTTGCAAGCTTAACCTATTTAAGGAATATGGATAGTATCTCCTTCTCTAACCAAATTATTAGGTAACCGGCCACAAATTAGTACGCCGTAAATTTAACAAATGTATCATTGTTGTGTTTTTTATTTATGTATGGTCAATAGACGTACAATTAATTGGGGTTAATATCGTTATTTGTGATCTCCTCCCGAGCAGTGAAAGCAATAATTAACGAAAAGTGGTGATTTAAATATTAAAAATTAAAAGATTTAATTAGGAGCTAATTTTGATTTAATATTTTATTGGTTTGTTTTGAAATTGACCAGTTGCAATTCCCTAAAATTGACTCATTTAGTTTCATATAGTTTTCTTTGTAGTTTTTTTATTAAATAGTTTTTTATTTAACGAAACAAATCAGAGAATTTTTAATGACGTTTATCTAGTTTGTCTAGTTATTTTATTCTGAGTTCAATTGATGAATTTTGGAGATGATTAGTATTGGAATTTGACTTGGCAATAATTAATCGAAACATTAGCGTTGTTTGTTTTTGTGTTTGGTTTTGAGTGTATTTTGATTACAAACGTTGGGGGTAACGTAAAGTAAAATTAAGTTAAAGAAAGCCATTGAACCCCCAACAGCTGATTTGCGTGCGCACTTCCTCAGTATTTGCAGCGTGTGGTTGTTTTGTGGATTTGCTCTAGAGCTAAAGTTCCGAAACATCCCCTACGTCCTCCTGGAGGTAGCCCACGTAAAGGTACCTGGGACCTATGACTGTTCAAGGCTGATTTATCTATGTGTGCCTAGGTGTATTCTTACTGATTTTGTCTTCATAGCGCCTACTACTCGACTTTATCCCAATTGCGATGCACCCTTATTCGCGACTTTCGACAATACGACTAACCACCTTCAGTATTTTTAAATTCAAAAACAAGCCCACGGCCCTCTGTTCCTCCGAACTAGTCCGGTGCACTTTCCGTGTTAATTTTATTTTCGACCGTAACATGTTTGACTAATTTATGAAAACTTGTGCCTCCAGATATGGCTTTATACCACTTTGTTTTCTGTATTTGAACAAAAAAAATGGTCTGCATAGCATAAAACAAGTTTATTATTAGCGTCATGTAGGTCAATATTACATTCAAGATTTCAAAGTACGATTATCCACACATAAATGTGACAATGGTCTGGATTTCTAGTTCCTTGAAGTATTATCCTGTTCCGATCTTTGTCTGGTGTCAAGTGGTGTCGAAATTACGGTTTAATGGGATTTTAAATTGATTACACTCAAAGTCTACAAAATCTACAAAACGAGATTGACATAGTACAGGTTTCGAAACTGTAACCCAAAAATTCGCACGCAATTTACGGATTAACACTGTAACGTACCTATTGGTTATTATTGTTTTATCTGATTGAAAGTACAGGATTAAAAAAAAGATGACTGTGGTTTCTAGGGTAAAAAATTCCGGATGTAAAATCCTGCCTGTTCGGTTGTCTGGGAGCTACCTCGGTCATCGAAAGCACTCATTTTCTGATCTATTATTGTAACATCCGTGGTGTCAGGTCTAAAGTTAATGTTGTTCACTGACATCTTGAATCGTTTATATGCTACTACTACACTACTTACTCAGAATAATGCGAACAAACAAATGAAGAGTATACATCAATCGAAGAAAACTCATCCAATCCGAAATACTTTTCTCTCATACATCTCAACGTACAATGTTTATCCAATAAAATTAATTTGCTAGACCTGTATGTTTACAAGCACAAAATGGACTTTGTGTGTATTACTGAATATTGGATTTACGCCGATACAACTGACTATCAAAATACATGAAAAAAAAATTCACGGCGGTAGCATTACCTACGCGCGGAATAATATAGCTGTCAATTTCAGGAAGGTGGAGAACATTTGCAATTTGTCAATAGAATTCCACTTTGAATGATCTGCTGTCTCCTGTGGTAAGTCATGTATTGTTCGTGTATATCGTTCCCCTAACGGAGATTTAGACACGTTTTCTTGTCACAACTATCTCAACTAATGCATTTGTTGGTCAGTAACTATGAAGCCATAGTTGTTGTGGGTGACTTTAATATCAACGCTTTGCAAACGTCAATAGAATATGAAAATGACTGTGCCATTATTAATTTACTCGAGTTAAAAATGTATGTTGATGGTCCTACCAGAATAGCAGCATATGGTAATAAATTATGTAGTAGTGCCATTGATTACATTATTACTAGTACCGATGTAATCCGTGCACACACATTTATTAACGCGAATATTGGATTTTCTGACCATAATGGTCAAATATTAGGATGGTCACAGGGGAGGGCAGAATCCCACCCAAAGAAAAAAAAATCCAAGTTAATTCGAAAATTTACCCAATCAGCAATATCTCAATTTCGATACTTGTTTAGTCGTGACCAACGTTTTTACAACTGTGATTTAAGGAGTATTGGGATCTTTTTTTTTCTCTTTCATCACTGCATTTCCAAAGACGTTCAAAACCACAGTGTCACTTCCTTCCAAAAACATTAAGTATCGTTTCAAAATGGATACGGTAAATAAGTTGCGAATTCTAAAAGAATGAAATTTTGATCGAAAACAATCAAATAACGATGCCTTGAATGAACAATATAAACGATTAAAAAAAGAAATCAATAAATTGGTAAATACAGAAAAACAAAACCAGACTTTGGAAATTTTAAAAATATCAAAAAATATTGGAAAAACAATGTGGGGCTTAATAAAAGGGACTACTGTTAAAAATAAAAACCAAATAAATTTAAAAAAAGACGACAAATTAGTCAAAAACCCAATAGAAATTGCAAATATGTTTGGACCCTATTTCGGAACTGTAGTAAAAGATTTGGTAAATTAAAATTTTCAAAATTGTACTTCTTCTGACTGTACTGTGAGTATAGTATCCTTAGTAAAATCACTGTTCTTTATACCGGTCATACGAAATGAGGTTAACGATATTATTTTCTCACTAAAAAATAAAAAGTCTAGTGGATTTGGATGAAATATCCTTTAAGTTGGTTAAAACGTGTGCTGACATTCTTTCTAAGCCATTAACCGTTGTTATTAATGACTTTGTGACAAAAGGGTATTTCCCAATAGAATAAAAAGTTGCTAAAATCATCCCTGTTCCTAAAAAAGGAGATCTTACTGGATAAAGGAAAATCTGTATATGTTATTTTCTTTGCCCTCTCTCGTGCATTCGACACATTAAATTGACAATACGTACAAAAAAAGTTACATGCATTGAAAATCCGTGGGAACTCTTGTCTTATCTAGAAGATCGTAGTTTGTCTGTTAAAATAGAACAAGATCAATCTGATCACTATAATATTAATACGGGGATACCTCAGGGTAGTGTACTGGGTCCTCTAATATTCCTCCTCTATATCAACGACCTGCCCGACTATTTGAGCGAATTTAAAATGTGTATTTACGCTGATGATGTATCACTTGTGGTTTCAGAAGATGATGCTGTGATAGCTAGCGATAAAGTTGTAAATGCAGTTAATCAGTTCTCAATATGGCGCGAAAGTAATCGATTAATAGTTAACATAGATAAAACGGTAATTATACAATTTGGTAATATGAAGAAGCCATTAAAACCTATTAGATTTAATACAAATATTAAAACTATAGAAACAAGCAAATTTTGTATTGTTCTGGGACTACACATCAACTTATGTGGAACGAACACATAAATAACTTACGAATGAAATTACACAAATCGATATTTCTCTTGTTATCACTTAAACAATCATTAAACAGAAACTGTCCATTAACCGCATATTATAGCACATTCTATTCTGATTTAAGTTATAACGTTATATTGTGGGGCACGTCAACGAATGCTAATAGTTTATTCATTTTCCAAAAGAAGGCGATTCGAATAATATATAACTTGCTATACAATGAATCATGTCGCGATGTTTTCCGAAAAAATAAGATTCTAACTTTAACCTCAATATACATCTACAAAATATGTATTTACATATATAGTAACCAAAACAAGATACAAAAAAACTCAGACACGCACCCTTACCATACACGTAAGAGGACTGATTTTTGTGTTCCTAAGCATTCACGCACATATTACAAAAAAAGTCCTGATGTTGGTGGAATGGAGCTATATGACAAGCTGCCACAAAACATCAAAAATAGTAGAAGTGGCTTAGCTTTCAAAAGGGAATCAAAAAAATTTCTTTCCGAAACGACGTTCTACACCTTGAACGAATTTAATAGTGATACGTTTACATAATTCAGCTGCCGCATTGCTATATCCATACTATTTTGAGCAAAAATTCTTGTATTTTGTAATTTGCAGTTTATTTTTGACTTGCCTTATTTTGTTTGATATTTGACATATTTCATCTACTATTAATTGTAGGCAATGAAGATGAATAAACATTATTATTATTATAACTCCCAAATTCGACCTCATTTGCTCCAAAATACGCTCTCGATATCGTTGATCGTATTCAAAGAAGAGCGGTTAGGCTTATAAATGACCAGTCTTTAACTTCTTACATACAGTCCCGTGTGCATAGAAGAATAGGATAAATATAGGTTTTATGGGAGAACTTTATTTTCTTCCGTACAATTAATAAACTTTTTAATTGTTCCAAAAATACAAAAAGCCGTACACTTTCAAGCATGTGCACGGCATCTGATCCTGTGGGTATACCTTAGCTCACATAATCATGCCATATAGTTACCACTTTCCGCTCATGCTGCTTTTGAGACTTATTTAAGGAATTTTAGAGAAACAGCACTTGGAACGCTACCTTCGTCGCAATAAGTTTGAATTTCTTCACAGAAGTTGATAGAATTGAGATACGGTACGCTTGTTAGAAGCTACTTAAGGTTGTAGGGTCGTGACGATTTAGAGATAAGTTGTTCTTTCCTTGTATTAATCCATTAAAACAGACTATGTTTTATCATCAGTTATCCGAAAACGAGGAACGTTTCTCACATGGACGTGCGATTTAATAGCATTTTTTCGAATCAATTCGTATATTGTTCATTGTGGATGTTGCCCTTTAAATATTGTGCCAAATTATTTTCTTCCTTATCAGCAAACATGTTTCATTTATTAAAATCAAAATCTAGTTCCTTTTATTTCATTTAAAAGGCATACTCTGGAATAAAAAAATTCCCTTCAGCTAAACTGAATTGTAAACTAGGTGAACGCTAATGCATTACAGGACTTACTTGCAAAATACTAAAAAATGTATGGGGTATTTTTTTATCTTTCCAATATTCAGCTGTGTTAGAAATATTTAATAAACCCCTCTCCGAGACATCCCGACATCATGGCCGATCTTACGAAACTTGGTCAACAGTTATAAATTGAGTTAATAAGTCGATTTAGCGATAGTGAAAAAAAAAGTCGATTGCACAACCTTCCATACTGTTGGACTGTTTCATATCATTTTAAAGCTCCCTTTCAAATAAAGTATGAATATGTGTATATTATACCGGCAATACGAGGAATGTTTTCAATTTCCGGAAAAACCGGAAGTAGTGTTTTCATCAGGGTAATATCATTTCATTAGCGCAAATGAACAAAGCTTATTTCCAAAATTCCAAGTTTGTAACCAAAATAGTTAAAAGTTATAACAATATCAATATTAAATATTTGAAAATTCGTATCTCCTGTTCGAATAATCTCTTAAGTTTGACCCCTTAAACGTAGGCAAATTTATACCATAATTTATTACGTAAAGAAATCTCTTTAAAGAACCTTTATTTAACTACGCATGTCTATTTCCAATTCTTTTATATCTTGAACGGCATCGGAAGTATATGTTTATTTTGTATACTCCATGCCAGCCGGGGAGGTACCACCACCCTTACCATGGGCTCCTTAATATTGGGTCTCCGATTTTATTAGCTCGGTAAGGCCTGCCGGTTACCTTTTCCTTCATCCTTAATCTATTCTTATCCTTATTCTTCCTTCTCGCCCTCACTGTCTTCCTATCGGATTAAAAGTCCCAAATTAAAAAATAAGATGGCTGTGGTTTCTAGGGTAATAAATTCCGGACGTAAAATCCTGCCCCATTCGGATGTCCGGGAGGGCAGGGCCCAAGCGACCACGGTCATCGAAAGTATCAACTTTCTGATTCACTACTGCAACATCCGCGGTATCAGGTCCAATCTTAATGCCATTCACCAACATCTCGAACAATTACAACCTGATATTTTGTTTCTATCTGAAAAACAAGTCTCTTTTGAAAGCTCCGAGTCACCCAACTTGCAATTTCCTCAATACCACCTTCACTCTAACTTTCGATATAAAGGAGGCGTATGTGCCTACAACAAGGACAGAATTGCTTGCAAGAGGGTTTTTTCCTTAGAAAATAAAAATTTTGACGTGATTTGGTTTAAACATTCTGGTACTAATTTTGTGAAATTCTACTGTTGCATTTATAGGTCTCCTAATGGCAGTAACTTTCAAGACTTCTTCGATTACCTTAGTATGAAAGTTGACCATCTCCTGTCTAAGTTTCCATCTTGCGATATCTCAATTGTAGGCGATTTCAATGTTCATAACTCTACTTGGCTTCAGTTTTCATCTACTACAAAACCTGCTGGTCATAGTGCAGAAACATTTGCTATTTCATGTGATCTCAGACAAATCATTTCTGAACCCACAAGAATCCCTGATAACTCTAACCATACTCCACATCTTCTAGATGTCTTTCTTACATCAAACCCTCTTGTTTATAAAACTTCCGTTCTTTCACCTTCAGGTACTTCCAACCATTGTCTAATTCCACTGTTGTTCGCAAAACCGAAAGAACCTTGTGGTGTTTTAAGTCAGCTTGATGGAGTAATTTACGAGATTTCTTTCCATGGCGTGAATATTGTTTTAAGTCGTCCTCATATTCGGACATCGCTTTTTCAGTATCTGAAGTCATCCTCATGGGAATGGAGTTATACATTCCCAAAAAACAGTATCATATAGGTTATTCACGTTCCCAATCCTGGCTCGATAAGGCTTGTGCTGATGCAATATCTTTAAAAAATAAATATTACATTAAATGGAAATCTAATAAATCGGTCGACAGTCATGTAGAATACGTTGGTGCTAGAAATATCTGCAAAAGAGTCGTCACTAAAACTAAAAAGTTGTTCGAACAACGAAAATGCAATGAACTAGCTACATATCCTTTAGGCAGTCGTAAATTTTTGTCTTTAGCTAAAACCATTAGTAAAAAATTTGGAACATCTTCATTTCCCCCCTGAAATCTATTGACGGATCGGTAGTTGCTGATTCTGTAGACAAAGCCAATCTTTTTGTGGATTTGTTTGCATTAAAACTCGTGTCCCAATGATTCTGGAAAAGATGTGCCCCTAGTCAACTCTTCTTCATACGCTATGAAACCAATTTATTTCCGGTACAAGCTCTTGGAATCGATCATCAGTAGGCTTGATCTCAATAAGGCGACTGGCCCAGACGGTATCCCAGCTATTGTCTTAAAGAAATGTTCCCCCGAACTAGTACCAGTCCTATCTAAGCTCTACACGACCTCTATGTCTTCTGGGGAATTCCCTTCATCATGGAAGTTAGCAAATGTTCAACCTATTTCCAAAAAAGGCGATAAGACCGATCCCTCGAGCTACCGACCAATTGCCATCACTTCCATTTTGTCTAAAATCATGAAAAAGGCCATCAATCAGCAACGGCTCACGTTACTTGAAACTAACAAACGCCTTAGTGACCACCAATATGGGTTTAGGCAAAGTCGTTCATCAGGTGATCTTCTTTCATGTGTGACCCAAGTTTGGAACAATACAGTAGATAAGTCCGGTGAAACAGTTGTAGTCGCTTTAGATATTTCAAAGGCATTTGACCAAGTTTGGCATAAGTGTTTACTTCCCAAACTCACCTCGTTTGGGTTAAATGATACGCTCATCAACTGGGTTTTTAGTTTCCTTGATAAAAGACGAATACGTGTCGTGGTTGATGGCTTTTTTTCAAAACAAGTTAGGATTAACTCGGGAGTACCACAGGGATCCATTATAGGGCCTACACTCTTTCTGCTGTACATAAATGACCTTATTTCTTCAACAACTAACCCCATCCATTGCTTTGCTGACTATAGCACTCTTCACTATAGTTCATCTCAGTCTATTCTATGTCAAATCAAGGAATTAAAGCTGAAATGGCAAATTCAATCAACAAAGACATTCAACGTATTCTCGAATGGGGAAGCAATAATCTAGTTAAATTTAATGCTAACAAAACTCAGTGTTTCCTTGTGTCCGCCAAAAACGATCGATCATTTCCTGTTGTAAGTATGAATGGCTCAGTTCTTAAGTTTTCAGACTCTACTACTCTGTTGGGTCTGACTGTATCTTCAAATCTCTCATGGGTTGACCATCTCTGTCAGCTACCAAAACAGCTGCTCGTAAAATAGGCTTTTTGTACAGGTCTAAGCAGTAGTTTACCTCTCGACAACTCCTGCCCTTGTAAGGTCCAAATTCGGCCTCATCTGGAATACAATTCTCACCTCTGGGTTAGTGCTCACCAATACGCTCTCGATATCGTTGATCGTATTCAAAAGAGAGCGACTAGGCTTATAAATGACCCGTCCTTTACTTCTCACATACAGTCCCTTGAGCGTTGAAGGATGGTTTCAGTTCTTTCTTTGTATTATCGTTATTACAACGGCTATTGTGCTGCTGAATTATATTCTTTGATACCATCTCGGGCTATCTTTGCGAGAAACACTCGGTTCGCTCATTCACATTATCAGTAAGCAGTACAAATCTCCACTTGTTGTACCAAACGGGCGCAATGCACATTTTTCTACACGGCTTCTAAACTCTGGAATGATCTACCTAGTTCCTGCTTTCCTCTCACTTATGATATGAGAAAATTTAAGGTAGCTGTTCGTAGGCTTCTATTGGCAATTCATTATCCCTCTATCCATCTTCCTAAGTGTTCCTGAGTGCTTTAGCACGATAGGTCAAATTTAGCCTGTTCTGGTCCACAATCATAAAAAAAAAGTAAAACGAAAATGTATGTGACTGTAACTGCGCCATATCCAATTTTGAAAGTTTCAAAAAATTGCATTTCATGCGAGTTATTAATGACCTGAATTTCAATCTTTTGTATTAAAGTTTGAAAATTTTCCCCCAAAATCACCCCCTTATTTTCACCCCCTGTATACCAATTGCGTTTAAAAGTTTGTTTTGTCGACATAATTGTCTTGTAGGCCTTCATTCCAAATTTCATCAAAATCGTCCCTACAGTTGCGACTGGCGAGTGACCACATACACACAGACACACCCAGACATTTTGAAAAATTTTTTTCCGGGTTCAAAATAACGCAATTCATTTTTTCGATTTTTTTCGACCGCAATATTTCCTTGTTTAGCAAGAAAGTAAAAATGATTAAGTAAAACTGACATTATATGCAACTGACCGGGGATAATTAATAAGTATCGGATCTCTCAGTGTATTAGCTACCACACGTCGAATAACGGAGCCATTACATAACGGCAATGTTAAAAAAAATACGGTATAACAATGTAGCCATAATTTGATACACGACATATAATGTCTGCACAATTCCAGCACTATCAGTGATACCCAAGTATGACAATAGGTCAAATGTAGCTACTAAAAGTCTAGCACTGCATATAATTATTAAACTGATACATCGGGTGATAAACCTTTGCAGCACAAATTCGCACAAATCATTTAAAACTGATTTCACACCACGTCAAGTTCTAGGGTATTTCTGCATTAGAATTGAATAAGATGTGTAAAAAAGTACATAAAGAGAAACTAGAATTAGTTATGTAGCACATTGTTTTTGTTTGAACATATCCTAAATGCACGGAAAATTGTTAAACTGTATATTCGAAGATTGTTAGAAGAGTTAATAGTAAATTGTGTTACATTGTCTATCTAATTGCTATCGAGCGGTTGTTGTTTAGACGGTAATTTATAACTCGAAGTTGTTTCTCTTTCTCGTACTATCTGATTATCGTTTTGACACAGAGATAAACCTTTTTTTCTGTAATAGAGTAGGTGTTTAGCTTGGACTTGATGTAAAATTATGTGCTTTAAGCTTTACGTTTTTAGTTGATCTTTAAAGGAATAACATGTAGCGAACAGCTCAATTGAAATTGTGAGTTCCGTATCATCGTCAAACATTGTACGTGGGAGCAAGGTGTAGGGGAGTTTTATTATTTATTCGTGGTTTTACAGAAAAGATGTTTATATAAACAAAGTTCTACTTAGTTTTTGTGTATTCAATGTTCTGATAACTTCAGCAATCTGTATCAAAAAATTCCTTTTCTAACTGGCTAAACCACTATTAAAATTTTGCGTTAAAAGGTTTTAAATAGACAATATTAGCAGTTTTATTGTCGTAATTTTTAATGTTTTTTTAATTTGTTCGTTTACTTGAAGTAGTTTTTTATTTATAATTTTTCTAATTTAAGTCGTTTAAGTGTAACAAATTTCGTTAACGTTTGCGGATTGAAGTGAGTGTTTTCATGTACTACGTTTATGTAAATACTGGCATTACTTTAAAATCTTGACACGTTCATGTTTTCAAATTTCCATTGTACACAACCGTACAAATTTGAACGAGACATATAGCGAAATGTATGTACATCTCCCATTAAATAAAGTCTTATAGATTTGAACATTTTACTTTTAGGATTGGAGTGCATTATTCACTAGTATACATAAGCAAATTAGCGTCAAATCTAGTTCAATACAAACTTTATATATGAAATTTTAACGTAAGAGTACAAATACAATTACCACAGCCAGAAGTGGGATAATCTTCAAATATGCGGAGATGAAAATTATATATCTAGCATACAAGTTGGCGCATAAAATATGTGTATAGAGTTGATTTAGTGTATTTCCACATCTTGCGTTTCATATTGCATTCTAATTGGGTAAACATTTTTTTCTTTTTAATTTTAGAGAAGGAATTTGACAAATTAAAAATATAATTTTAGTCTTTATTAGTGCTATAAATCTTTATTTTTTGGCAATAACGGAATATACAACTGTTAAATCACTATTGATCAAGGAACTCGGATGACGGATGAAACAGTGAAACATACAAAGTTTACACGCAGTAATGAACGATTATAAAAATTATAAACACATATAGTTTGGGTAACAATCGTATATTCAAATGTAGATTTTACAAACCTTATACATTTTGACAGCAATTGCAGTAAAATAGAGAAACGTTTACTTATTTATAAATTTATTATTCACATGTATTAATCCAAAGTTTTCTCCTTTCACTGACGAAGTTACAAATAAAGCTCGTAAAATCCACATTTACACCAAAAAATAAGTGTTTATAGTTATGAATGGAAATCATGAAAGCTTTCAGTTTCAAAAATAACAAGAAATAGGCACTAGAGTAACAAAATTTTGTTAGTGACTAAGATCACTTACTAAACAAATTAGACACTATAAAAAATAATTGTCACCGTTTGTAGAAATAGTAGGAAGATATACTTTGTTTTGTCGTATTAAATTACTGAAAATTTAGGTTCGATCATGAAGTTTACGATTTAGTTACATATTTTTGCTATATTTGGTGGGTTTATTGTAAATTGGTGTAACCTATTGGAATTTAGTATTGTGTGAACGGCGTATATTTTTTGTTGAACTAAAATTTAAAATTACGATTATGTTTACAGGTATTGATGAACTTAATGTAGTAGGCCGTTTAATATTTTTAGTATGTAGTGGATAATCTTATTTTTAAGCAATCGCTAATTTATAGTTTAGCTTGGTGTGAAATTGTGTAATTCGAAATTGCTTCTTTGTAGTTAAAATTACTTTACGAAAGCGTAGGTTTGCAGATTGAAAACGTAGGCGACCTATTCCGGAAAACTCAGTACTGATAAAATAATATAACTAGAAAACTGTAGTTTTAATAATATGTTAATTTAGAGTCGATTTTTCAAAGTTTAGTGGCGAGGAAAACAGATCATGTTACAATTTTTTTTTTGTGATATCTTGACGGTGCAAGATGTCGCTACTGACGGATTTTCTAGTTCGTGTTCCCAAAAATTTTCTTATTTTCACCGTGTTACGATTTGAAACAGTTATAGGTTTAGTATTGTACATATTTCGTGAAGTGTAAGATGGCGAAGTCTAGTAGGATTGCGAGAGGAGTTTAGTGGCTAATTAGGTAGCGATCGTTCATTTGAGTGAGCCGTGCGCGTATACTCGTTAGAATGGTGTGGTTGTATTCCCGGTGCACTACAACCACCCAGGGAAAGAATACGTGTCAACGGCTTAGTTAAATACAGTAATTTGAAGGGTGTTGGTTAATGAACGTGAATGTTGAGGGGTATCAGTTAAGCGCACGTGGTGACACTTATTTTGGTTATCAAATGAGAAGGAGATTCCGGTATTCTGTACTGTTTTTTAGTGAACTGAGAACATAAAGTAAATCTATTCAAGTGGGTTCTGTTATTTTTTTAAATAAAGATAAACGTTGCTGTTTTAAGTAACAATTTTGCCTTATGAAAAATACAAAGCACGCGTCACCAGGTCTTCATATTTTTTAAAAGTTACAGCTTTACGTAACTGGTAGTAGTAGTACCCAGGCACTATCCCCACCTCCTTTTACGTCACAAGCCCCGCCCTTTCACTTTTTATATGCCCACGTGGACCGGTTTTCCACCCTTATTTTTACCGCTTACGTGTAGGACGTGTTTTTCACCCTATTTTGCACATTCACGTGTGAGACCGGATTTTCAACCCTTATTTTTATATACCCTCGTGTGAGACCGGATTTTTCATCCCTATTTTTACACTCGCGTGTGAGACCGTATTTTCATCCCGTTTTCATCCCTAATTATTTTTATATACCCTCGTGTGAGACCGTATTTTCAACCCTTTTCAACCCTAATTATTTTTACATACACCCACGTGTGGGACCGTATTTTCAACTTTTCTTTTATCCCTAATTATTTTTACTCGCTTACGTATAGGACGTGTATTTTCATCCCTTATTTTTAATAAACTTATGACGCCGGTTAAAATTGTCACCTAAACATATGGCAACACTGCTTTGGATTTTGACGTCACAAGACCGCCTGCGAGGGACGTACATTTCAACCCTGACAGTATTTTCAACCTTTTGTTTGTATTTAAGAGCCCTTTTGGCGGGAGCCCCTAAAGGATAGGCAAATGCATGCGCACGTAGGATCGTTTTTTTACCTATTTTTAAGGGTTAATAAACGGTAGGATATTTTTAGTATTAAAGAAACTAATCAAGGTAAAGATAACGTATACGTTTGATTTTAAAATACACTATTACATTCTATAACGATAATAAACAGTTAATGGCATTGCATAATCAGCTAATTACCCTGTTGTTGTCATACAATGTGAATGTACGGTTTAGCGACTATTTAATATGAATTGAATTTTATCAAATGAGATTGCATAATTGTTGTTATTATTAAAATCATTATTAGGTTCCTTTAATCCCATATCTAGATTGTGGTCCTCTTGTGGTGAAAATTCATTTGAATATATTTTAAATGAAATTGATTTAAAAATAAAATGTGTAATTAACTAATTGATTAACCTGCTTACAGCAATAGTAATTATCGAAAATTAAGGAATGTCGCTTTTATTTATTTACCTTTTTAATACGTATTATTTACATACAATATATTTTGGTTTTAAATATGAGTCACAATGTGTCGCAATCCTTTTGCTTTAATTATGGGTCATAATTAAATCTAGTTGTCGCTCAAGGTAGTCACTACCAAATTAATCTCATGTACAACAAGAAACTTAATATCAATAATGTATAACAAAGTATTTTTATAATGCCATTTTCGCATAGTTTAATGTCCATGTAAGGATCGTATTTTAGCCTTGAGAGATCGGATTTGGTCTGGGTCAGACTAGTTGGTCCAGTATCGAGATTGTATTCTAAATTGTCTCCTGTGAAAGTTAGCTTTACAAAACACAGACACAACCACAAGTACGAGCACAAACATAAACACAATCACAGGAACAATTACAAGCCCAAGAATCAGGACATGCACAAACACAAGCACAGGAACAATTACAAGTACAAGCGAAGCACAGGTACATACAAACACACAAACACGAAAAACAAATTGCAAACACGAAAACGAAAATTCGCAAACACGAAAATTCGTAAACACACAAACTCACAAACACAAAAACGAAAACGAAAATTCGCAAACACGAAAAATAACAAACACACAAACGCGCAGAGTACGAAAAACGCAAACACGAAAAATCGTAAACACAAAATTCTCAAACACGAAAACCGCAAACATACAAACGCACAAACACGAAAAACGAAAACACACAAACGAAAAACGCAAAGCTGCCGAATGAATTAAGACTGGGATTTGGAGTCTATAAACAAAATGATTCTCTGTCTCTGTCTCTGTCCCTGTCTCTGTCTCTGTCTCTCTCTGCCTCTGTCTCTCTGCCTCTGTCTCTGTCTCTGTCTCTGTCTCTGTCTCTGTCTCTGTCTCTGTCTCTGTCTCTGTCTCTGTCTCTGTCTCTGTCTCTGTCTCTGTCTCTGTCTCTGTCTCTGTCTCTGTGTCTGTGTCTGTCTCTGTCTCTGTCTCAGTCTCTGTCTCAGTCTCTGTCTCTGCCTCTGTCTCTGTCTCTGTCTCTGTCTCTGTCTCTGTCTCTGTCTCTGTTTCTGTCTCTGTCTCTGTCTCTGTCTCTGTCTCTGTCTCAGTCTCCGTCTCCGTCTCTGTCTCTGTCTCTGTCTCTTAATCGCATACGGTCGAGGTGCGTGTCTGGGTAGTTGATTAAAGCACATACAAGTCGAAAACACATTCTTCTTGTGGCTGGGGGATCGATTTCAAGCATCTCAACACTTGTGCCGCATACATCTTTCTTCAATTTTTATCTGCACTCTGTTTGAGGCTGTAGTACGTTTTTCTAATACATAAACAGAATCTTCAATACTGTGATACGTGTAGCAGCAAAACACATTAGCTAGTTAGTTTCACCTCTATATTACTTTACATGCAAGCCTGATCTAATCATAAATAAATACTTCTGTTAAAAAAGCTAATTAAACATAACCCACGGCCTGGGTATAGCAAGCAACGCTTCCAATTATAGCTTTTAGACAACACAATAGGGCCTACAACTAAATACAATCGACTAGCGCTGCTTTAGTACGAGGATCAAACAAAAAACGCGCATGCACGCACGCACGCACGACTACGCACGCACGCACGTACACGTACGCACGCACGCACGTACACACGTACGCACGCACGCAAGCTAGCACGCTCGCACGCACGCACGTATGCGCGCGAGCGTTCGCACGACCGTACGTACGCTCGCACGCACGCACGTATGTGCACACACACACACACACACACACACACACACACACACACACACACACACACACACACACACACACACACACACACACACACACACACGAGAGAGCGCGAAAACACGCTAAAGCGAAAAACTTGTAAACTTGCAAACATGAATCAAGACGGTGGAGCACCGCTAGGAAAAAAAAACAGGTTTATTAACAAAACCGAAGGAAAGCTTAACGTTTTGAAAATATATTATTATTATTATTATTATAAACAACAATACATTATTATTATTTAATAACATGCTTTATCGGTTTTCTTCTTCTTCTTGAACCGTGAGTCGTCCTCATCATCATCATGATTTTGAGATTTGCCCTTCTCCCCTACCTCATAGCTCTTCTTTCTCTTCTGTGAACCATCATCTTGGATGTGAGATACACCCAGCTCAACCACCTCATCGCTTTCATCATTATCTTGAACGGTTATGTTGTAATAGTTTATTAACAAGTCAGTAAAATCTCTAATGTCCGCTGATGTTGGCTCATAAACAGGAGAATACATTATAGTAATGCTCACTCGATGACAGTTACACTTTAAAGAGCGAACACACGAGAAACGAGAACGCAGCTAGCCTTGGGTCTTGTGCGCAAGCGTACTCGTCAACGTTCGGTAGAATCGGACATCTTCGGGGATGTCTGAAGTATTGACCTAACCACACTCTAACATAGCCCCTGGGCATGTTTATAAAATCTAAATGCCTCTTTATGGTCGAGATATTTTCTCCTAAGACGCCAGAACGCAGCTAGCCTTTGGTCCTATGCGCAAGCGTGCTCGCATGTTCGGGTAGAATCGGACATCTTCGCGGGATGCCTGAAGTATTGACCTAACCACACTCTAACACAGCCCTGGGGCATGTTTATAAATCTAAACGCCTCTTTTATGATAGAGCTGTTTTCTCCTAAGACGCCAGAACGCAGCTAGCCTTTGGTCTTGTGCGTAAGCGTGCTCGTCAATGTTCGGGTAGAATCGGACATCTTCGGGGATGTCTGAAGTATTGACCTAACCACACTCTAACATAGCCCTGGGGCATGTTTATAAAATCTAAATGCCTCTTTTATGGTCGAGATATTTTCTCCTAAGACAGACGCAGCTAGCCTTTGGTCTATGCGCAAGCGTGATCGTCATTGATTCTAACACTAATTTTATACGCTGTTTGAGACTTTTGTCAACAGTACTTTGTTCGACTCTAGGATTCCACACTCTAACAAGCCCTAAAGAGGGTTAGTTTATAAATCTAAACCCGTCTTTTATGAGTGGTTTTCCATACAGACGTCCCGAAGATGCCGATTGCTCGAACATTGACTGCTACGCTTGTCGTCAATAGGACCAATAGGCTAGCTGCTTCTGCGTCTTAGGAGAAAATACTACGACCATAAAAGAGGCATTTAGATTTTATAAACATTCAGGGCTATGTTAGAGTGTGGTTAGGTCAATACTTCAGACATCCCCGAAGATGTCCGATTCTACCTGAACGTTGACTTGAGTACGCTTGCGCTAAAGACCATAGCTGCGTTCCGTTTCAGTATGTATCGCTCTTTAAAGTGGTAACTGTCATCGAGTGAGTCATTACTATGAATGTATTCTCCTGTTTATGAGCCAACATCAGCGACATTAGAGATTTTACTGACTTGTTAATAAACTATTACAACATAACCGTTCAAGATAATGATGAAAGCGATGAGGTGGTTGAGCTGGGTGTATCTCACATCCAAGATGATGGTTCACAGAAGAGAAAGAAGAGCTATGAGGTAGGGAGAAGGGCAAATCTCAAAATCATGATGATGGTGATGAGGACGACTCACGGTTCAAGAAGAAGAAGAAACCGATAAAGCATGTTATTAAATAATAATAATGTATTGTTGTTTATAATAATAATAATAATAATAATATATTTTCAAAACGTTAAGCTTTCCTTCGGTTTTGTTAATAAACCTGTTTTTCTAGCGGTGCTCCACCGTCTTGATTCATGTTTGCAAGTTTACAAGTTTTTCGCTTTAGCGTGTTTTCGCGCTCTCTGTGTGTGTGTGTGTGTGTGTGTGTGTGTGTGTGTGTGTGCACATACGTGCGTGCGTGCGTACGTAGTCGTGCGAACGCTCGCGCGCATACGTGCGTGCGTGCGAGCGTGCTAGCTTGCGTGCGTGCGTACGTGTGTACGTGCGTGCGTGCGTACGTGCGTGCGTGCGTACGTGTACGTGCGTGCGTGCGTGCATGCGCGTTTTCGTTTATCCTCGTACTAAAGCAGCGCTAGTCGATTGTATTTAGTTGTAGGCCCTATTGTGTTGTCTAAAAGCTATAATTGGAAGCGTTGCTTGCTTACCCAGGCCGTGGGTTATGTTTAATTAGCTTTTTAACAGATGTATTTATTTATGATTAGATCAGGCTTGCATGTAAAGTAATATAGAGGTGAAACTAACTAGCTAATGTGTTTTGCTGCTACACGTATCACAGTATTGAAGATTCTGTTTATGTATTAGAAAACGTACTACAGCCTCAAACAGAGTGCAGATAAAATTGAAGAAAGATGTATGCGGCACAAGTGTTGAGATGCTTGAAATCGATCCCCAGCCACAAGAAGAATGTGTTCGACTATGTGCTTCTAATCAACTACCCAGACACGCACCACGACCGTATGCGATTAAGAGACAGAGACAGAGACAGAGACGGAGACGGAGACTGAGACAGAGACAGAGACAGAGAGAGACAGAAACAGAGACAGAGACGGAGACAGAGACAGAGACAGAGACAGAGACAGAGACAGAGGCAGAGACAGACTGAGACAGAGACTGAGACAGAGACTGAGACAGAGACAGAGACAGACACAGACACAGAGACAGAGACAGAGACAGAGACAGAGACAAAGACAGAGACAGAGACAGAGACAGAGACAGAGACAGAGACAGAGACAGAGACAGAGACAGAGACAGAGACAGAGACAGAGACAGAGACAGAGAGCAGAGAGAGAGAGAGCAGAGACAGGGACAGAGACAGAGACAGAGAGAATCATTTTGTTTATAGACTCCAAATCCCAGTCTTAATTCATTCGGCAGCTTTGCGTTTTTCGTTTTGTGTGTTTTCGTTTTTCGTGTTTGTGCTTTGTATGTTTGCGGTTTTCGTGTTTGAGAATTTTTGTGTTTACGATTTTCGTGTTTGCGTTTTTCGTACTCTGCGCGTTTGTGTGTTTGTTATTTTCGTGTTTGCAATTTTCGTTTTCGTTTTTGTGTTTGTGAGTTTGTGTTTGCAATTTTCGTTTTCGTGTTTGCAATTTTCGTTTTTCGTGTTTGTGTGTTTGTATGTACCTGTGCTTGCGCTTGTACTTGTAATTGTTCCTGTGCTTGTGTTTGTGCATGTCCTGATTCTTGGGCTTGTAATTGTTCCTGTGATTGTGTTTATGTTTGTGCTCGTGCTCGTACTTGTGGTTGTGTCTGTGTTTTGTAAAGCTAACTTTCACAGGAGACAATTTAGAATACAATCTCCGATACTGGACCAACTAGTCTGACCCAGACCAAATCCGATCTCTCAAGGCTAAAATACGATCCTTACATGGACATTAAACTATGCGAAAAATGGCATTATAAAAATACTTTGTTATACATTATTGATATTAAGTTTCTTGTTGTACATGAGATTAATTTGGTAGTGACTACCTTGAGCGACAACTAGATTTAATTATGACCCATAATTAAAGCAAAAGGATTGCGACACATTGTGACTCATATTTAAAACCAAAATATATTGTATGTAAATAATACGTATTAAAAGGTAAATAAATAAAAGCGACATTCCTTAATTTTCGATAATTACTATTGCTGTAAGCAGGTTAATCAATTAGTTAATTACACATTTTATTTTTAAATCAATTTCATTTTAAAATATATTCAAATGAATTTTCACCACAAGAGGACCACAATCTAGATATGGGATTAAAAGGAACCTAATAATGATTTTAATAATAACAACAATTATGCAATCTCATTTGATAAAATTCAATTCATATTAAATAGTCGCTAAACCGTACATTCACATTGTATGACAACAACAGGGTAATTTGCTGATTATGCAATGCCATTAACTGTTTATTATCGTTATAGAATGTAATAGTGTATTTTTAAAATCAAACGTATACGTTATCTTTACCTTGATTAGTTTCTTTTAATACTAAAAAATATCCTACCGTTTATTAACCCTTAAAATAGGTAAAAAAACGATCCTACGTGCGCATGCATTTGCCTATCCTTCAGGGGCTCCCCGCCAAAAGGGCTCTTAATACAAACAAAAGGTTGAAAATACTGTCAGGGTTGAAATGTACGTCCCTCGCAGGCGGTCTTGTGACGTCAAAATCCAAAGCAGTGTTGCCATATGTTTAGGTGACAATTTTAACCGGCGTCATAAGTTTATTAAAATAAGGTGAAAATACACGTCCTATACGTAAGCGAGTAAAAATAATTAGGGATAAAAGAAAGGTTGAAAATACGGTCCCACACGTGGTGTATGTAAAAATAATTAGGGTTGAAAAAGGGTTGAAAATACGGTCTCACACGAGGGTATATAAAAATAATTAGGGATGAAAAACGGGATGAAAATACGGTCTCACACGCGAGTGTGTAAAAATAGGGATGAAAAATCCGGTCTCACACGAGGGTATATAAAAAATAAGGGTTGAAAATCCGGTCTCACACGTGGATGTGCAAAAATAGGGGTGAAAAACACGTCCTACACGTAAGCGTGTAAAAATAAGGGTGGAAAAACCGGTCCCCCACGTGGGCATATAAAAAAGTGAAAGGGGCGGGGCTTGTGACGTAAAAAGGAGGGGTGGGGATAGTGCCTGGGTACTACTGGTAGTCTTTACGAAAACTGATAAGTAATTCATACATATGTATTTTTAGATATCAAATTTCCTTTGTTAATGTCGAATGCTCGTGACGTCGTACTTGATTGGTTTCTGGATAATTCTTTCTATAATAATATAAAAGCTTTTGTGAGTATGCTGACAGTGGACAATTAATTGTTTGAAAGTGTCTTAATAGATTTTCGTTGAATTAAATTGTTTCTCTTAAATAGGTAGTAAATTTCTTTTGTAAAGGAACCACTATACCGATGCTGAAGGGCGTTAACATTTTCGAATTCTGTATCATTTATGTGACGGATTACTATAATATAATTGAATTTATGTCATTTAAGATAGGGACGTTGGTAGTTTCATTTGAATTAGAGAAGAAACTAAAATTAATTTCAAAAGTGGGAAGATTTCTTTGTTCTAATTGTTGAACAATTTTCAAGGGGCAATTAAGCAAAAAGTTAAAAGTTTAATGGCCGAATTATAATAGCTTTATTATGTCAACCCATGAAACCGTTGGTGGCGAGCAAAAATGTAGGTTCCAATATTTTTACCTGTTTTATGGTAGTGCACTCCTTTTTGTTTACATACATTTTATCCTGATCAAGACAGGGTGGCGTCCAAATCATTACCTGATCAGACATTACCGTATTTATTAATATCCACGACCTCACTACGAGCTAGTTGGCATCTTTCATTATTTTCCGTGCGTGTGACAATGCTTAATAACTAAAAAATGTATTTACTTTTCTGCTTCTTTATTTTTTTAATGCAAAACAATTCGGTAAAGTTCTGCTTGATCCTTTACAACTGAACTGAATGATAATTCCGTGGAAGTGTAATTTTATGGCGTCATCTATGAAATCTAAATTAATTCACATAACCGAAATCATGATAGCCTACAACAAAGACCTCCATAATTTAGGTAATGACGCGATCAGTCATATTGTAATTTGTACAAGTTATCATTTTTTCGTTCTATTATGCTTCAATAGCAGAACACTCGCACCTTACGCCGCCATGTTGGATTTTGTGATGTCACCTCTGGGGCACTTTAACCTTCACTTTTTTATATGATTACGTGGGGATCGCATTTTTTTCACCTGAGAATAAAAAGATTTAATCTGTTATTAATTAGACCCCGCTTTTTTTATTAACGGAGATTGCATAGTTATTATTACATTTTAATCCCATCAACAGATTGTGATCTAATTTATTTATACGTTTGGGGTTGTATTCTAGTAAGGTCCTAGCCTTGTAAGACGGGAATCTGTTCGCGGGCTTCTTGATATGTATTTATTATTATTAAATAGTTATACAACTTCATTATGAATGGAAAGTGGCAATCAGCCATCGACATCGCGTTAATTAATGTGTTTACGAATATTTAAAAAAATTGCCGAGGAAACAAAACATTAAGGTCTAAATATTAGATGAAATAATAATCATCATTTCTACCATGATGCAATAGCGCTTTTTTTGTATGCCCACGTGGGGCCGTATTTTGGTCTATTTTGTAAAGATAATAAACAACTGGATTATTATGTATATATATATATATATAATGATAATAAAACAGTTAATGGGTATTGCGTAATCAGTTAAGTAAGTTGTTATACAACTCGAACGTGATTTGTTTGGGATTGATCTGCGTAATTGGTTTGATTAATTGATTTGTATGTTTGAGAAAGAGAGGATAGAGGCGAGGGAGAGACGAACATGATCACGCTCTATTACAGAAAACATTCATTGTCTTTACATCACCAGATGGCACCACAACGAACCCTAATTAGTCCTAGAAATACACCGCTAGACGCGGCCGTCTCTATTGCAGAAAACATTCGCTAGTTTAAAAATATATCTCTAGATGATGCCACAAATGAAACCCTAATTAGCTCTAGAAATACAACGCTAGGTGGTGCCACCTTTATTACAGAAAATTTTCATTAGTCCATACACAACTAGATGGCTACATAAATTCAAACTTCGCAAAAACGGGGCCCCGACAGGAGGACGCAGACATAACACCAGTTCCTATACTTGTCTTATACGTTAGCATTAGGACCCTTTATTAGAATACTATTTCCAGCCAGACATGGGGGCCAAGACAGGGGCGTGAAGACCTGAAAGCAAGTTGCGAAGCTCTATGTCTATCTTATAAGTTAGCAATAGCCCTCTTATTAGAATGCAAGTTCAAATTTCTCGCAATAAATAATCAGAATGTAAACACTGAAACAGAAACTCAAATTTCCCGCCAAGGGACCAGGGACAAAGACCCGAAATCAAGTTACGAAGCCCCATATCTGCCTTATAAGTAAGCATTAGGCCCCCTTAATACAATACATGTTCAAATTTCCCCTCATAGGTGGCGCCTCAAACAAATTCAAATTTTTGGTCGAGGGATATGGGCCTGAGAGTAAGTTGCTAGGCCCTACATCTGTATTACAAGTTAGCATTATACCGCTTATTACAATACAAATTCATATTTCCAGCCATAACCTGCAGAGACTTAAATACAAATTCAAATTTTCCGACAATGGGACCTCGACAAGGGGCAAAACATCGAGAGCAAGTTGCGCAACCCTACACCTGTCTTACAAGTGAGCAATAGGCCCCTTATTACAATACAAATTCAAATTTTTCGCCAAGGGTACCGCGACAATACACGAAGTCCCACGAACAAGTTGCGGTCACGACAAGGGGAGAAAACCCGAGAACAAGTGGCGACACCCTACAGCTGTCTTACAATCTCGGTTATATTCGAGGAGGGTTGGAGTGGGGATCACCGAAACAGCCTTCGCCGAAAGCCTCGCGCCGAGAAATTTTACCTATATGAGACATGCAAATAACGGTTTCTCGAAACGTCAAGTACTTGCAGCGATCAGCAAACAGATTGAGATGATTGGTCACGGGCACTAGGATTTATTTAATCAGGGAAAGTTCCTCATAAGTGGTGTTGAATTAAAGGTTAAACTTGTACGATCAAGAGATACCTTTAGTCTAATGGCGGCGCACGGTTCAAATTACAAGACGCGGATTATGGACATTAGTTTACTGATGAGACGTATGCGAATCAAACCCACCATTCTAATTGCGCGCGCTTAAGCCTTAGAAACAACTGCAGCAAAATACTCTGTTACAAAAGTACTAACTATACCTGTGGGAATACAGTGAAAATCATCGGATAATGTCTTCCTGCGTCAGTTACCTAAACGATGCATCGTAGCTTTTATCGCAAATAAAGCCTCGAGAGAGATAATGTGTAAAGGTTGTTGACTTTCGCATTAACAGTATGTTAACTGTATTAACTACATGAAAGCAGCGCATCGCTAAATTTTGATTATATGATTAGACTTGATGTTTGTTAAAGAATTGTTGGACACTTTTCGCACTAAAGTCCTTGCCCTTATCAGCCTGTATACGTTGAGGTATCTTTTCTTATCTTTCAAAAATTATCAAAAGCTACGTCGATTACAGAATATGTAGTTTTTCAGCTTCAGAGCTCGTGTCTACGCCATGTTGCTAAATACATCGATAACCGTCAGTATATAATTATACCAGTCATTATATTTACTTAGATTTCTCATATCGCAAAGACCCCGGCTGTCATAACTCAAAAAAATGTTGCCCACAATGTACCTGTTTCGAGTAAATTTCTCACTATAGGTTTATGTACAGTGTACGCTACTTGTTCCTGTAACCGCGCTCTAATATCTTCCCTGGGGGCCTGTTTATGAACCTAAGTTCCTTTTGATAGGGGTATTTCTGCTAAGGCAAAGCTTGTATGTAAAATAGGCTTATGCGATGGTATGGCAACCCCATTATCGGTAAAAACCCAAAAATATAAAAATAGTACTCTAATAAGCAGTCAGCGTGCATGCTTAACCTGATTATAAAAAAATAATATAGAGGCGAAATCTAGCTTAAAGAAGAGGCAATCCGCTGCATACATCACAATATTAAATAACCTGTTTGCGCAAATATATATTTGGTTTTGGCTGTTAATCTCTAATGTTAATCTCTATATGTACGGTGTTTATTATTATTGTTTACCTCCAATAGCGAAATCGTACATTCACTTTTGTATAACAATTGAGACTGTGATCAATGTTATTGAAGTAATACTGGTTTTTTTGTTAAGTAAAAAGTCATTTTAAAAGAGATTTTAGATTACAAAGTAACATAAATTATGAATTCCGACGGTCACTGACCGAACAGCTGATTGATTTTGCATACGAGGGTGACGCGATTAGTCGTTACCTTTTGAAGTGTTTTATAGGTACCGACCTACCGATTGCAGACATTGCTGAGTTGCCAAAGGTAAGCAGTTTGCTATTTGTTTGAAAATGAGCTATAGTTTTCGACGAATTTAGATATTACATCCCGATGTCGACGTTTGATAAATTTTAGCATTTCATTTTTGATCGCGTTTGTTTAGTTTTGAGGTGACATGTTTTTGTTTTGAATTGGATAATTAATTACCGTGTTGATCAGTTATTTTTGGGTTTTATTTCTCATTTTGAGCCTTTTATAATTGATGCTTAAGGTTTAATTGAAGTTTAGGTAAAATTTGCGTAAAGATTTTTGGAATAGAATTTTTAGTACTAGAGTAGTTCATTTTTGAATGAACGTTTTGGTTTCATGTTAGGCCAATCTAAGATCTGTTCATGGCGTTTTCCCGCTATAAATGTTTTAACAGGTGGCGCCTTTTGACTTTTTCTCCCGATTTTGACGTTGTTGGAGTCGTGACGAGTGCCCCTTTTACATCTTTAAGTAGGAACCCCGCCCACACCACTGAGCTATGCCGTCGCACAAATTGCCTTTACGGGCTGCTTGCTCTAGTGAGCAATTAGCCTGTTACAGTTGCCCAGAATTTCCTCAGGCAACGATAGACGCATCCATAAGGCAGTGGCGTAGAGGATTGCAAGAAGCTATTGATAATGAAGGCGAAGAGTTCTTTATAAGTATTTAAATTTTAAAGTTTAATTTACCGTTTGCTGTTGTTTTTCCTATTAAGTTCCTTTGTTTTTACTTTTTCATGTGAAAGATTTTTTCATTATTATTATTAAATTCCAACGAGCCGAAAGACGTTATTTCACCTAAACCTAAATATATTTGGTCACTTGGTACCATTTTAATTTTGAAATTAGGCGTAAATTAAGAAATATTTTTTTCATACCCCGTCCAAAAGGCATTAAAATCGGACAAGAAACAAAAAAGTTATTTATATACTATTCAAAAAGGGGCTACTTGAATTTGGATCACAGTGTATACTATCGCTATTTTTTAGATTATTATTGGTTTTACATTATGACAACTACTTCAAGATTTGTTCATACTTTATTTCTCGATTTCGTTCACTTGTATCGATGAATTCTCTGGAAGATAGAAAAAACGTTTCGTAATTCCTCAAATTTTTTGCTTCACCCCTTTTATTTGATAACACTAACTCCCTAAAATTTTTTTGTAAATCACCAAGTAAGGATTTTATCCTTTTCACATTTGTTTAAGTTCAACTTATGATACAGACTTAAGCCTGAAGATGACACTTAAGCCGAAACAATAGTCACTATTTAAGTAACTTTTTTCGTATTAGTACTAACAGCAACGATACGTGCATTATTGAACTTACGCACATAATTAAGCTAACAAAGGAAAACGAATGAGTTAATTAATTTTACATAAACACGGTATAACCTTACAACGATATAAGGTGAGAAAAGCTAACTAATTAATACTAAAACTTTCAACAACAAAAAGATATGGTGATTGAAAGAACATCAAAGTCTAATTTTATTATTTGGAGGGGACATACAATCAATTATCGTGCACCTTATAAAAATCTGCACAAGAATCATTTTATTTTGTGATTTTAACTTTTGCGCGCACCCGGTAGAGGTATTTCCAAACGTTAAAAACCATGACCGTCAGGAAAGTGGTTATATACTAGTCAATGAAAGCTAAAAACAAATTAATAATAATTATTAATTGCTTCATTTTAATGTGCGCGAATATTCAAATACGTAAACAAATAGCAACTAACCTAAAATTTTTTAATCATGAATATTTTATTTTCCAGCATCAATTTTGTTCTATTTCAGGAAAAAAAATATAATTAACTGCGCTAATTAGTTAAACAAACAGATCTGTCGATATACAATTACTCCAATTGTCCTAAACACTAAAGTTTTATGTTTTTCATTAGATTCATTTCCATTCGTTCAAATACGTTTCCTTAAAATTGACTTTATATAGGAACTTAAATTGAATCGCATATTAACAGAATTGATGAAGGAAAATTATCTTAACTAATAAATAAAATTAATTTTAAATAAAATTTAGTTTTTGTAGTAGCTTGAAATTAATGTAAGACAGACAGTAATTTTTATCCAATAAAAATCGTATGCAATTTACAAATATCCAGTGGGTATTTAATTAATCTGTTTGTTTATTCTTTAATGTTCAATTCATAATTTTGCATGTTTAACAACATAAGTACAAACAAGAAATCCTTCTGTGAAGGTAATTTGTAAGCTATTACGATCTTACTGTTTCTTTATTTTTTTTAAAATATGCAACGGCAACCGTGCTATAGGAAATAAAAGCCTCCAGGCCCATTGTGTACGGAGGAGGGGAGAACAGCTCCGATCAGAGTTCATCAGAGCTTATAGCAGACGTCGCCATAGAGAAATTAAAAAAAGGAGTGTCCGAAACATATATGCTAGTTGGCATACATTTTAAGCTTCCGCGCAAAGTTAGACGCACATGGGGGCGCTAGAATAGGCATAACTAAAACGACAGTCGCGTCGACCCGCAACCCGCATGCACGATACATAGCATTTCCTTTTCGTTCCGTTCGCCGTTCGGCTTTGACGATTAACACCAACCGGCCGCCATTAACATTTTTATAAAATTAAACAAATTATATATTTATGCATTTTGGCCTATCCCCATATTATAATAATTTGTGATATTTGAGTAATGATTTCATTAAATAGGTAATAAATAAACCGCCTTATTTCTCGGCTGGAACTGTAGGTATCTGCTTTATCGATTAATGCGATCACTGTAGTCCCATAATCCCCCACTGGATCACTTCCTTCACTTCCTGAAACTGGGAAGAAATATCTTGATGGGGAAAGGTCCTTGCAAAAGCGGGCATTTTATCGAAAATTGGTGAACGGTGAAGAAACTGCAACAAAATATTTAGTATATTCACGAAGCAAAAAATCTGTTTTCTGCGCTTCGTGTGAATTATTTGGAGGAAATAATGTACTCGGTAGCGACACAGGTTTTTCAAACTGAAGAAATATAAAGAAAATGTAAAATCAACACGAAAATTCCCCAGAATATAAGAGATGTGAAATGAACTCAATAAAAAGAAAAATATATCCGGTAGAATTGATAGTATATTTCAAATAGAAACCGAAAATGTAAACTTGCTGGAACAATGTATTAAGTCTCAGTAATTAAAAAACTTGGAAGTAGAGCATTGGCGTTTAGAGGAAGTGAAGAACGATTTTTATGATGTGTCTCGAATTAATATCAGAATTTGACCCCTTCTTGGCAAGTCATATTTCCCGTTTTGGCAATCCGGGTAAGGGCAAGACATCTTATCTATCATGAACAATTTGATTCCATGCGGAAAAAGATTGTTTCTTTCAAATGAGATCAAAGTTGCCCAATACTTTTCTCTTATACTCGATTGCGACTTGACTCACGTCGATCAATTATCTTTTGTAATTCGATATGTAAAATATGATGGATCTCCCGTCGAAAGATGTACTTATTTGTTTTATATCGAATTCAGGATATAAATCTGAACAATTAGCAGATGCTGTAAGCAAACAATGAAGTGATTTAGAAATTGATACTAAAAACTGCAGGAGTCAATCGTACTATGATGCGAGCAACATGTCAGGTCAGTATGGAGGTTTACAAGCTAGACTCAAGAATTTAAACAGTCTCGAAATCTACGTACCATTGCTGCAGATTATTTGAATTTGATCGGCGTTAAATGTTGTACGGGGACAAATGATTTTTTTGATATTGTGTAGCATGTTAGATATATTTTGATTGGTCTTTTGGGCAAACATTTTAGAACGTACCAATATAGTTAGTAAGAAATTACAGTCAGTGCCTATATCTCCTTAAAGAAGTTTTTTTGACAAGATGCGAGATCAAGATCAATTTGAAAGTTTCAAAAATTAAGCAAAAGCAGTTTCGCAGAATGAGAATTTTAGTTTAAAATCTGTAGAAACTGAAACTAGAATTCGAAAATGAAAAATTCATTTTGACGAGAACTTTGAAAATGACACATTGTTTACGTCTGAACAAAAATTTAAAGTGGAAACGTACTTGACAATTATCGATCGCCTGTCAACGGAGTTAAAAAGAAGCAGTAAGGCTTACAAGGACATTGTTTTACGATTTCATGTATTTAGTGAGTTTCTAAATACTCACAAAACTGACATCTAAATTAGTACTGCGAGAAATGTATATAACCGATCTGGGAAGACATTTGTTTCCGAATGCTTACATTTTAAGGAATATTTGGAAACACATCTTACATTCAGTGATACAACTATCAATGACAGTTATTCATCTCCTTCACCTCAGAAAATGCTTTATATCCTGAAGAGTCGCAATGTCGAGGATGTTTTTCCATTTCTCTGTGAATGTACCTTGCCATGGCTGTGACGAATTGCTCTGACGAACCATCCTTTTCGTGCTTGAGGCGAATAAAGAATTAACTTCGATCCTCGGTATCGCATGCGAGCTCCAATTATTTTGGTCTATTTGCAGTTGAGGTTGACTTATTAAATAATCTAAATTTCGAAGATTTAATCTCTCGTTTCTCTGTTGCCAGGGTGAGACGTAAAGTTTAAAAGCATTAATACAAGAATTTGTTTATGCATTATGTTTTTTTAAATGTATGACTAAAGGGTTTTATTTTTGTTATTGAGAATTATATTTTTACTTAGGTTTTATATATTATGTAATGTTTATTTATTTTGAAATAAATAAATTCATGTTTAGTTTACATTTTTTTTAAGTTTAAGGGTATTTTTCGGGAAGCCAAAAATTACTACCCACAAAACTTTTGATGGGAATTACTATTTTAACTCAAATTTATAACATTTAAATTAAACTGATTGATCTTCAAAAATTCCGTTTTATTTTTTTGGTTTTTTGAAGTTCCCAGGGGCGGCAATATGACACTTGCTTACAGCGGCATATGCAGTTAATCCGGCCCTGGTAGAACATCATTTTTAATAATGAGATACCTATTATTAAATTTAAATATTAACCAAACTAAGTTTAGGTATAATCTTGATCTAACATAATAGTATAGTTTTGATGTGGGATAACGTAAGGATATCCAAGAAATTCATGTTATTCAAGTTTTCCCATGAACAATTACGATGAAATGTAATACATTTTCATTACATTAATATTATTGCGTTAAAAATTACACTTAAAACAATACTAAGTGAGACACTTAAATAAAGTTTAATTATTAGCCTTACCGTCTTAATCGGTTATGATTATTAAATCAACACGATAGCAAAAAGCTCAAATTACTCAAAAGAGGTGTTTGTATTGTCTCAATAGAGCCGCCTAGAATAAATCTATAACTGTTATAAAAATCCTAATACATATATTAGTTATAAGGAATGAAATGTGTCCGATGTAAGAGTTCTAAAAGTTTAGTAAACATTAAAAAAATATGACCATCAAGTAAACAAAATTAAAAAGCAACTCACTGTGTTCATTTAAAGTTGGCACAAGAGTAGCTTATTGTATCTATTGTCTGACATACAACATGTGCTACCAACACGCATCTGTGTTTTAATATCATTCCTCTAATGCCACTCTTCGTCATGCGAATTATGGTCGTTACACTTTAGGCGATTAAAAAATAAACTAAATAAAAACTAGAAATTGTATAAAGTAATTATACTCGTACAATCTAGCTACTTTTTCATAAAACTATTTCGACATGTTAACATTAAACATCTCAATAATTTCAGTTTTTATCTTTTAGTGTAATATGTAAGTATTCCCCATTGATTGAATTCAGATTGGACACAATCTTTTTACTGACAGGGAGCATTGCCGCTCTCGCACTTTTGGGTTAAGATGGTCTTCGCGGAAATGAAATCAAGCTTTTCAAATTTCTAGTTTTATAGACCGCATCGCAGTTTGTGAGTTATAGCAAAGCTCGAAATTTTAATGGAACTGGATTTAATTATATGCTTACCCTTCCATTAATACGTTTATCGGATTTACACAATAAATCTATTCCGGAATAGGTAGGTCATTTGCTTATATAGAGCATTGTGAATTTTCTCTTCCTTTGTAGCCATCCATCATTAAGAAAAACATTATAATGATAACAGGGAAATAAATTTACATATCCCTAGAAACAAGAAATTGTAAATTGTTTCGGGAAAAATTGGTTTTTTAATCGATTACAATAACCAGTAATTGTACGTTTTATTATTGTTTTGGGCGTTTCGTAACAAAAGAATCACTTGTATATATTTACAGTTTAACGAGCTTGTTATATTTTATACATAACTGATTTTCGGTCTATGTATATCCTAATTTCCTTCATGGCAAGATCGTTAAACATAATTATGTGTGCATTTTATTATTTCAATTACTTTTGATCATCGTTGAGGTATGAAAGTCTACACTGATTGTGGGAAATCAGATTAATTGCTTTTTCCACTGCGGCCGATTATCTTTCTATCTTGTCAATCACACTCTTTTTGAAGCTAAGTGGCTGAACGTTTATTTTATTAAACATCCACAGCAGCAATTCATATCGCTTGTTACAATAAAAATTTCCAACTTAAATTTTTTTTATATTCCAATGCTGATGCTGGTGTATCGTATATTAATTGTGTTTTAACATTTCTTAAGCTTAACATTAACTATTAAAGAAATCGTTTAATTTAGCGCAGCCATAAAAAATTTGAAATTTACTTTACTTGATATATGTGAGGTGAATTTTCACTCTTCTTAAGCAGTTGAAAGAGGATATTTACTAATCCAGAAGATTACAAAGTAAATCGTTTTGATCTAGATTTATTCATTTCAAGGTTATAACCACATTATGCTTTAATAACCATATAGTGTGTTAGTACTGCGATCACTGTAAAGATTTTCATTACATACTGTGATACACAAAATAATTATCTATTTGGCCTGATTCTCCTTTATTACTAATTTCATTTGTACGTATATGCAAATAATGCTAACGATGTTTCCCATTTCAAGTTGGAAGACCAGCTATAATTTTAAACACGGTACATAGTACCAAAATATACGTTTTATCACTAAGATATGTAGTAATAATAATAATAACAACAAAAAAATTTATCGATTGTGGGGATCATCCGAACGCTGCTGTAATTCCCAACTCTGAATTTTAACCATAAGTACAAAAAAAAACATTTCAAATTAAATATTTGCAACTATCTAAACTTAAGGTGTAAATTAAAACTGCGATGATAAAAGTAAGAACGGCCAATCCAAGCGTTTGTAGACACTCGAAAAGTAGCTTATTGGAGTAGTATCGCCACACCGTATCAGGAGGGATATATAATGAGCCTCCACGTGCTGGGAGAAATCCACGAAAGTCAATACAGTTATTGCAAGTTCGCATTAAATGTCGTGCGGATATTGTTTTGTATGGTACAACAGCAGGAATTTTCAATCGTAATGCATGTTCTGCAATTTTTTTAGACATTATGTTTTGAGCTCAATGCGTTACACTTTGTTTCTCTTGTCAAACGTACACTTGACGTTCCTTTAAATTTATTGTTTATTATATTTGGCGTTTTTTTTAAAACGTATTATAAACTGCACCACTGGTTGTGAGATTCGTCAAAGCTTGAACTATTAATGACGCTAAGTTTGACTACATGTTTACTTTGCTATTAATACAATGGATTCCTTCCTGTCCTGTAGAGATATATGAATTTGGATCGATTCTTCGGTTCCTATCCATTTGGTACTTTAGAGATAACCGAATTTTCGCACCACTACTACGTACCCCTTTAAACTAAGTGTATAATACAAATAAAATTAAAAGCCGCATTTTAAAGCGCTTTAATTGTACGACCCTAAAATACCTTGCAAGTATGTAAATTTTTGCTTATTTGCAACTGTTTTGTACACGGTATAACTGCGTTAAGATTCATATAGTCTTTTACTGTGATTCTCGTATCGAAATCTTGCTTAAATTTAGTAGTTCAATTAATATTAAAAATAAAAATAAAATTTTAAAACATATACATGATCGTAAACTTATTGATCACGTTCTGTATATTCACAAAGTGATATCTGGATACTTTCAAATTTACCCTCGTATAATGTGAACTAATATTTAAAATCGTCATAAAAATTCTGAAATAAATAAATATCACTCAATTTGGCAAATTAATAATAAAGTATACTAGTTTTTAACCACATTAACATTAACTTCTATCCTAAAAATTGAAATACGTAATGACCTATGCATCTTTTCTGAATCGTGCATCTTCTCTCAAATACTGTTTGCAATTTTTATCCTTAAAGTATATTTAAACATTTTCAACAATGAATCGCTATGATTCAAATCTGATACTTGTACTTTAAAAAATTGTGACTAATATTCTAATAAACAGTCACTGTAAATCAAGACTAGTACTGTATCGTCAATGACTCTAATGAATGTAATTAAATTTTGTAATCGATCTGATTCAAAATAAACAATTTTCAGATCAATCGTATAGCCAAAGTGTCAAAAGCTTTATTATCTTTAAACTGTGCAACCCTTTACTCAACTTGACACATAAAGAGAAAACGATATCTAAGAATATAATATTGGATCTCTTTAAAACTGTAGTTTGAACAATCACTTTAATGAAATCGTATCAATACTGTATAATTCAACTAAAAGAATGTGTTAATTAATCCGGCACTATTAAACAAATTTACCAGAACATTCATATACATTGCTTCCGTCAAGGAACACATAAAAAAACAATTCTTATAGATTAAAGTCACTACTACTTATTCTCTAGCCAATACACAAAACAACCATAAACAACAGTGGTAGGAATTGGTTGTCCGTAAGGCATAATTAAAATTTGCAATCATAACGCTGATGCCTTAATGGGTCAATCCATCGTTCACCGCTCAACAAATATCTAAAGTTATTCTTAAATATAATTCTGCATACCTTATCAGTTGTAATGTCCTATCCCATAGGGTTGATCTTTTTAAATTAATCCTAAGTAGTCACGCCAGTATTATGGTAGCACGGGCCGTCACACTGTAAGCGCTAACTTAACTGCCAGCTTCCGCCCATGTTATTTTACGTGTGTAAAAATTGGGCAGTTTGATATAATGAATGCCCACTGTATAGGTCACGGAGTATCTTACTGGGCTATAAACTTGATCGATTTCGTGCTGTTAATAAACGCACATACATTTACTTAAGTATTATAATGTTCAATACTGTCAACTTCAATTTACAATGCTTAATACCTTTAGTTATATAAAGGATCCCTTTAAAAGTTTCTTTTCAATCGCGCGGGTTTTATACGCAATATTCGCCTTAATATAACGATAGCGGTTTATCAAAAATATGTTTAACCACTTGATTTAAATTTTGAAAAAGTTTTATAACAATTTCCAACTCACATTAATTACTTAACTTGTAAACGTTTTAAATACTTCATCCTCAAAATGAGTTTTTGCAGTAAAACTAGTATACACTAAACTACTAGTATTTAACCTTCAAAATGATTTTGCGTGACCGCACTCTCTCAGGGTTCGTTGACTAAGAATTAATATATGCCTCAGTCTAAATTCACATTCCTTAAAATAAATTTAATACTTCAATCTCATAAATCTTTATGCATTTAAATATTCTTTTGTATGATACTCAATGCGTTACCAATAATTTCAGTGGCGTAACATTTACTCCAGACTTGCATTAAGCACACACAAAAAAATCTCGTGCGAAACTAAGTTCATCCTTTATCACATATGCCCAGTGCGTCAAAATAATTTCGCAAACGCACTCCAAGTCTTTTCACTTAAATATTCAATCGTTGTAAAAGAAGGTTAGAAACCTACTTAGGTAAAAGTGGTATAAACCCACATGTGATATGTTTATTGGAGAATTGACTTCAACCAGATGAGATGGAAGTATTAATACCTGAGGGCTGTAATACCGTACATTACTTGTGTAGGAAAGATTATCGTGGAGGAGGTGTAGTAGTATTTATTAAAACTGAAGGGAGATTTAAAAACATAATACTTAAGTCTAGAGTCTGTTTGTGAGCTTTCAACAATTTATTTATACAAATTTGAAATATATGTATGTGTTGTTTACTGGGCACCAGCAGGTGATTTTAATGTTTCTCAAAATACTAGAAGACACTCTGACAATCCCTAGTAGATAAAACAATGTATAGTTGTGACAGGTGATTTTCAATATACAGTTTGAAAGTGGTAATGGTAGATTCAAATGCTGAATGACATATCATTTTTTAATTTAAAGGTAACCATAAATCAAGGTACTAAAAAGGGTAAAGGCATTTATAATGTACTTACTATCTTAAATGTAAAAAATTCCAGATCATGAATAATTTCTTACTCGTTAAAAAAAGACATAGACCTCTGCAAGGTAGATTCCGAATATAAGCGTACATCTGACGAGTTTCATCCTTATTCTGTTAACTTGGCTAACATAATTCAACAGTCCATAAATAAACCTAATATAACATCTTTCGTATTACTAAGAAACTCCAAAACAACTAAGAGCATTTTCAGTTTTAAAGAATTACCCCAAGTTTACGTCAGAGAAGCCATATTATCTTTATCGAATAGTGTTTCTATTGATATTCATTAAATTAAATTCAGAAATACTGGTCTGTTAACAGTGTTATCGTATCGCCGTTTACCACATTAATACACCACTCAGTCAGGATGGGCATATACCCAGAGATTCTAAAAATTTCTTGAATTCTTCCTATATGTAAGAAAGGTGTTTCAGTTGAACCGGCAAACTATGGACCAATCTCAATTACACCTATATTATCTAAAGTCTTTGAAAAAATATTAAAGCAACAAATTATGCCTCACTTTGAAGAAAACGGTTACTTAATAGTACGCAATTTGCATTTCAACAAAATAAATGTTCCACACAAGCAATACAATACGAGTTTGAAAACCGTCTATATGCACAATTAATATTTTGGGGCCTAAAAAAGTGCTTCGAGTGCAATGGTAAAGATTTAAAAATTCTAAAATTTAAACATTATAATTTCGATGAAAGAATTTACGTCATTAATTCGTATAGATTCGATAGAATTTAATAATATTTTCATGTCTTTGATTCATAATAATTCTAATACAGGTGAAACACAGAAATTCCATTACCTTCGGGCTTCATTAAAGAGGGATGCAGTAAAATGTATTCATACACTGGATTTTACATCCCACAATTATGAAATTGCTTTTGTATAACTCTTGAATAGATCTGACAATAATAAAAGTCTAACCAATAATCGCATTAAGGCTTTGTTTAATTCAGAATCTATTGCTAAGGAATCTTGTTCAGGGTTAAGATCATTCAATGATGAATTAGAATCGTTTATGCAATTAGTTGAACAGTCGGACACAATACTAATCTATTTGGTGATGACTATGGTAGTTCGTACAACATTTGTGGAATGGAAAAAATAAGTATTAGAAACCGAACAACCAAAATTAGATCAATTGAAGGCCTTTCTTAAGTTGTGGGTGGAATTATTACAAACGCTAGTGTCCAGTAATGCAAAAACGGTTAACAAAGAACGACGGATTAGCGCCGTCGCAACTCAAATATTTTGTTATCTATGTAAGGAAAACCATGCAATGTAGCGTTGGGAACAGTTTCTTGCTCTGAGTATTACAGACAGATTAGTAAACGTTAAAGAATTAAAATTATGCAAAAAAATATTTGGTAATTGATGACAATAAGTTTTGTTGTAAGGGCAGTAAATGTAAAAGGCACCATAACGTATTGTTGCACATAGCTGACGAACTAGCAGTAAACCACGCCAGTTCACAAAATTTTGTCCTCCTCTCGACAGCAAAACTTTCGATTATTGATGATCATGGAATTCCCCACACTTGTCGCTCACTTTTGGACGGATCACAATCTAACTTCAGTTCGGTGAAATACTCAATATTATTACATTGTGCTCTAATTGACACCGAAATCTCAATTCCCGGAATAAATAAGTCCACGTCCAGAGTTTAAAAAATGTAATGTAAAAATTTCAAACGGGAGAGAGTTTACCCATTTATTATCGTGTCTGGTAGTTTGCTGACCCACTATTTTTTAAAAGTGATGATATCTATTGTTGATAGCCGAGGTATTTTGGAAAGTCAACGCAGTGTCATTTTGCCAATCTCCAAACCGATTTGCAGAAATTTTGGGAGATTGAAAATCAAACCGATGAAACGTTACCGATGAATGACGATGAATGCAAAGCTCATTTTAAAGCTAATCGTACGCCAGATAAAGAGGGACGGTTCCTTGTGAAAATTCCAATTGAAGAATTAGGAGATTTATTTGATATTGCTTTGAAAAGGTATAGGGCTTTAGAGTGGAAATTAAAATTTAATAACGAGTTAAAAGTACAGTATCGATTATTTATGCACGAGACCACCACCTTAGGACACATGTCAATAAATAGAAGTGACATTAAGGATAATTTATATTTTTACTATATCGCGCCATTATAAAAAAGGAAAGTTTAACAACAAAGTTGGTAGTTTTTGATGGATAGTGTAAAAGAAATTCTGACTGGTCATTGAATGATATTGATCACGTTGGACCAAGTATCCAAAATGATATTTTTAATGTATCAATCAAATTCAGGCAATAAAAGTCATTGTTAGAGCTGATATCGCCAAAATGTATCGCTAGGTACTGGTCTATCCTCAATACAGAAAATAACAAAAAAATATTTGCCGTAACAACGATCAGGAGGAAATTCAAATTTATGACCTAAATAGGGTCACATATGGAACAGCGTCAACGCCTTATCTCGCGATCGGCTGTCTTAAGGAATTGGCAAACCAAATTAAGCAACTATACCCCCAAGCGTCAGACAATATTTATGAAGACTACTATCTAGATGATTTGATTACAGGTTTTGATGATTAGGAGGTCAGTGTAATTTCAAAACAGGCCAAAGATATTATAGACTCAGCCTGTTTTCATTTAAGGAAATGGGTATCAAATAAACCCCATGGATTTACATTAACTGCGGTTGCGTGCGATCCCTAACAGCGCTACCTCTCAGTAAAGACGATTACGCCCGGACATTAGGTATTAAATGAAATGTTTATTCGGATACGATTTCTTATTATGCCATAAATCACTCAAGTAATTAAATGACTAAAAGAGCTATGCTGTTAACCATTGCAAAAAATTTTAATCTATTGGGTTTGATTGGTCCAGCTATTGTAACAAAGGTTATGATTCAGAAGTTATGGCTCGCTAAGTCGGGGTGGGATGATCTAATTTCTACTACCCTAAGGAGTAAGTGAGTGCGTTTTATGGCTCAACTAAACTCAGATTCAGTAGAGTTGCACGGATTTTGCGATACTTCCAATGAAGCCTATGGAGTTTGCATTTATTTGCAAAGCATAATGGTCGGTAGCATTCATGTCAGCTTGTTATATGCTAAAACAAAGGTAGCCTCAAGTAAACCCATGACAACTCATAGATTTGAGTTATGTGGTGCAATTTTACTGACAAGATTAATTAATGAAGTCATGTCCACTTTCATTCAACCAAAGGCGTTCATGTGGGCGGATCAAAAAATTGTATTGCAATGGGTTAGGACAGAGCCTCATTTACTCCAAACTTTTGTAGCTCACAGAGTATTAGAAATTCAATCTTCAACTAACAGTGAGAATTGGTATTATGTCAATACAAAAGAAAACCCTGCAGATATTTTCTCTAGGAATTAATGCGTGTAAGCGGTCGCTTAAGCCAGTCGACGTTGAATTACAATTTGAAATACCGCTATCTGCTATATGGAAGGCATCCATTTTCTCAATTAATTATTAGACATGAACATATCATACTCTTGCACGCAGGCCCTCAGCCCACGTTATCCTCTTTGCGATTAAGGTATTGGCTAACAAGCGGCACGAATGCGGAAAAAGTGTAATTAAAAATTGCATCTTTTGTTTCAAATCTAAACCCCCAACCATTCATCCCGTTATGGGAAACCTACCAAAATAAAGAGTAACACCTAACTATCAATTTGCTGTGAAAGGTGTCGATCTTGCTGGACCGTATGCTTTAAAAAACAAGAGTGGTCGTGGTATGAAATGTTAAAAATGATATTTATGTCTCTTTGTGTGCTTTTCCATTATGCAATTCACATAAAAGTTGTTAGTGATTTAACAACAGATGCGTTCCTGTTTGTAACTACATTTGTCGATGCCAACAGAAAACTTTCAGAAGTACAGAACTACTTGGTAAAAGAAAATTATTGTATTGTAGACTTTTGTAGTAGCTTAAGTATTAAATGGAACTTCATTCCCCCTAAGGTGCCCATTTTGGAGAAGTATGGGAATCCAATATTAAATCAGTGAAATCACATATCATGCGGGTAGCCAAATGTACGCCATTCACATTCGAAGAATTTTACATACTTTGCGTACATGTGGAGGCGATAGTTACTTCACGTCCTCTCCAAAAATTACATTCCGATCCCAATAGTCTTGAGACTTTAACTCCTTCGCATTTTTTGATCGGAAACCCTGACTTAAATTATTTGGACCTAAAGGTAAATCGCTTAACGAGGTTCCACAGATGAAACAGGTGTTTCGGGAAAGTCTCGGGACTACTTAACTGAATTACAGTCTCGAACAAAATGGATTCACCTCAACAGAATTTTGCAGTGGGAGATCTGGTCCGAATCTTCTCACCACTCAAATGACCACCAGGGTGAAGACAGCGAGGAGTACCTTCAAACGTCCGGTAGTCAACATATGTAGACTGACGGGGGTAACTGATCTTGATGTGGGATTCGTATTAATCAGTGAACAATGAAAACCGACAAATTTTAGTGCGGAAATTGTTTATGCTAAACATAATAATATATGCTTTCTTCCTTCGATTGCTTTGATATTTGATATATTGTTAATTAGTTAATCTGTGGATTCCAATCTTTTGTATTTTCACAACTTGTAACATCCGCTTATATAATATTTGGGTTCATGGTTATTGTATCATGTTATTATGTAACTCCATATTTGTTTTTTGTGTTCTCACTGTTTTATTCTGAGTTTCATCAATTGAAGTTGGACATGCATAGCGGAGAGAATGGACAAATCCTTGCATATTTCAGTTATTTCTAAGTAAAATTGTCTGTTTTAGGAAAGCAGTAGGCATCTGCTATTATTAGCCATCGGGTTTTATTACCTACCCTCAAGAAGGATTAAATACGCATAGTGCTCTCCTAAGCAAGACAATCGTATCTACATTTTTTGTCGAAACTGAGATCTCGTTACTACCAGAAGCCATACATCTTTGCGCACCTTTTTGGCTCGGTCTGACTGTCGTATCTGCACATTTAACAGATTTGCCGTAACTGAACTTTTGTGGGGCAAAAAGAAGAACAGAAGAAACAGAAGCGAACAAAAGTTATTGAAAACCATAAAGTAAAAAAAACTGCAAAAACAACTGCAAACAGAAATGTTCAACAAATGTAAGTAAAAAAAGACAAGAAGATATAAATGAACAATTCTAGAAGTTGAAACAGTCTGAGAGAAAATCATTTATGATGCGTCACAGGAACAAAAGAGAAGTAAGTCGCAGGACTATTACAGAAAATTCTAGAAGAAAGAATACTTTTAAGTACCTTCTCAGTAATGGAAATGTAGAAAAGCACGTTGTCTGCAAAACGTTTTTTCTCGCTACACTAGGATATGAACCTCAAAACGACCGGGTATTAAGAACTTCTGTACTATGTAATACAAATTGTGTCACACCCCCTGCAGATAAACGTGGAAAACAGAAAGCCTACAGCAAGATTAAGACGGAGACTATTGACAACCACATAGACGCGTTTAATTCCATAATATCCCACTATCGCAGGGAACATGTCCCAAATAGACTATATCTGCCCAGTTATATTACAATGTCAGCTATGTATGAAGATTCTAAAACTAAACATTCAGACGTGCACATATATTATGAATTATATCGTAAATCTGTGGCAAATAAAAACATTTCTTTTATAAAATTGGGGCACGAGGAGTGCCGAGCTTGTGATCCCTCTACTTGCATACAACAAATAGTTTTTATAACAAAAAATAATTTGAGCAACGACTGTAATGATTGTCGAACATAGCAGATAAATAACGAGAAGTGTACACGTGTACGAGAAGAATATGCCAATGATGTTAAGGAAGAAGAAAGACTGCGTATCGGCAGACCTGCAAAAGGTACATTAGATCAATCGATTATTTTCACAAATTCGTTTCTTTCTCTAGGTTATCATGCTGCCAAGGCGTGAGGCCTTCAAGGAGATTATCTTTTTCCAACGAGTTATTGCTTTCAATGAGACGTTTGTACCTGTGGAGAGAAACTCTACAGTATAATCGCATGCTTTTATATGGCATGAAGGTGTATCCGGGCGATCTACAGCAGATATATCAACGTTTCACAGCTTCTTCTTGGAAATCCGCGATGTTGTACATTTAACTATCTGGCTGGACAACTGTGCAGCCCAAAATAAGAATTGGTCACTTTACCCATTTTTATCATTAATCACTGTGAACATGTCAATTTACAAACATTAGAAATTAAGTACTTTGAGTGGGGACACACCTTCATGTCCGCAGATTCCATCCATCACCAAGTGGAGCTTTCTTTGAAATATAAAGCCAACGTGTACGATTTCCATGATTTTCGTCAATTCAAAGAGAGTTAAGGCAGTGGAAAAAGATCGAAAACTTTTATGAATGGAAAGGCTTTACATCGCAATACCAACTAAAGAACGTAATTCCAAGACCGTATCGTCAAAATATGCTGCACATTTGTTTTGAAAAGCCCACAAATTTATGAAATATAAAACTGCTTTCGATTAGCCGGCACAGTTTGTAAGAGCTGACATCAAATTACCGCCTAAAAACATAAATGAAGAGGAATCCCTAAAGAAAGAAAATATGATCTTCTGTCAAAATTGGGGTCCAGATTACAGTTTTGGGAAAATTTTCCAATTGCGACAGAAGAAATTTCTCTCGATAACTAATATTAAGTAGATCGAATAATTTTTAATATAATTTCTGTTTAACTATGCCGATGCAGAATTAGGTACTTGTCTTCAGTTATTTTGGATATTGTCTATTCATCACAAAGAATGTCACATTTCGAAGTAAAATAAGCAATAAATAAACATTTTTAAAACACACGATTTTCTTGCTTAGTAACAGTTTTATATTTTTAGCACAAGAATGTCGTACCTGCTTGTTTCTAATGTAACTGTTGAAATAGTATAATTGCTTTGTTAGATTGACCATCAAAAGTTACCTACTTACGCCAATTTTCAAAATTATTGTGCAGTAAATAAAGAAAATTCAATAAAAAAGAGCAAACCTTGAATATCTCAGAAGTGTAAAAAATGGTAAGGAGGGCAGCATAGGTATACGAAAAATGTATCTCTTCTCCAATTACTTTCGTACAGTACGCTTTAATTCACGATTAATAAAGTAAATACAACCAATCATGTCTTTTCAATCCACTACGTCGTATCTCCAATTTAATTTAATCTAATCTAACCAAATCTCATCTCATCTAATCCAATCTAACCTCACCAAATCTCATCAAATCTCATCTAATCTAATCTAATATAAAATAATATAATATAATGTAATGTAATGTGATGTGATGTGATGTGATGTGATATGATGTGATGTGATGTGATGTGATGTGATGTGATGTGATGTGATGTGATGTGATGTGATGTGATGTGATGTGATGTGATGTGATGTGATGTGATGTGATGTGATGTGATGTGATATGATGTGATGTAGCCACTGTTTCCAGCAGTGGTAAAGCCAAGTATCCTACTTTCCGTCTGTCCTGTACATTTGAATGTCTAGGTGTTCTGTCATTTGTTGTACGTTTTGGGGACCTGACCCCGTTAACAAAGGCGAAGTCAAGGTGTAATGCGAGGCGTGCCGAGGAATGATTGGTCATACGTGACATGGTCTTGAACGGTGCCCTCTGGATACCTGGCGACCTCCAGTTGTAATGTAGCCTTCTGCTGTTAAGGGCGCACTAGCAGTAGTGATGTTTATTTCGTCCCATACTCGTGGGAATAGTTTGAACAATTCCATTGAAAAAACCTAAGAGTTGCCAGTCTCTCAAAAAACTGGCAATACGAGTCTAGAAAAGGAGGCATCACCCCGGTTCTTGACCGTAAATAGTGTTGGTGGGGACTTCAATAACGTAAGTCCTTTCCAAATAAATAAAGTGTTGTTTGGTCTTGGAGAAGTACGAAGTATAAAGAAAATCAGGGATGGAATTCTTTTGATAGAAACGGTATCAGCTGCTCAGTCTAGAAAACTATTTCAATCAAAAAGGGGAGACCAAGAAAGGTGTCCTGTTAACTGTGATATTTACCTGTGATATTTTCAATATACCTGTTTGTGACGTCTTTAATAATCGACTGTGATATTTTACATTATTTACTCTACTAGTTTTCTAGTATCTTATTATTTATTATTTTTTGTATTGTGACTGTCTTAATTTTATATATTACTAGATATATCATATTCACCTATTTATTTATTACTTAATTTATAAAACGCACAAAACTTATTACACTCTCTATAAATGGCTAATATTCTCCAATGGAATTGCAATGGCTGTGTATCTCACTATTGTGACTTAAAGTTACTGTTAGCAGACTATGATACTATGTGCGATTGTCTGCAAGAGACACACTTTAGACCCGATCAAAATTACTCAATGCGACGCTATAATATTGTGCGTAAAGATTCTGAAGTAAATGCGAGGGCCAAAGGAGATGTAGCTTTAATAATTAAACAAGGAATAGAGTATAAATAAATCTGTCTAAATAGTACGCTTCAATGCGTAGCCGTACATCTTTTAGTTTCGAGTCCAGTAACCATCTGCAACATTTACCTACCGGATGGAAACTGGAACAAAACCGATCTAGAAGAAATCATACAATTGCCTACACCTTTTATATTCCTGGAAGACTTTAATGCATATAACCCAATGTGGGGCTCTAGCAAATATGATGCAAAAGGTAGAATATTGGAGAGTCTTTTAGAACGCCAAGATATAACGCTCCTAAATTCTGGGACAGCAACATATTTCAACTCTAGATCTAGAGATTTCTCAGCAATAGATCTTACTATGCCATCGCCTGGACTAGCACTAACACTACAATGGAAGGTTCTGGAAGAATTACACAACAGTGATCACTTTCTAGTACTCCTATCGTACTTCCAGCAGAACACCCATGTGCCATGTCCTCAACACTGGATACTTCACAAAGCAAGGTGAGATGTGTTTAAGGATTCCTTAACTACCCCAGACATAGGGGAAGACATCGCAGAAAGCCTAAATTTACTTGTAAATTGCATTCTACAAGCTGCTGACAAAGCTATACCGCGCAGCAAAGGAACCACCATCAAGCGGATAGTACCTTGGTGGAATGCACAAGTGTGTGAAGCCGTACGAAACAAAAAGAGAGCATTCAATCTGTTTAGAAAAACACGAAAACTTGAAGGTCTAATTACTTTAAAAAAAGCTAGAGCAAACGCACGCCGTGAAATTTTAAACAGCAAGCGCTCCTCCTGGAACCTATACGTGTCGTCGATTAATAGACACACAACTGCCTCTGACGTTTGGCGTAAGATCAGGGCGATATATGTTCGACGAGTATCTCTCCTCTATCACGCATTCGTTTACCAAATGGCGCAATAGTAGATGACCTGGGAATTATTGCAGACTACCTGTCCAAGCATTTACGAAGTACAAGCAGCTCGAATAACTACAACTCTCCCTTTTATACTACTAAAAATGCATTATAGATACCTCTAAACTTTTCTGCGCCAGAAAATATAGTCTACAACCTCCCCTTTACGATATCAGAGCTTAATGAATCTCTCAAATATACAAAATCATGAGTAGTTGCGGGTCTAGATAACATTCCAAATGATATACTGCTGCATCTTCCAGAAGAAACAAAAGAATGTCTGTTACTACTATTTAATAACATATGGCAGAATTGCAAATATCCTAACGAATGGAGAGAAGCAGTAATAGTCCCCATTTTAAAGCAAGGAAAAGACCCTTTGCTTGCTTCAAGCTACAGACCTATAAGCCTGACAAGCTGCATAGGAAAAATTATGGAACGGATGGTGAACAAGAGGTTAATGTGGTTTATTGATAAAAACAAGTTATTCGTAGGCCATCAAGCAGGGTTTAGAAAATACCGACCAACAGTGGACCAACTGGTATTCCTTGAGAACGCCATACAAGATGCCTTTAAAAACAGATACCACTTGGTCGCTGTCTTCTTCGACTTAGAAAAGGCATACGACATGACGTGGCGATACGGGATATTAAAAGAAATTTATGATTGGGGCATAATAGGGAACCTAGCAAAGTTTATATCGTCTTTCCTAAGTGAGCGGAGTTTTAGAGTACGAGTGGGTAATAGGACATCCACAACAAAAGAATTAGAAAATGGGGTACCACAGGGCTCAACACTAAGCGTCACACTTTTGCTTACAGATTGCTAGTTAACAAATCCATCGCCCAGTGGAATGTAGACCCATAATGTCGAAAAAATGCCTTTATAGTAGACGACCTAGGTTAGTTTTATCCAAACTACCGCGCCCATTCTGTGTGAAGCCTAGCCGTCATTCTAAAACTGTCCACAAGCGATCAACATACTTAGTTACTAAGGCAGAAAACTGGATTAGATTTCTTGCAGTACCAAAACTAACTGCGTTCATTTGTAAGGCTACGAAAGCCACTATGAACCCTGTGCTATTTATAAAGGAGACCTGTTCCTATTCCAGTGCTACCGAACACTTATTCAATTCTTGGGAATGACACTGGATGCAAATCTTATCCTTGGCATAACCATACAGTAAAATACTAGCCAATCTCATTGGTAAAGGACTGCTGGAACATCATGAAGTCCTTAGCTGGTACAAGATGGGATGCAGACCCGGATGTACTATTACGGAGCGATACCAATCATTAAGTATCTCACCAGGATAGATTATGGAAGCATCGTTTACTCCTCCGACCGCAAATCCTGAGATTAAAATTATTAGACCCGAATACATCATGGAGTGGTCTAAAGGTATGGCTATTGGAGCCTTTCAAAATGAAGTCCCTCTTCTAGATTGTGCGAAACAGGAATACCACCCATTGCATATACGGAGAAGAAAACAGTTCTAATACAATATACTAAGTAACATATCGCACCCAACTCAGGTCATAGAAACTTCAAAGTATTTAAATAATAACCACTTACGATATGAAGACAATTCAACAAGAACTAGGACCAGCTGGAATTCGAGGATTGGGATTGTTAAAGAAATGGATATTGATCTTCAGAAACAATGGATAGACGATTTGCAGAAGTGGCACCCTGGAGCTCTCCCCTAAGTTAGACACATAGGAAAACTAGAATTTTAGATTTCGAAAAGTTGAGACTTACACCATCCTGAACAGTATCGCGCCACAGACTTTTATCAAACAATTGCGCAATTTTCAAATTATACCGTTATCTTTACCGATGGATCTAAAACAAAAATAGGAAGTGGTAGTGCATTTGTCGTTAACGATAAAGCATATTCGGGGACTCTATCAAACATCAACTCCATCTTCTCAGCAGAAGCGTACTCACTATGGCAGGCACTGCTTTATTGTGGTCTATCTAAAGAAAATCAGAGATTTTTAATAGTTAGCGACTCACAATGTCTTTTGCAGACCTTGACTGACCAATTTACGGATCATCCAGCCAATCAAGGATGCCTTGTGCTATTAAAGCATAGCATTGGTCAAGGTAAAACCATCAAATTTATGTGGGCCCCGTGCCATGTAGGAATATGGGGAAATGAACTTGCAAACAAAGCTGCACGGCAAGCGGCGGAATCAGCAAATGTAGAGGTAAAAATGGTCGAAATTACAGATCTAAAACGCTACTTGCAAGCCATGGTATCGAAACAGTGGGAAATTGAATGGAAGACTATCCGGAACCACCTAAGCGACATAAAAACAGATGTACGCCCTTGCAAGTTCCTATTACTTTAAAAAGATTAGATGCCATTAAATTACATCGATTGAGGATCGGGCACACCTCTATAAAGCATTCTCATATACTTTCAGGCGAGAGACCACCAATTTGTGGAATGCAAAGAAACCATTACATTATCCCACATATTAATTTATATATATATATATATATATATATATATATATATATATATATATATAATGTAATATAATATAATATAATGTAATGTAATGTAATGTAATGTAATGTAATGTAATGTAATGTAATGTAATGTTATGTAATGTAATGTAATGTAATGTAATGTAATATAATGTAATATAATATAATGTAATATAATATAATATAATATAATATAATATAATATAATATAATATAATGCAATACAATACGGTACGGCACGGTACGGTACGGTACAGTACGGTACGGTACGGTACGGTACGGTACGGTACGGTACGGTACGGTACGGTACGGTACAGTACAGTACAGTACAGTACAGTTCAGTGCAATACAGTGCTATACAATACAATACGATACGATACGATACGATACGATACCATACGATACGATACGACACGATACGATACGATACGATACGATACGATACGATACGATACGACACGACACGACACGACACGACACGACACGACACGACAGACGACACGACACGACACGACACGACACGACACGACACGAAACGACACGACACGACACGACACGACACGACACGATACGACGACGACACGACACGACACGGACACGACCGACACGACGACACGACACACGACACGACACGACGACACGCCACGACACGACAAGATACGACAGGACACGGCACGATACGACACGACACGACACGACACGACACGACACGACACGACACGACACGACACGACACGACACGACACGACACGACACGACACGACACGACACGACACGACACGACACGACACGACACGACACGACACGACACGACACGACACGGCACGGCACGGCACGGCACGGCACGGCACGGCACGGCACAATACAATACAATATAATATAATATAATATAATATAATATAATATAATATAGTATAATCCAATCCAATCCAATCCAATCCAATCCAATCCAATTCAACCCAATCCAATCCAATCCAATCCAATCCAATCCAATCCAATCCAATCCAATCCAATCCAATCCAATCCAATCCAATCCAATCCAATCCAATCCAATCCAATCCAATCCAATCCAATCCAATCCAATCCAATCCAATCCAATCCAATCCAATCCAATCCAATCCAATCCAATCCAATCCAATCCAATCCAATCCAATCCAATCCAATGCAATCCAATCCAATCCAATCCAATACAATCCAATCCAATCCAAGCCAATCCAATCCAATCCAATCCAATCCAATCCAAGCGAATCGAATCCAATCCAATCCAATCCAATCCAACCTAAGCTAGTCTAATCTAGTCTAATCTAGTCTAATCTAATCTAATCTCATCTAATGTCATCTAATCTCATCTAATCTCATCTAATCTCATCTAATCTCATCTAATCTCATCTAATATCATCTAATCTCATCTAATCTCATCTAATCTCATCTAATCTCATCTAATCTCATGTAATCTCATCTAATCTCATCTAATCTCATCTAATCTCATCTAATCTCATCTAATCTCATCTAATCTCATCTAATCTCATGTAATATCATCTAATTTCATCTAATCTCATCTAGTCGCATCTAGTATCATCTAATCTTATCTAATATCATCTAATCTCATCTAATCTCATTCAATCTCATCTTATCTCATCTAATCTAATCTAGTCTAGTCTAGTCTAATCTAATCTAATCTAATCTAATCTATTTTATTCTAATCTAATCTAGTTTAATTTAATTTAAATTAAATTTAGAAAGAAAGTGTATTTATAATTAATCTAAGCGAGATCAATTCTTATTAATATTCATAAAAGACCATTGGGTAAATTTCCAAGTTGGTAAAAATTAATTGCATAGATGGAAATGAATTCTATTGGAGAATTGTCGTATTAAAACGGACCAATCTGCATAAGGACCTTAGTTAATTTTCTAGATGGTGAAAATGATTCTAAGTAAAAGTACTGTTACAAAAATAAATTATAAGGAGTTAATCACATATTTTGGGCGCACCTCTATAATTGTTGTTTATAGTTTTGATAGAATTATAACTTTCGGTTACCATTTTGATTAATAAGGATAATGGATAATAATTAAAAATGCCGATTTCGAATTAATTAATTTCACTGCGGAAGATACCTGGTCTCAAGTTGGCTGTCTTCACAGCCACAGCCAGCGAGTATTTCCGGTTGTCAGATAATACTGAAATTAGCTTCTGTCAATTTATTATTGGTCAACAAATTTTGACACTATTTTTTTATGGACGCGATAAACTAGATTTACTATCCTTAAATTATTTTTAAGACAACTTTTATTGAACATTATGTCCCTTTCGCTTTAGATTTAAGCGACTGAAAACCTGCATGACTTGTGCTGTACCAATTTCGAAATGTCATCTAGTCTCCATTTTTGCTAGTATCAGTTAATAAGTTTTATCGTAATAAGTAATTGAAATGCATCTGTGTTACTTTTATGTATTATTAGCCTGGCAACAGACCGTAGTATCAATGTTTTAGGTAACGAAAAAGAAGATATTTTGAAACACAGGACTACTACATATTTTTACAAAGCGAAACCTTTAGAAATTAACGTCCGTTGTAAAGTACAATAATTAACACCCATTACACAACGTAGGACTGGAGAATCCCCTCAACCCTTTGCGGTGGATAATTCCCAAATTTGAAGGAAACGATTAAACACTTTTGTGCTTGGTTTATTTAAGCTAAAAATGTGCGAAAACGAATTAGTGTGTAGTAAACACTTTTTAGAACTAAAATTGGCATATCTTGTATTTCAATGTTTTGTTTTCCGAAAAAAAAACACTAATTTAATATTTTAGTACAACTAAACTATGAGAAGGCGTTTTTGTTTTTTTTTCATTTTGTTTTAGTGTCACATGATCCGCAAATCTAAGCAATTTAGAGTGTTTGTCATAGAAAGTTAAAAGGAAATAAAAAGTTGGAAAGCTTTTTCACGAGTAAATCACTCATATAAAAAATAATGACGTCTTTACCTGTGATGATATTTAAAAAGGTGTTGATTTCATATCATTACAGAAATATAGAACCTTTACTTGTATATTATCATAAATTATGGCAGATCTATAAACGGATCAAAGTAAATTTATAAGATATAATTCTAAAGAAGCAATCAAACATAAAAAGAACTTGAACCAACAATTTAGAAAGCGAATATAATAAATATTATATTGTTATGTGTACTCAAATAATAAAATAACGGCTGAGATATAGCAAAAACTGTAATTTTGTCAAGGCAGAAGTTTTATGACATTCATTTTATGACTTGATATTAAGCAGTTCGTTTAAAAGTTATAAAGAAAGAAAACGCATCCAAAGTTTATACGATTACGCAAAGGTGTACAACCTAATATGCCAAAAAATAATTAACGAATAAATTAATAATAAGCAAAATGAATATGTGAATTCTAAACGGGTGGTGTAGCGCAAAATTATTCCCCATCTCATATTATTTTTAAAAGTAAATACACACAAATAAACTGCATAAACATTGCATAATCATTTTATGAATGTCCTGGCTTTCCGAATAATCAATATCGATTTACAACGAATGCCCGTTTATAAATAAATAAGTTAATTTCTAATATGAATTGTAAATTATGTATCCTGAAATAGTGATCAGAGAGTTTATTTAAAAAAAAGTTTATGCAGAGGTCTTTGGAAAGACCTAATATTAACGAAATATTTCTGCCCAATAAACTTTTTTTTACAAACTTATTTAAACGTTAAAGGGACCTATATATCTAAACTATAAATAATTATTGCTGAATCTTTTTATAATATAGCCTCTTTACATTTAAATGGTTTTATGTAAAACTACCATTAAGAAAGAATTTATCATCCTTTAATTTTATTGATTGAAATGAATTGGATTAATATAACTTTTTATAGACCTTATCTTATTTTTTTAAATAGAGTAAATCTAGACAATAAAGACCAATAAGGATATTAGATCTAGTAATACGTAAGTTATCACAAACATAGAAAGAACTAATTATACATGCAATATTAGTATTCGCAAACGAGTAAGGATTTGAAACTAGAGATGGCTAAGGTGAGCCTACATGAACGTAAAGAACCTAGCGACAATGATACTGACTTGATCGGAGAGAGGTACTCTAGAGGTACGGTTAGTTTGACACAGACATCAACAATGACCAAATTAAATGACATTAAAAAGACTGAGACTCCGAGGTTTGGGTCACACGAGTGAAGTATACCCAAAAAATTTACTTACTTCGTTTTTGCGATTTTACGGTAGAGATAAGTGGATTATTAGCGTCAACTACACCAGCGAAACGATAACAGGACAGTCCACACAGCAGTACAACCGATACCAACAACTCCACACAAAGATTCTTTTTTGGAAACCCACAAAACCCAACAACATTATGTGAATGAGTAAAACATAACACCACGCCAATCATCAACTGTAAATTCCACGCGTTGGAGAGGACGAAGGCCTCTGAGGAGTGAACCACCCAATGCTAAACCATACGTTATATTTAGTTAATTATGTATTAGTTGAGTTGTCTTTGCTTGTATAGCGCAACGTTTCGGAGGCGGACTATACTTTAGACATCAGGATTAGTAGCAGTGGGATTAGAATTTAATTATTATGATTTGTTCCCCAGCACCTGACTATTCACAGATTGGAACTTTGGTATCTTTCACTTGCAAGTCCGACACCTTTACCGCTGAAACATTGAGTAATCCAATATATATATATATTTTCTAGAACTAGCTGGGCTTATTGGATTTTCTGCAAGTGCGATGTACCTGGCTTCTTTGAGTTTCCGGCGAGTTGTATTCTCGTCCTTTGCCACTATCTGTATGTTATTCCATTGGATGAGGTGGTCATCGTTCCAGACATGTTCGCCGATTCTTGATCTTTCGGTGCGCCTCTGCGGATGTTGTTCGTGTGTTCCTGAATTCTCACATGGAGTGGCCCACTGCTCTCTCTCATTCGCATGATAGGTTGTATACACAATTCTTGGAATGCCGGTCCTCATTGTGTGGTTTGGTTTTGGTTACTACTCTCCTGAGCATTCTTGTCGATTTGAAAGAAGTACGTATATGGTATTTGCTGCCTATCGTTCGTATTTTGTCCGAGGTACCCAGTGTATCTGGTGATAATGATGTGTATTTAGGTTATTCTATTTCGGATACTCTTTCCCTGTTTGGGTTAGGCGTTAGATCGGGGTAGCCATTTTCTTTAAGCGTTTTAGCGATATTTTCTTTTTCTTTTTGTGAAGAAAAATGTAATTAATATAGTAAACGCCAAATATTGATAAGAATTGAATTAAGTACTATAAATAATTACACCCTAAAGGATAATCAATGATAAAGAAAATGATGTTAAAGTTTTGTGTATGCAAAATGAAATTTGGCATGATAAATAAAATTTAAAGATTTAACAGATTAAACTGTTAACTATCAATACATATTTTCTCTTATCCCGCAATTAAAGCTTCATAAATAATAATCTATTCTGTATCAAACCGCATCTTTTGAATGGAAAATTACATTCAAACCCTTTTATAGTAATATTAGTTAGAGATAAGTACACCGAAGCATTTAAAACCCCATAAATATAAGTAACTTCGTCTCTAATTAACAAAGTAATTAATAACTAACACCGTTTTGGTAAATTTATTCATTTTAGAATTGCATTTTTAAATAATGAGAGTTTGACTGTTAAACATTATGTGTAAAAGAAATACGAATATACCAATATAATTTTGCCATCTGCAAGTAAATCTAATTTTGTAATTATAGAGAAAATAAAGTTCACGACATTAAAAATTAATGTTCTGGATGTAATAATGTCTATAATGTTGGCCAAATAACTTGAAGATAGTAATGGAATGTAATCTACTTGCCATTGTATAAAATTTTGTATATTTTAAATAATACAAACGCCGATATATGTGTAAAATGGTAACTAGCTTCTGTAATTTTGTGTTTTGATTTGATAGAAGTGTAATTTATTATTAAGTATTTTTTCATATTAGAGAAGGAAGGGATAGAAGGATGTTGAAAATGAATAATGATAGCGGCTTTTCAAGCTTCAGTTAAAGTACGTAACATACGATACATATAATGCTAGTCTTACCGGAATTAAATCAAAATTGGATGAGGATATATAATAAAAAAAGCTTAAAACAAATCCAGGTCTCACAAGATGCTGTCAGCAGAATTTGACGTGGACGAAGATCTCACTAAGAAACAGCCAAATCTATCTGGGTGAATCCATTCATCTCTTTTTACATTACCCAACGTCTAGTTTAGAAAGAGAACAAGATAAAAATTCAGATATTGAGGCCGCTCCGCTGGATGAACATCACTCTTGTGGATTCCTTTTTTTATGGTAAAATCAATTCATTAACGCAGATGTTGGTATAATTACAAGATCATACTCGTACAGTAATAAATAACTTAAATTGAACCAAGAATTGTTGTTAAGGCGTCTAAATATGTTTTAAAGAAAGAGATATTTTTGAACATCTCTTTTGACAAAAAAAAAACTAATTTCTGTTGCGTTACTATCGAATATTTGCTTTCCTGATAAGTGGATCGGACGTGGATAGTCCATTAGTTTGCCATCATAATTACCAGATCCAAAAGTTCAAATAGATTTTTATGGGGATTTAAAAAAAGTAAAGTTTGTGCCCCAGGACTAACTACCGCGGAAGACATGCGCCATCGAATTTCTGCAGCATTTTTAGAAATTGCTCTAGAAATTCTCAGAAACGTACAGCAGTATGTAACTATTTGACTTGCACACTGCGTAAAACGGACAGCATTTCGAGCATCTAATGCAATGATGTTTTAGTTTTTGTTTTTGTTTGTGTTCATGTTTGTTCCTAGTGGTCGTGTTGTATTTTGTTAGTCACAACAACATTGCTGCCAATCACAATTCTGCTTCAAAGCAATTCGATAATAGAGAATATCTCCCAAACTGTTACAGATAATGCTACCGATATCTTAAGAAAATGGAAAGTAAACTAAATTCCGCATCCTATGGTATAACAAACCGTTCTATACAAAGAGTTGCACGTCATTGAAAAATTTAACAATTGAATATAAATACCTAGTAAAGCTTTACCTTCTACATGGTAGGTTTACAACGAACAGGTAGATTTCAAGTCGGAGGGTGAAAACCCAATCTTTCTGAGTTTGATATTTACGGTAATATTTGAAAGGTCAGGAATCCAAAATACAATAATATATTTGTAACGCTTGAATATTTTTTAATTTCACTTATATATTATTTAATACCGCAATAAGGACCTTTGTAAATAATTCCTTCATGGGTGATTAGATCAAAATAAAAATGTTCATATATCTCGGTTGTTTAAAATTGTGCTATTGTAGTTAAATACAGGGTGTTCCGTTACAAAAATTTACTTTTTTAAGGTTATCTCGAAAAAACGCTGGTGTTTTGTTTTTATTCGCATCCATCTGTACGTTTACATTCTTTACCAAACTTAATCGTATGGAAAACCATACGACCTTCCAACCTACAAAATGGAAATTAAAACAAATGAAATAATCTTAGCAAGAATTTTTTTAGGATAATTATGCAACCTCTTTTATAATAAGTGCATTACGAAAATAGGCAACATTGTAAAAATCAAAACAATAATCTGCAGTCGTTTAAAACTTCATGTCAGATAGACGTCTAGACATCTAGATGCTAACTTAAAAAAAATCCATAAAAATGTCAATAATACTACAGCTTAAGCATTTTCATCATATTTATTTAATTTTTACATTTCTTTTGCTTTGCAATAAAAAACTTTATAAAGAAAAGTTATGTAAAATCTAATTTTCTTTAAAAAAATATGTATACACATTTTCCTAAAATTAATCATTATTCAGATATTGGAAAAATTTAAATTTTTTCTTAGGAATTTTTTTGCCGCTAAATTACGCGTCGTATCAAAAAAGACATAGAACTTAATTTATCTATATGATTAAGGTCAATCTATTAGTATTTTTATATTTTTGAAATGTACAGCTGTTTCAGAAATGTTTGATAAAAATAAAAAAACAGCTCCAAATAAATCCCTCGCCCGTTGAATTTCTCCCAAAACCTAATCAGCACCAAGCGAAATGAAAACAAGCTTAATCACAAAGTTTGAAGTACGTAGGTGTTTTTGTTCTGGAGTTATAGTGGATACTAATATACATCCACACAGACATCATGGCTGATCTTGGCGAAACTTGCCAAACGTTGTAAAATGAGTCAATAAGTCGATTTAGCGATGTTAAAAAAAAAGTCGATTACATTAGCTTTCAACCTACATATACATATGTAGGTTGGAAGGTAAAAATGGAATGTAAACAATTAGTAATAAGCGTGACATCTAAAAACCTTACACAAATACGCTTTGTTAGTTCTTCATTTCACGTTTATGAAAGGTTTTTATTATTTTCAATATTTACATTGTAATATTAGCATGCATACGTACATATGATACGTTTATGTCTTCCTTTCGAGGTTTACCTCGCATATTTTAAGTAAGTGGGCCAGAAGTTTCCAGTTTCATAAGTGAATATTTAATTTCACGTGCATGAAATATATTTTTTTTAATGTTAATGTCACTACCCCCATTACCTAAAATTAATTTAGGTAGTGATATCTGTTAAATCTAAGAACTCAGTTTATGACTGTTCCATTTTATCTGAGTGTCGATCAAATTTACGAAAAACCTATTAACGCAGATTAATAATTTAGTGCAAATAATCAGGGGGGGGGGGCGCACAAATACAACAATAACCAAGAAGGCAAAGCTACATAGAATTAAAGGGAGAGACACAAGCGTGCTAATTAAACTGCAGAAGATGTAATATACTGCAGCGAAATACTACCGCAAAATGGTTACGTCTACGGCAGCAAAAATTACAACAGGTATAACCCGATTCATTACGATACCAAAATCACACTACGGATGAATGCAAATCAAGATCACAAAGAATGGGGCAAATTCAAACACTTCTTTTACAAAATGGAATTGACAAACTAACAATGTTGAAAATTACAAGGAAGATGAAAAACGAATAATCTGCAAGATAACAACGGATGTTCCAAAATAACACTTCGTTTAGAATAAGAACGATCTTCCGGATTACAAAGAAATTCTCAAAATTAAATACTCCACCATAAAATGACTGCGAGGACAAACGATCTTCAAGATTACAACGAATTTCTCAAAACCAAAGATTAATTTTTGAAACTGAAACTAAACAGGAGTGATCAGATCGACTCGAGCTTTGCAGGCTCACGAATTGCATTATACAAAATGAAACTGGTGATCAAAGTAATTTATTGGAAGAAATAGCTGAGACTGTTAGAGATGAAGACGAAGACGTTCTGCTAGAATACGGGTGTCGATCTCTAGATGAGTGTCGCGAACTCTTCAATTGGGAAAACTGCTTGCCTAAAAAGCTATCTGATAAAAATGTTATTAATATTGTCGAAAAGGTAAGTACCATTTCCAAGACCAGAAATTTTGGGAAGTGTAATGAAACGTGATTATTCGTTTGGTCATAGCAACAATTTTATTGCAAATATCATAACAATCAATAGTTTTTTTTTTGAAGTTGCTTCTTTAGGAGCAAAAATAAAATCACCTCACTCGTGATGTCAGAGGAACCAAAAATAAAGTATGTGCAGCTGCCCGTAGAAGTATAGCGAAGAATGTACTAGATGGTGGTCGTAAAATGCACTAATTGTCTGGATTATGAATAAGCCTAACGAAACACCTGATCCACAAATACAACCCGGTAAAGCGATGGTCGTGCAAATCTGTTGCGGAATGCAATACTCTTAATCTTGAATGAATGCAGTATGGCATGAAGACATGGCTTCAACTTGATTGATACATTACTCAAAGTGGAAAGGATTTTAGTATTTGATGGAGATTTTAGACAGTGACTTCCAGAATTTCCTCATGCTATGAGAGTTACCGTCGTTCAAGGATGTCTCCACTTTTTATATGCCTGACCGAATTTTAGACGTTCACAATTGGTAAAAAATATGCGACCCGTTAATCCAAATTACAAATGAGGAAAACGTTAAAAAAGATATTATTAAGGTGTCTCAACATATGATATGCGATGGATGTATATTGATAGCGGTATTTGGTTTCAAACGCCATGACCAATAAGCATGTATATCCGAAACAGCAGTATTGAGGTCTATAAACCGTTATGTTGATATACTAGACGAGAAAGTCATAAATCGAATGCAGAGTATATTTAAGTGCTAATGACGTAGATTCGCAGGATGGTAATGAGAAAGGGAATTTTCCCGTTGAACTTCTAAATGCAGTAACCCGTTTGGGAATCCCAAGTCATCACTTAGAACTGAAGGTTGGATGCATCATAATGCTTCTGAGAAACCTCAATACTAAAAAAGGTCTGCGCAATAAGACCCGACTAACCAAATGTTAAAGGAACTCGTCTTAAAAATATTGGCCTTTTATAGACTCAGGTGCAGAAATGTGGTTTTCATATTAATTGATCTGGGATTACTCTTTGTACTAAAGAGGCGACAATTTCCGATTAAAATTAAAATTATTAGGTTTAATTTTAACGTCAAAGGGTATTTGATGAAATTTGGATCCAGACCTCAACCGTAGAAAAATCATACTCATATCTTAATAAAACATATTTATAGACTTACGTACCTATAAAGCTTTACAAATTTTTGTTAATAGATGAACAGAAAGAAAAGCCCTACACGGTGAACGATATTCGTAATACAATAGAAGCCGTTAACAGTGAAATAAGTACTTCTATGGAAGTAAAATCAATATTCAGAGAACGACGCTACAACCAATTCAATGGTGTCCCTACAAATTTATCAACAGCAGAAAAAAAAATACTCGTACAAGGATATAAAAGATGCCCAAACGAGGGTTCCCAGTGAAAAAACACAGTTATGAGATAATGTCCAAATACCAATGATAGCTTTAAAAAGACCTAATGCTTTCCCAAACAATTGACCCCAAGGCCCCAACGACATTGGTAGAAAGGGTATTTAAACCGTCGCAGAGACATCAGTAATTGCCTCAACATTTATCTAAACAGTGAGAACTAGTGAGTGAAACATAGATTCATGCAGACGAATGTCCAAATTAATTGCCCTAATTTTCCAAAGTCTTTGGCTATAGGCAGGTCGGATATTTTATCCTTGGTTAGAAAGGGACGAAATCGAAATTCTCATAATTCTATTTCTCGATGAAAGAGTATTATTTTAAGTGGTTTGCTTCCAAATTCGACTTATATTTTTCAGCCTTTGAATGTTGCTGTGTTTCGTTTATGAAAGCGATTTACAAGAAAGCTAAACATACCACATAGAGTACAAGAATGAAAAAAAATTGCTAAAATACTTAAAACTGCATTATAAACGCTGGAAACTTTAACAACAAGCATTCAAAATGGATTCAAGGCATGCGGAATATGTCCATTTAATCCAGAGGTAAGTTAATTGAATATTTCGAAAAACCTAACCTCAGAAAATTGAGCCGATCAGCTATCTGGTTCAGTATGGAGCGGTGAGGTTGAGGATATAAGTATCTTCTATTTTATTATATATTCATTTACCTAATCTGGTATAGAAAATGTGTCTCCTTCATTATCATATCTTCGTTATTAATAGCGCTACGTCATCTCATATTATTTATGTCACTTTCCATCAACTACAACAACGCACATCCAACGCAATGAATAGATCAGTGATGAACCAAATGCAAACATTGATGTTATATTTGCCACGTATAATATTGCCCATGATTGTATAGCTGCCGGCATTAATGCATATTTACTAGTAAATGAATAATATACCGTCAGTTTTAACGAAACAGAAGATTTAAATGAAGTTGGGAAGACAATACTGACTGTATCATAAAATATAAACGAAACTGAAGAGAAGCCGATAACTAACGAAAACCGTAAGAAAATTGGAAGTCAGCAAGTCTGAAATAGAAATTAGGAACAGTTTCAACAGACATGTTGAAGCTAATATAAGTGCAAGTTATAGCTATATGGAAGATTCGAATGATGAAATTAAGGAAAGAATACTTAACAATGTAAATCAAAAAATAGATGATGTTTACACATAATATCAATATAAATGGAGACCGTAATGAGCAAAGACAATATAAACTCAAGACAAATATGCAAATGGTACAAGAAAAAATGACCGAAAAAAGAAATTATAACTCATAAACCTGAAAATAACGAACTTTGGAATAACCAACAAACCTTCCCCAGAAATATCAAAGTGAGATTTAGTAAACACCGCTACTCCGCTTAAAGAACGTTTTCTGGAACTTTCAAAAACGGATAATAGGCGAAGAAGGACTAAAGCAATAGACAGAGTTCCCGTTGCAGCATCTTCTGTAGGCCGGCGTGATTGTCAACAAAAAATAAAGAAAAACAAAAACATGAAGGACAGTCAATAAAAGGAAATAAGCAAAAAACAAATTAAGAAAGCTGCGCCATAAGTAGATAAAAAATCGAAGAAAAAATCAAATAGAAAAATTAATGCAGAAGACAAAGAAGAAAATAGAAAAGAGGAAACCAGTTCAGGAAAAGAGAATTCGCATAACCAAAGTCCTAACCCTATAACATTAGTAAGTATAAACGAGGTTTAAGTGATTTATTGTGTCCCGCAGTAATTAAGATAATGCAATGGAAGTGGCCAGAGAAAGATGATGCTTCAATTTACCCCAAGACGATAAATTTTCAGAATATAGAGACCACAATTGGTGTCTTTTAGTGGACTGTACAATATACGGATTTCCCAAATTGTGAATACATACATATTATTCAAATGATATTCACCTATCTTGTATTTTTGAACAAAATATTTAAGGACATATAAGTATTAGTATACATACTTTTTCAATATGGCCTCTATTTTCATCATGCTGCCCCAATTCTCTTCCTGAGATCACTACATATTGTAGTATATGTTCTATGGAGTTACGTAGAAGAACCAAACTTAAATATTATAAACTGCGTAGAAAATGCATACAGATAATTAATTTTTGGTATTTTTAACTTTGTTTCGTATAGTGTTTTGTACTTTTTATATCTTATATTTCCGTTTTCGTTATTTCTTTTCTGCAGTTGATTAACTTTGATCTATTTGATGGGATATATGATCTTGGTTCAGCAAAATAAAATAATTTTAACATAAATAAATTATTTTTCAATTTCGTAATAAATATAATGAAAGATGACGGTAGTACACGTAAATTTTACATGCCGTGGGCACTAGCCAATACTATTAAGTAAAGGTTGGCAAACAAAACACCTTCAAATAGATGACTATTCATACTGTTTACATGCTGTCATTTACGATACATCCTTAAAAAATATATAAGAATTATACACGAGTTATTTTCGTGAATAACTGAATGTGCATTTTTGAGGTAATTTTTGTTAAAATTCAAGTTCCAGAAACTTTTCCTTTTATTGAAGTTATCATTTTATCCAAACTATATATATTTATAATATAATAACTTTTTTTTTCCTTAGTACATAAATTGTAAATTATCCATGGATTTGCTGCGGCTAAATCACGTATGTTGAAAAATACTTATATATGCTACCTCCTGGAAGACGATTTGGTTGTATAATTCCATGCCACTTGGACCAAAACATCTACCCCGTATTTAGAACTGTTGTAGAATTTTACGGTTTCTGGTGGCTTCTTCTGTTCCTCATCAACCGTTGGAAATCTATGAAGACTACTAAGAATGCACACATTTTTCGATCTTTTTGCTTGATAAGTTGTTAGAGAAACATCGTCACATACAAAAACCTTCGTAGAATACAAATCACTTCTCCATTTTTTCATAGCAGCATTCCTCCCCTTTTTTAGAACGGGTTCCATTAATTCATCACTATGTTCAGATAATAACATATTAGTTGATCTTGAATCGTCCTTACCCAAGTAAGGAAATCCATTCAACATATATAGTTTCAACGTCATCTGCAATTCAAAACTTTACACATACATTTTTCGGGTTTATTACTCATATATTCGGCGAATGGACATCTGGATTTTGCAGGAAAAGTTGTTCATCAATTGTAACGTTTGCTCCTGGTTTATAGCACATAATACAGTTCCTCATGCATTTATTCCATACTTCAGATACTGCAGCACACTTATCAGATCTTTGACGATCTCGACGAGTTGATTTTAAGTCGAACCGAATAAATCGCTTTATTAAGTTTAATTTATCTCTGGACATTGTATCACAAAAGAAATTAGGCCCCCATGTTTTGTTCCACAATTGATCTACTGGAAAGTTTTTAGCACCATAGATCCCACGAGCGTACGAACAAGATATAAACGCGTCTAATTCTTCCAAAGAAGTTGTCCATGGCCTGCCACCTAATTATCTACTTGCTTCAGCTTCAGTACACTTCCTAATATTGGTCATGAATTGTCAATAAAAAGCCTACGAGAACTTGCACAAGTATTGTCAAAGCTTCGTTTAGCATACTCGGTTGGCCTAGCTTCTTCTCTAGGTATGTTATGACGAGTTATAAGTCCAGAACCGTTATTAAAATCACTCAGAATTCTCCGTTTAGTACAGTCAGCTGCATCATATTCTACACTCAATGCTTGATGTTTTTGTGAAACTGGATACTCATGTTCTTCGCCATCACTACTGATGCTCGACAATGCATCTTCTAAAACGTAGGATGTACTCTCGTCTGATGACACTACACTATTATCACTACGATTATCACCGTAGGAAGCGTACAAATTTAATTGATCAGTTTCATATTGCAATTCGACTTCAGTAAGATATTTCGACATCTTGAACGTAAAGTACCAAACTAAAGTTGTTGATTCAATTTGTACGAGTATTTATACTTACTAATTTTTCAAGTGGGTAGTTATCGAAAATATTTTTAATGGAAACTATTTCACTTCTTGAAATGTTAATTATCGGTTAATATGAATGTTTAGAAATTTGTCTACAGCGCGTATTGTGTGTTTGAACGCCTTGTATATATACGTTTTTTTTTTCTTTTCGTTTCCTTTCCTAGTTACTGAATTCTCGCTTTCACGCCAACGAAATTTGTTGTTTTTATGTGTCTTCATAAAGCCAAAATAAATTGATGTATCGTTTGCTTTATATTGTATTTCGGATTAGAATTTGTCGTATTTAGATTAAAGTCAATTTCTTTATTAGAATTAATTTAAAATTAGGATTGAAATTACATAAATTTTCGTAAGGTTTAAAATTAAAGATGCAGTTTGTGATTGAGATAAAATTCCAAGTTGGTTTTCATATTAAGTTTTTGGTGCCAAGATTCTATTGCAGTACAGTTTTCCGATTCACTTTCAATTAAGAATAATTATAGGAGAAGGCAAGATTTACCTGTATTACAATATGAACTCATTAAACTTGTGCATATGTACTGTAGCGTAGATAAGCGTTGCTTACTTGGAAAAGCAACTCTTGCAGTTTTTTTGTATGAAGGCAAAGATATGAAGCAAATTTTCTTGATTATTTACGGGAAGGGGCATAACGTTTCTACCGCGTTTTATAATTTTGAATGTAGTGAGAGTATGATTGGTTGTCGTTTTTAAAATCAAATATGGCATAACTGAAGAATTTTGAAATGCATGCCTTCAGTCTTGGAATGATGGCGTAAGGGCGAAGGTTCGTTTGCGCTTCGAAGTTTGGTGTGTGGAGGTAGTGAAATATTTACGCATATCTGGAGGTAAGGTGAAGCTATCATGGAGTTTATCTCGGTACCCTTGATTGGGGGATTATTTTGTCTCTCGCCTCCTGGAGTATTTATCGTATCGGTGTCCTATAGCGACATATTCTCGTCCGTAGAATTTGGGTTCAGTGTCAAATGGTGCTGGTCCCAACTCCTTCGGAGTTCTTTTGCGCCTGGTGCGCGGATCAAAATTTCAAGTAAAGTAGATAGTTCTAGTGTTAGTTGACGTTCACGGCTTCGTGTAAATGGCTAAGCGCATAACAAACAATTATCGCTGTAAATAAAGAAAACTTTTAATTTAAGTGTAACCATAATGTTCGTCAAAAACTTTGTAAATATCGTTATTAAGAAGACGCTGTTTAACCCTTTATAGGTCCTTGGTATAATAGTTTACCACTTACTGTAAGGGTTAAATGACCATACAATTTAGATGTCAACTCGCTCTTATTGACTTCAGTTATACTTTACAGTTCTCATAACACATATTGGTACCTATGTCTACCACTTAGAATTATTGAGACGGCAACAGTGTGTAGCGAAAATATATATACAAAGTTTGTTTGTGTATTTGCGCATGTTTATAAACAGCGGAAAGTTTTACAATAAGTGAAGCATAGTGCAGTAAAAAAGGAAATAATAGGTAAGTGCGAATTAAATATAAAAAAAGGTTCACTCGTTGTTCCTTTTTACCACATATTTGTCTCATATTCCATGTATAATTATATACAAGTGGGAAATGAAAACAGCTACATTTTGAGGTTAGAATTTTTGAGAACTTTGAGCTCATTTTTTGCTTAGAAAACTTGAACCTATCGCGGTAAATTGTATTATCTACAAAAACTATTTTATTATATTTTTTGCACAATTTTATACTTTCGGCTAAGATAATATTTGAATTTTCGTACGCAGTGGCGTGGAATAAAATTATAGAGTTGGTGTACATTTTTTTACAAAAATGTGCGATAGGGCAGCTTTTTGAATCTGGTAGATATTTTTTATTTTAAAGAGGACGTACATATGTAGTAAATGAATACTAATTTGTTTTCCATAGACATTTGTGATATAATTACTAATTTATTTTAGAGATGAAGCCTTTGAAATTGGATGGAATGATGAGCGATGGTGTTTATGAATTAATTGATGACGAAGAGATAACAGATGAGCAAAATGTTAACTCGGACGTTGGAGGAGACTGTTCCTGTCGACTATTACCCACTGTCAACTCCAAGTACAAGCCGCTGCGGCAGCCTGCATTCCAGAGCGACAACAAGTGACAATCAACCATTTGCTTCAACATCAAACGTAGATAATGTAGACTATTGTTCAGATGACTGTTTGAGAGACCCAACGTATGTTGCTGATGATGAAGTCACTAGAAAAAGTACATTATTTGGGGGTGAAGAAGAATTGGATGAGGATATTGAATCGAAGGAGGAAGACCAATGGGAAGATGAAATAGAATCGACAGCGGAAATATATAGACGCAAAGAAAACAAAAAAAAAGAAGAAGGCTTGTCATGGGCAAAAGCTAGTCCGATAGCACAATTGAAATATAAGACGTATGTATTTGACCAATATTTCGGTTTGACGCACGACATCTATATAAATAATATATTATCTATATTTATGTTGTACTTCGATAATGAGTGATGGAAATTATAGTTGACCAAAGTAACTTATATGCCTCCCAACAAGGAACAGAATTTAATTTATACCAAAACGAACTAAAAGCGTTTATTGGACAGTTAATACTTTTTGGGATAAACAGATTGCCCAGTATGAGGCTATACTGGTCAAACAATGTTAATTTCCATAACGAAAGAGTGGAAAAAGTGATGACCATGAAGAGATTCTTAAAAATATTGAGATATTTACATTTGGCTGATAATACACAAGTACCTGGAAAAGGGGAAGCAGGTTACAATAAATTGTATATATTCCAGTCTTTATTGACTCACCTTTCCTAATATTTAAAGAGCATTTTGATCCTTCAAGACAACTATCGGTGGACGAGAGCATAGTAGCCTTCAATGGCCCTAAAACAGTACTTACCTTTAAAGCCAATTAAGCAAGGCATTAAAATTTGGGCAATTGGTTGTGGTGAAACAGGCTACATGTTTGATTTCCAAGTGTATCAGGGAAAATCAGAAACTTCAAATGAGCAAAGATTAGGAGAAAGAGTGGTTACAGATCTATCAAAACCTTTCGAAGGTAAAGGGTATTGCATGTGTTTCGACAATTTTTTTAACTCGTTTTCCTTACTAACAGGGTTACTAGGGAATCAACTAGTTGCCTGTGGAACATTTCGTATAAACAGAAAGGACTTTCCAAAGGAGAAACTGTGTCTCAATCAAAAATTATCCTTGGGACAGTTTGATTCTGCTTCCTGTGAAGAAATTACAGTGTACAAATAGAAGGATAGAAGTTCGAAGCCTGTTATAGTTGCCAGCAATATGCATGATCCTTCAGATAAAAGCGTGGTGCAACGAAAAAATAAAAATGGAATAAAGGAAGATGTAACGTGCTCCACAGATATTCGTGACAACAATAAACACATGGGGGCGTTGATCATTTTAACCAACTTCATTCAACCAACAATATTGCTTGGAAATCCCGTAAATGGTGGCTTAAGATACTGTATTATTTAATTGACTCTTCTGTTGTAAATTTTTATATATTGTACAAATTCTATTACAAACAAAACACAATCAAGTGTAGGAGCCACATTCAGTTCAGAATTTGTTTGATTGACATGCTCTTCTGAACATTTACCAACTCTACCAAGCTAGGGAGACCTGTTAATGCTAAGGTAGCAGGAACAAGCATAACAGCCGTCTGGGAAGGCGTACTATTAAAAACTCTATAAGACTAATGGGTGTTGGTAACCACTTACCTACAGAAAAAGACGCAACCTTGTGTGTTCAGCGTGCAATGTGGCTTTGTGAAAGTTCTGTTTTGAACCTTTTCACAAGAATCAATACTTTTTTAATGTAATGTTCACTAAAAAATAAAGTGGTAAACTATTGTACCAAGTTCACATACTCATAATCATTTCACTTAACAGTCCCTGGTAGCATAATTTATCACCCTTTAAATCCGACCCTGTCTGTTTGCAACACTTCCTAAGCACTTTGTATATTAAATATACTTCATTCAAATACCACAAGATAATCCAATCATCAAAAGAAGAAAGTTCAATAATTGGTCCTATAAAGGGTTAAATAAATATCCGAATTTTAAGTTTGAATGAGTAAAATTAAGTAACGCTTTGTAAATAGTTGTGCATTTACGTTGAATCAAATGAAGAATTAGTTAACGTAGTTTTGGTTGAAGTAACTGTCGTAAATTAAGTTCGAGTAAATATGAATAAGATTTGTCTTTTGTGAAATTTCACAAACCATAGTAGCCAACTGTCGAATTATTCCGTACCTGGCGGACCTGTTGTCCGACCGATTGTCGTAGTTCATAGGAGGAAGAACATCTCTTTGTTGTTGGTGTTATGTAAGGTAACGTTTATTTTTTTTACGTTTAGTGACAATAATAAAGTGTTTTTTATTTTTTTTTGTATTTTATGTGGGAGGATGCAAACGCTTGCTTGTGTAAGCTATCGTATAGAGGCCGTTAAGGAAATTTTGGAAATAGGCGAATTCATCCTCAACATTTATTGTTTATATCATGATTTTTTTTTTGTGCAAATTCTGTGTGTGGAAAGTTTATATTACCGATATTTTCTATTACTTCTGTTGTATTTAGTGAAAAGTAGTTGTTTATAATACATGGTAACTAATCTTATAGGGCCTTACAAGCGCCGCTGGAATTTTATTAGTTTTATTCTAGATTTCTTCTTTTGGAATTGCGCAATTTAATGTTATTTTAGGTAACTGTATCAAAATTTGAGATGTAAATGTCATAATATACGACCATTTTACTTATTGATAGATATTAATCTATTGTGATTCGTCATCTGTGCTACAATTTGGCGTAAGTAATGCTAAAAGAATAGAAAACTTTTGATTCACATTTAAGATTGCTAGTAATTGACTTGATTTGATGAAAGTTTTTTTTTAAGTAATTAATTAAAGGAAAATTTTTGAGGAATGAGATTCATTATGGATTAACGTAATGCATTTAGATAACGTAGTATGAGTTGTAAAGGGATGCCGTCAGATATCCCCATTTTTTACTATTATTAATTAGTTTCCTAAAGTTTATTAGCAAGACGCCGTCCTTTATCAAAATTTTCCTATCATGATTAATTATTTGCTAAGTAAAATACCAGTACTGATATAATATTCACGGAATTTATTAAGATAAAGCGACTTGCTAAATGTACAGGTGCAAGCAATTATAAAAATTCGTAGAAGCTTTAGTAAAAGTTAAACATATTTCATAACGTTGCAGAAAATTGCACAATAATTAATCATGCATTATCCCTCCAGACGTAAATCCCAAAAACGTTTAGAAGTTTGTATACGTCAAAGCATCTTCCGCCAATACTGGCTTACGGAATCTCACCCCCTAAGTTTCGTAACCACCCTCGAGAATTCTATATAAAGACGCGGCACACGCTGCTAAAAGTATCTAGTCTAATCTGAAAAAAGAGAACTCTATCTCGAATCGACCTCTCGCGAAAAGAAGTCCGCTACCAGAAGAATCCGAATAGAAATCGTGTGTTCCATCGTCGCGCTCGCGCCGACTACTACCGTTCAAAACCACCAGCCTGTAACCGCCGTCCTAAGCAGAAAACGCAACACCGCGACTTGATAGCATCACCGAAGTCAAAGGGTTGCAGATATCTAACGTTGAATGTACGTAATTGTAGATACCTACAGCACTATACACCTGGTGATAGGGATATGCAGGGTTGTAAGCCCGACATACTCTTTCATTACTAGACACCTACACTGTGGAGTTTGGAGGGTAGTTGCCCGACATTCCATTGACCGCCGGAGATCCTATTGTTTGGTTTAACGGGTGGTTGCCCAGATTGCTAGCAAAGGAGACCCACACACACACTTACACTGTGGAGTTTGGAGGGTAGTTGCCCGACATTCCATTGACCGCCGGAGATCCTATTGTTTGGTTTAACGGGTGGTTGCCCAGATTACTAACAAAGGAGACCCACCTACACAAATTTACACTAACACTAAAACAAAAACACCTCGACAAACGTACCAGCAACCGCAGAGTACCTGTAATTAAAACCTCGTCGGAAGATTAAGCTGAACACCTAGTTAACGCCGTTAATCCAGTAATATAGAAACATAACCGTAAAAACTAGACGTGTTCGTCAGTATTAAATTATCGCCTGTAATAAAACCGCCGCCGCCACCACCGAGAAACGTAAGTTACACCGTTTGCAATTAATAAGATTCAATGTAATAGAAAACGAAGGTTTTATATTTTAAAATCGGCCAACATAACAAAAGTATTTATATTTAAATAAAAACCGGTGTACTAATATAATTAATATCGGAAAAGAAACAAATAATCGGCAGCTACCGTATAGAAGCTCCCTTCAAAACGAAAAGCTTTCATTTATTTAAAAGGGCAAAATTAAATTTAAACGTGAATGAGTTTATTTTCATAATAAAAGCAGGTATAAAATTAGATTACTTTTATACATTTGAAAACCGACCGCTTTAAAATATCGATTATTTCTTTAAAGGCAGAGCATTGAACTCGGTGTTTTATCGCACACGTGTTTATAACAGGGTTATCTTGCTACCAACTTCTGTAGTTTATACAGGGACGCATTCAGGTAAAATTATTTATTTTATTTCGGCAGTTAAACAGTATAAATTGAAACCGGTCAAAGGACGTAAATTAAAAGTCAAAACCCAACCCTTCTATTAATGTTACATTGCAGAAACTCCAGAGGACCACCTAACCCTCCGTCCCAGGACCAACCAGAAAATAGTATATCAACTTGACGATCCTGCCAGGAAAAGGAGAATCCACCGGAAAATATATTTGTATATCATAGCTAAGTAGTTTAAATTAACAGTATTAGATTTATAAAGAAATAATAGGGAATAAATGTATATAAACTTTTTTTAATCTATTTGTTCAAAGTGTTGAGAGCCTGAATAACGAACCCCGATATTTTGCAAGAACAAAATTCCGACTGAGCTAAAAGGGCAAAGTGAAAATTATTCATTAGTAGTAAGCACTTAACAGTTAAACCTCCATTTCCGTCACGAGGAAAGGACCGACATTACAGAGTTTGCGGCCGAACAGCTGATTGTATTTTTTTTGTGCATACGAGGGTATCTCGAAAATTTGCCCGACATTCCATTGACCGCCGGAGATCCTATTGTTTGGTTTAACGGGTGGTTGTCCAGATTACTAACAAAGGAGACCCACCTACACAAATTTACACTAACACTAAAACAAAACACCTCGACAAACGTACCAGCAACCGCAGAGTACCTGTAATTAAAACCTCGTCGGAAGATTAAGCTGAACACCTAGTTAACGCCGCTAATCCAGTAATATAGAAACATAACCGTAAAACTAGACGTGTTCGTCAGTATTAAATTATCGCCTGTAATAAAACCGCCGCCGCCACCACCGAGAACCGTAAGTTACACCGTTTGCAATGAATAAGATTCAATGTAATAGAAAACGAAGGTTTTATATTTTAAAATCGGCCAACATAACAAAAGTATTTATATTTAAATAAAAACCGGTGTACTAATATAATTAATATCGGAAAAGAAACAAATAATCGGCAGCTACCGTATAGAAGCTCCCTTCAAAACGAAAAGCTTTCATTTATTTAAAAGGGCAAAATTAAATTTAAACGTGAATGAGTTTATTTTCATAATAAAAGCAGGTATAAAATTAGATTACTTTTATACATTTGAAAACCGACCGCTTTAAAATATCGATTATTTCTTTAAAGGCAGAGCATTGAACTCGGTGTTTTATCGCACACGTGTTTATAACAGGGTTATCTTGCTACCAACTTCTGTAGTTTATACAGGGACGCATTCTTAGGTAAAATTATCTTATTTATATTTCGTCAGTTAAACAGTATAAATTGAATTACCGGTCAAAGGACTGTAAATTAAGAAGATCAAAACCTCAACCCTTCTATTAATGTTAACATTGCAGAAACTTCAGAAAATCACATAATACCATTCCTCCAGACAAACCCAAAAATTTAGATTTATATCAAACTTTCCGCAATCTGGCTAGGAAACCCAAGTTGAACACCCCGGAATTATATAAGACGACATGCTAAAAGTTTAAATTAAAAGAATTAGAATCTTAAAAGAATCTACAAAAATCAATAAAACTTTTCATCTCCATTCGTTCAAAACCGCTGTAACGCGCCTGAAAACGAACCCCGATTTGCAACGAACAAAGGTTCGATACTAAGTGAGAAATGTGAACAAATTCACTGTGTAGGGAAGCAGTTAACCCGAAACTTTTCATTTCCCTCACGGGATTGAGGGATCCCGACATTCCATTGCCGCCGGAACCTATTGTTTGGTTTAACGGGGGTTCCATTCTCAAGGAACCAAATTTGGTTGTCCCGACATTCCATTGACCGCCGGAGATCCTATTGTTTGGTTTAACGGGTGGTTGCCCAGATTACTAACAAAGGAGACCCACCTACACAAATTTACACTAACACTAAAACAAAAACACCTCGGCAAACATACAAGCAACCGCAGAGTACCTGTAATTAAAACCTCGTCGGAAGATTAAGCTGAACACCTAGTTAACGCCGTTAATCCAGTAATATAGAAACGTAACCGTAAAAACTAGACGTGTTCGTCAGTATTAATTTATCGCCTGTAATAAAACCGTCGCCGCCACCACTGAGAAACGTAAGTTACACCGTTTGCAATTAATAAGATTCAATGTAATAGAAAACGAAGGTTTTATATTTTAAAATCGGCCAACATAACAAAAGTATTTTATTTAAATAAAAACCGGTGTACTAATATAATTAATATCGGAAAAGAAACAAATAATCGGCAGCTACCGTATAGAAGCTCCCTTCAAAACGAAAAGCTTTCATTTATTTAAAAGGGCAAAATTAAATTTAAACGTGAATGAGTTTATTTTCATAATAAAAGCAGGTATAAAATTAGATTACTTTTATACATTTGAAAACCGACCGCTTTAAAATATCATTATTTCTTTAAAGGCAGAGCATTGAACTCGGTGTTTTATCGCACACGTGTTTATAACAGGGTTATCTTGCTACCAATTCTAGTTTATACAGGGACGCATTCAGGTAAAATTATTTATTATTATTTCGTCAGTTAAACAGTATAAATTGAATTACGTAAAGGACTGTAAATTAAGAAGATAAAACAACCCTTTATAAAGTTAAACATTTTCAAACTTCAGAAAATCACATAATACCATTCCTCCAGACAAACCCAAAAATTTAAGTTTTAACTAAGATCTTCCAAAGTAGGAATCACCCAGTTGAACACCTAAATTTTATAAAAGCGAAGTGTAAATACAGTTAATTAAAAAGAAATAATACGGAAAGAATCACAAAAATCAATAAAACTTTTCATCTTCTTCGTTCAAAACCGCTGTAACGCGCCTAGAAAAACGAACCCCGATTTGCAACGAACAAAGGTTCGATACTAATAAGCAATGTGAACAAATTCACTGGTGTAGGATACAGGGTTAACCACTCTCTTCATTTCCTCACGGGATTGAGGATCCCGACATTCCATTGCGCCGGAACCTATTGTTTGTTTAGGTGGTTGCCCAATCGAAAGGGCCACCATAAGATTTGGTCCCGACATTCCATTGACCGCCGGAGATCCTATTGTTTGGTTTAACGGTGGTTGCCCAGATTACTAACAAAGGAGACCCACCTACACAAATTTACACTAACACTAAACAAAAACACCTCGACAAACGTACCAGCAACCGCAGAGTACCTGTAATTAAAACCTCGTCGGAAGATTAAGCTGAACACCTAGTTAACGCCGCTAATCCAGTAATATAGAAACATAACCGTAAAACTAGACGTGTTCGTCAGTATTAAATTATCGCCTGTAATAAAACCGCCGCCGCCACCACCGAGAAACGTAAGTTACACCGTTTGCAATTAATAAGATTCAATGTAATAGAAAACGAAGGTTTTATATTTTAAAATCGGCCAACATAACAAAAGTATTTATATTTAAATAAAAACCGGTGTACTAATATAATTAATATCGGAAAAGAAACAAATAATCGGCAGCTACCGTATAGAAGCTCCCTTCAAAACGAAAAGCTTTCATTTATTTAAAAGGGCAAAATTAAATTTAAACGTGAATGAGTTTATTTTCATAATAAAAGCAGGTATAAAATTAGATTACTTTTATACATTTGAAAACACCGCTTTAAAATATCGATTATTTCTTTAAAGGCAGAGCATTGAACTCGGTGTTTTATCGCACACGTGTTTATAACAGGGTTATCTTGCTACCAACTTCTGTAGTTTATACAGGGACGCATTCAGGTAAAATTATTTATTTTATTTCGGCAGTTAAACAGTATAAATTGAAACCGGTCAAAGGACGTAAATTAAAAGTCAAAACCCAACCCTTCTATTAATGTTACATTGCAGAAACTCCAGAGGACCACCTAACCCTCCGTCCCAGGACCAACCAGAAAATAGTATATCAACTTGACGATCCTGCCAGGAAAAGGAGAATCCACCGGAAAATATATTTGTATATCATAGCTAAGTAGTTTAAATTAACAGTATTAGATTTATAAAGAAATAATAGGGAATAAATATATATAAACTTTTTAATCTATTTGTTCAAAGTGTTGAGAGCCTGAATAACGAACCCCGATATTTTGCAAGAACAAAATTCCGACTGAGCTAAAAGGGCAAAGTGAAAATTATTCATTAGTAGTAAGCACTTAACAGTTAAACCTCCATTTCCGTCACGAGGAAAGGACCGACATTACAGAGTTTGCGGCCGAACAGCTGATTGTATTTTTTTTGTGCATACGAGGGTATCTCGAAAATTTGCCCGACATTCCATTGACCGCCGGAGATCCTATTGTTTGGTTTAACGGGTGGTTGTCCAGATTACTAACAAAGGAGACCCACCTACACAAATTTACACTAACACTAAAACAAAAACACCTCGACAAACGTACCAGCAACCGCAGAGTACCTGTAATTAAAACCTCGTCGGAAGATTAAGCTGAACACCTAGTTAACGCCGCTAATCCAGTAATATAGAAACATAACCGTAAAAACTAGACGTGTTCGTCAGTATTAAATTATCGCCTGTAATAAAACCGCCGCCGCCACCACCGAGAAACGTAAGTTACACCGTTTGCAATTAATAAGATTCAATGTAATAGAAAACGAAGGTTTTATATTTTAAAATCGGCCAACATAACAAAAGTATTTCTATTTAAATAAAAACCGGTGTACTAATATAATTAATATCGGAAAAGAAACAAATAATCGGCAGCTACCGTATAGAAGCTCCCTTCAAAACGAAAAGCTTTCATTTATTTAAAAGGGCAAAATTAAATTTAAACGTGAATGAGTTTATTTTCATAATAAAAGCAGGTATAAAATTAGATTACTTTTATACATTTGAAAACCGACCGCTTTAAAATATCGATTATTTCTTTAAAGGCAGAGCATTGAACTCGGTGTTTTATCGCACACGTGTTTATAACAGGGTTATCTTGCTACCAACTTCTGTAGTTTATACAGGGACGCATTCAGGTAAAATTATTTATTTTATTTCGGCAGTTAAACAGTATAAATTGAAACCGGTCAAAGGACGTAAATTAAAAGTCAAAACCCAACCCTTCTATTAATGTTACATTGCAGAAACTCCAGAGGACCACCTAACCCTCCGTCCCAGGACCAACCAGAAAATAGTATATCAACTTGACGATCCTGCCAGGAAAAGGAGAATCCACCGGAAAATATATTTGTATATCATAGCTAAGTAGTTTAAATTAACAGTATTAGATTTATAAAGAAATAATAGGAATAAATATATATAAACTTTTTAATCTATTTGTTCAAAGTGTTGAGAGCCTGAATAACGAACCCCGATATTTTGCAAGAACAAAATTCCGACTGAGCTAAAAGGGCAAAGTGAAAATTATTCATTAGTAGTAAGCACTTAACAGTTAAACTTCCATTTCCGTCACGAGGAAAGGACCGACATTACAGAGTTTGCGGCCGAACAGCTGATTGTATTTTTTTGTGCATACGAGGGTATCTCGAAATTTGCCCGACATTCCATTGACCGCCGGAGATCCTATTGTTTGGTTTAACGGGTGGTTGTCCAGATTACTAACAAAGGAGACCCACCTACACAAATTTACACTAACACTAAAACAAAAACACCTCGACAAACGTACCAGCAACCGCAGAGTACCTGTAATTAAAACCTCGTCGGAAGATTAAGCTGAACACCTAGTTAACGCCGCTAATCCAGTAATATAGAAACATAACCGTAAAACTAGACGTGTTCGTCAGTATTAAATTATCGCCTGTAATAAAACCGCCGCCGCCACCACCGAGAAACGTAAGTTACACCGTTTGCAATTAATAAGATTCAATGTAATAGAAAACGAAGGTTTTATATTTTAAAATCGGCCAACATAACAAAAGTATTTCTATTTAAATAAAACCGGTGTACTAATATAATTAATATCGGAAAGAAACAAATAATCGGCAGCTACCGTATAGAAGCTCCCTTCAAAACGAAAAGCTTTCATTTATTTAAAAGGGCAAAATTAAATTTAAACGTGAATGAGTTTATTTTCATAATAAAAGCAGGTATAAAATTAGATTACTTTTATTCATTTGAAAACCGACCGCTTTAAAATATCGATTATTTCTTTAAAGGCAGAGCATTGAACTCGGTGTTTTATCGCACACGTGTTTATAACAGGGTTATCTTGCTACCAACTTCTGTAGTTTATACAGGGACGCATTCAGGTAAAATTATTTATTTTATTTCGTCAGTTAAACAGTATAAATTGAAACCGGTCAAAGGACGTAAATTAAAAGTCAAAACCCAACCCTTCTATTAATGTTACATTGCAGAAACTCCAGAGGACCACCTAACCATCCGTCCCAGGACCAACCAGAAAATAGTATATCAACTTGACGATCCTGCCAGGAAAAGGAGAATACACCGGAAAATATATTTGTATATCATAGCTAAGTAGTTTAAATTAACAGTATTAGATTTATAAAGAAATAATAGGGAATAAATATATATAAACTTTTTTTAATCTATTTGTTCAAAGTGTTGAGAGCCTGAATAACGAACCCCGATATTTTGCAAGAACAAAATTCCGACTGAGCTAAAAGGGCAAAGTGAAAATTATTCATTAGTAGTAATGCACTTAACAGTTAAACCTCCATTTCCGTCACGAGGAAAGGACCGACATTACAGAGTTTGCGGCCGAACAGCTGATTGTATTTTTTTTGTGCATACGAGGGTATCTCGAAAATTTGCGAGATATATTAGTATTTTTATAAGTAACTTATTTCGTAATTTACATTTTGGAATTTAGGTATTACATCCCGATATCGACATTTGATAAATTTTAGGATTTCACAGATTCTTGAGCGCGTTTGTTTAGTTTGTGACGGCGTATATTTTTCATTTTAATTGAAAAATTAGATTGCCGTATTTCCAGTTATTTTTGGGTTAGTTAAGCTAATAATTTTTGACGTAGATTTATCGAAATATTTAGTGAGTTTTAGGTTTTATTTCGCATTTTGCGGCTTTTATATTTAAAGCTTAAGATTTTATTGAAGTTTAGGTTTGTACCTGGCGTTAATATTTTTGGAGTAAACTTTGTAGAAGTAGTAGATTTTTGAGTGAACGTTTTGGTTTCCTGTTAGACCAATATAACATTAGTTCATGACGTTTTCCCGCTATAAATGATTTTAACATTTTTGACTTTATCTACCGATTTTGACGATTTTTTGAGTTGCCACGAGGACCTTTTACGATCTTTAAGGAAGAACGCCGCCCACACCACAGAGCTATGCCGTAACACCAATTGCCTTTACGGGCTGGACGCTCTAGTGAGTATTTAGCCTGTAACAAGCATGCAGATTAGGAAATAAGTGTGCGATCACAATGACCGCAACCGTACTTAAAGGTAATTATGATAAGAAAACCAATTATATGCAAACCAAAATCCCTAAGAAATTATATCATTAGTCACTTTTAAGAAAAGTAATAAAATTTTGTTAAAATTGGAATGATAGAAAAAAAGTTTGAAGCGAATTAAAATTGAGATCGGTAATTTCGACCGATCTTATTTTCACTATGCTAAAGCAAAATAGCAACATTGTGACGCAATTTGTTTGTTCTTTAATCAGTTAAATTACCAGAAAGCCATTAATGATATGAAAGGTGCTGTTTTGAAACTAGTTATTTACTTATTGCAGGAATCATTTTTAGTTATGTAACTATTCTTTTCTAAATTTTGCGAAATGTTGATTTCAGAATGGTCTATACAAGTTTCTAAAGTTATCAATATTATTACCAAAAGGAAATGATAATATATGTATAACATACGTCGATATACATAGATTCAATAACGAGAAAGCTTTGAAGTAAGACACGCAAATATTATTAACAGGAAACCCTCGTAGATCTATAAATATCATTTGCATCTTCCTACATTTTCTACACTAGCCTTAATTTAATTATATGTGTCTGTGTGTGCGTCATATACACAACATACCATAAATTAGTAAAATTCTACGTATAATTTATAGAATATAGCGTTTAATAACATGCTAGTAAACAAAGTTGTAGTACTAACGAACAAATTAGTAGACGCTGATAAGGAATGAATAAATAATAATAAAAATAACAACTAAAATATAGTCAGTCTTGTGTGACTAATTAATTCTGTAAATAAATATAAATGAAAAAAAAATGATTGCATGAAGTCTGCAAACATTAAACTTTCACGACTATCATTCATAATAATAGTACTTAGCTTTTAAATAAAAGATCCTGCAATTTTCAAGGCTACTTGCAGCTGTCATTCTTATTAACCCATCAGAGACTAACGTTGCCATATGGCAACAATTTTAATCCGTATTTAACGATCCCGTTGTAACGTTGCTTTATAAAAAAAGATGGCGCAACAATTCGCTTTCTGAATGTATTAACTGTCACATGTTTATTACGATCAGTTTTATTTCGACTGCACGTATGCACGGTGGATAAGTTAAGACAAGTTGTACAGTGGTATCGTGAAAAAATAGACATCCGGTTTATGTAAGTACTTTTATAACTATTTCTAAGTATTTCTTTGTACTGTAGTTGTGTTAAATATATTTAGGACTGTTGTGAGGAACATTTGTAATCATGATTTGTTAAAACAAAAATTCATATTGTGTATTACAGACGTCGGAAGTTTGCTGTTGCCATATGGCAACGCGTCAGCCCCTTATACTATCAGAAACCCATACATACCTACTACAAGTTTTGTATTTTTTTAGAGATGGTTTGACACTCGAAGAAGCCGTACAAATTGCTTACAATGACAATTTGGACGTAGAAATATATATATATATATATATATATATATATATATATATATATATATATATATATATATATATATATATATATATATATATATATATATATATATATATATTGAACCACCTGATGTATCAGAACTTACGGACGAAGATTTCGGTAACGAAGATGAGGGAGGCAATATTGATCATTTATCAACAGCTCAGCTGCGCGCTTCTTCCGAATTACAGATTTGTCAAATAGACCAGGAAGATGAGGATACTGAAATGCCAGAAAATATCGAGATGGTGGTTGCAGAGTCGGCAGAGTCGCCATTTTAAAAAATTGATTATAAGCAGGTTGATTGGATAAAAGGAGACTTTCAGCAAAAACCAAAGACATTCCCCTGTTACACTTACGACATATACAAAGACTATTCTCCAACAGAATTATTCGAATAATTTTCCGACAATAACATAATTGATTTCTTAATGGAATCAAATAAATATGCGTTATATAAAAATTTGCCGAATCCTCTTATTACTACTAATGAAATGAGGTGTTTTCTTGCAATACTCATCAACAGTGGCTATAATATGCTTCCTGGGAAGAAGTATTATTGGGATCAAAAAGAGGACATGAAAAATCACACGATTGCAGACTGTATGAGAAGAGATAGATTTCTAACTATTTTTAGATGCCTACATTGTGCGGATAATAATTTTTTAAACAGAAAGATAAAATGACTAAACTAACGCCACTCATTGAAAAAATTCGGCAAAAGCTTTTATTTCACTATACATATACTTGAAGAAGAAATCAACTATTACGAGTCCATGATCAGGTACTTCGGACCACGTCCATGCAAGCAGTTTATCAAAAATAAACCAATTCGCTTCGGATATAAAGCTTGGTGTGTCAATACAGGCTCAGGCTATTTGATAAATTTTACAATTTACCAGGGTACCGATCCACAGGCTAATGAAGAATATGAGCATTTATTCGGCAAAAGCTCAGCTCCATTTGTAAGTATGCTCGATCAATTTCCGTTGGAAAAAAAGTCTCTGCTATATAGCTTCTACATGGATAATTTGTTTACAAGTTTTACGTTGCTAAAATATTTGAAAAACAAAGGTTTTGACGCTGTTGGTACTATACGAAACAATCGTATTCCACGTGTTCCTAAGGCAAAATTAAATGAATTTAGAGGCAGAATGCTTCCATTAGCAACAAAATCGGTCTTACAAGATACACCAAGAGGCTCCAGTGATTCAGTCATTGACAGGGAAAATGGCATACTGTTAATAAGATGGTTTGACAATAACGTTGTAACTGTAGCTTCTACAAATTATGGTGTGGCGCCCCAAAGCACAGTTAAACGATGTTCGCAAAAGGAGAAGAGAATAGTAGAAGTTTCAAGACCTCACGCAATTGGAAAATACAATTCAGGTATGGGAGGGACAGACTTGATGGACGAAAACATATCAAGCTATCGTATCGCTTTACATAGTAAAAACTGGTGGTGGTGTATATTCTCATGGTTAGTTGACGCGGCTATCCAAAATGCTTGGATTCTTCATAAAAAAGCAGGCAATATATGTACACAATTACAATTTAGAGGAGATATTGTTGAGACTTACCTTACCAAAATCAAAAATTCACCTAAAGCGACTGGTCGTCCGTCAAGTAGCAAATCATCCAAGTCTTCTAATAGAGTTAGTGACGACATTAGATTTGACAATATGGGACACCCCTTATTTGAAGAGATAGACTAAAACTTGTCAAATAGAAAATATGCAGAATTTGTCGAGCAATCTGATTATAATATTTAATATGCTCCTTAATTGAGTAAATTTTGAAAAATTTTAACTGTCAAATACGTCCTTCAGCGGTGGTCCTACAACTCTGAAAATAATTTCCAGGCGTTTCTCGAGGGCACTTTCGTTATAAAAATTTTTGTTCCCAAACCTGTGCGATAATCCATTCCTGAGATATGGCCGACGGCCGTTCTTAGTTGGCCACCCGGTACAATTAATCTAACTGCTGCAAATTCACTAAATCGATTTTATAGGCGTTACCCTGAGCATAGAATTTCACAAAGTGTTATAACTTTTAGTGCAGTTAATTTAGAATTTATCGACGATCCTCTAATGAACATGTCTGAAAAATTCTACCGCTTTCGTAAACCTTTTTCTTTATTGTTCTATCGTAGTTTTCTGAAATAATAAAAAAACAACCATGAAAAATTCGTGATTGACAAAGTGTATACGAATATCTCGAGAACACTACGATTCTTAACATCACTGAAGAAAGTATGTCGAATCCAAACATGGTTGTAAATAATTTTCAGAATATTTTACTGTAGCTCCATCTGCATTCGCGTAAATTATGCAACGCAAATGTCTTTTATCATCATTGTCATTTTTTCACCTACAACGCCCAATTCTCAATATAGTCAATAATCTTAAAAACTCCAAAGTACCGATTATGATAAGATGCCTACACTAATCATAAAAAGCCCGTCTTCTTCGAAAGCGATCTTATAAATCAATACCACCATATTTAAAAATAAGAAAAATAATTCCTGTAAACAAAGTAGGGGACAGAGAAAACATTAATAAGTATATACTAGTACCTTTAATTGGTATATTTTCAAAAACAATTGAATCGGCTATTTGAACTCTTCAGATTTTAGACCTTCATAAATTTCATTAGTCAGGCTATTCAAATTGCTCTTCCAGAAAAATGTCAATTGTAAATAATTTGAAAGGTGATTCCACACAGTGTTTCAATGCCGATTTAAAACAAAAAAGAGATTATCTCAATTTGATACAAAATTTGAATAATATCAATCGTAATGAAAAATTAAATAAAAAAATAGAACAGTATAAATATGAATATATAAATGCGATAGTTGAGGCAAGAAAAAATATTTATCATAATGTGATACGTAAATCATTCAATCCACAGAAAACAATGTGGACATTCATTAAAAAGTATTACGCAATTCGCTCATACTGTTATTAATAACATGATGGATAGTAAACATTCCTTTAAATACTACCTATCGAAAACAAAACTTTACATTCCTCAAAAATTCAAACTTAATCCAGTGTCGCACAAATTCTAGACATAATAAGAAATGTCAGTAAATAAAACAGTAAAGATACCTATGACTTAAAAAAAACAATTCTCCACACGATCATGTATGTCATTGTATGTCCTCTATGTAAACTAATTAACCAGTGTATAATTGGCAACACGTTTCCTGATGTGTTAAAAATATCACGAGTAGTACCTATTCACAAGAAGGGTTGTGTAGACGAGATTTTCTAATAGGCCGATATCAATTATCCCTCTATTTGGAAAGATATTTAAGCTAAAAACTGAATTCGTCGAATATCTCAAAAAAAAAGAGATTTCTTTATCACCACTTTTACGGATATCGACAAAAACATTCGACTACTTTGGCTATTAATGACTCAATATCTTACATCAGCGAATCCTTTGAAAAATCCAAATTTCACACTCTGAATTCTTACGTCTCACAAAGGCATTTGATTGCGTTTGTCATGATATACTGATCGAAAAGCTAAAATAAAATAGCAGGACTAATAAAATCTTACCTTCACAATCGTTCCCAATTTGTTTCTTATCAACATTGTATTTCTAAAAAGGCTACGATTTCTTTCCACAACTCTGGTATTTTTCGACGAACTTCCTGTCTCAAACGCCGCATAACGCTCATATAATATTGTTTATCTTACTGGCTCACCTTTTGGTAAGAATTGCGAGTGTACAACACCGCGATAATGGCAAAAAACTGTCAGCGTCACTTTCACGTTTGATCGATTTTGACGTGCTCTTTTTGGTTTCGGCTCAATTGGAAGGCGCCATTTCGAAGCTTGTTGACTGGTTTGCATGTCAATCTCATAAATCCATTCATCATTACTAGTTACAAATGCGTTTAATAAATGTGGGTTCGGAATTGATTCGTCTTAGCATGTCTCCAGCGACCTTTACGCGATTGAGAGATATACTAGGCCGATCCTAATCCACTTTGACCTAGATATTTTTTAGGCTCATTGAAGGTCACGCGTGAAAGGTCATGTGGTGGGGAAAATTTTCAAGGTCACCAAGCAACTCTTAGAATTTGGTCGGCGCTTTGAGGTCAAAGTTTATTCTTAGAATTTTCAAGGTCAAGTTAATTGAAGGTGTGAGTGATCCTTTGAAATGTAGGTAAGGTAACGTCCTTTTTCCAGGTCACCAAGCAATTCTTGGATTTTGACTGAGTCAAGACCATGTGTTAATTCCTAGAAATCAATGGTCACCTTCAGGGGCATCATATTACAGTTCAGACAGATTGTTGTCTATGCTAAAAGTAGGTCAAGGTTAAATAGTTTTTGAATCAATTTTCAATATCACCTGCAGGGGCAATTCTTAGAAACCTATAAATAGAATCAGTTCGTGGAAACAAGAAGAATGATAGGTTATTGAGAGGGCAATTCTTAGAAATCTAAACAGTTCGTGGAAACATAAAGAATGACAGGTTGTTTGTCTATGCTATTGACTCAAGTTCAAATTCTTGTAAATAGCAAAATAAGCATACCTATCTTATTCGGTCTTACCCTATCTTATCCGATCTTATCCGATCATACCCGATCTTATCCGATCTTACCCGATCTTATTCGTATTTTGACTTGGAATTCAATTTATTCACCTATACAAGTAGATAAAGAGCAGTATAGTTAATACTAATTTTAAGCTATTGCAAGGTATAACTCAAAATAAAATTTATTTAGAGGCAAATGAAACTAAGTTTAAGCTCGAAACTAATCTATCGTTGTTAAGGTGTTATCTCGTAAGACTTAAACGGTTAAAGAACGCTTCAGAGAAAACAAGTAGTATAATTGTCACTAAAAGACCAACTTAGGTTGGTACTCTCTAGATTCATGTTTTAATGGTAGGTTACTTACAGGAATTATAGTCAATATAGCAAACATCAAGGACCCTCTTATTTTTTTACAAAATACATACAATAGTTTTGCACGTAATATTAAATTAATGCTAAGGCAATCGATGCTAAAGGTGAATGTTGTTTTAGCTGCAATTTCATGCAACTTCAAAATCATATTATTGAGTTGAGAGTTTTACCATACAAAATTATGTCATCGATACTGCAACCAATTTAAGTGTGTGGTACAATAAAAACGTGTTATAAGTTACAAAAAAAAATAGAGGAGTTTTCCGAAAGGGATTCAGGTTGGGCATTACATAAAGTTTTACATTTAAAGGTGAATATTAATAGCTATGTTCCAGTTAGAGGTGGTCTTTCGACTTACGTTAAAGTTCCCTACTCCATAGGGGTAGTGAATATTAAAAATAGTGATGAGTATTGCTTCCTGTAGGCCGTTGTTTCAGCATTATATCCTGCGCAACGTCATAGGAAAGGGTTCAAAGTTATCCTTGTTTTAGAGATGTTTTCGATTATGATTCAATTCAATTTCCCATTCAGCTGGATGATGTAAAAAAATTTGAAAAATTAAACAACCTCTCCATTAATTTGTATTGCATTCAGGGAAGAGGTATATTACCGTTTGTATTAAGTGAAAATCGTAATAATGACAGGAAGCCTATAAATCTTTTAATACTTTCTGCTAATTATCACGCTGCTTTTGCGGATGTTATTAATACAAAAAATAGCGCTGTATATCATTTCACGTGGATTAAAAATATGTATGCTCTTATTTCTAATCAACTATCGAATAAGAGGCACAAGAAATTTATTTTTTACCGATGCTTAAACCATTTTTCTTCAGATTACCTTCTACAAACACATATCACTTACTCTCATCAACTTAATCGATGCTCTGCTAGGCTACCTACAGAAGCAGAAACGAATTTACAGTTCAAAAATCTTGCACTCCAAGAAAAGGTACCATTTGTAATTTATGCCGATTTAGAAAGTATTTTAGAAAAGAGTAAAAATTTAACAGGAATCGAAAGTAATACTCTATTTTACTCCAAACATATACCTGTATCGAGGAAACGATTGCATTCAATGGTTTGTTAACCCTTAATCGCACGCATAATGAGGGAATCGCTCACTTTTTTGTTTCCAAGTCCACCAAATTTTACGTGTAAGTGTGATGACCTTGTGCGTCTAGGAATGCCTGTAGCAATGCCTGTTGAAGGGGTTGTCAATCGGAGAGCAGCAGTAAATAAATCAGTTCTTTACAAGACGTGTTTGAAGTAAGGTCTGTTAACGGGCGAGGAAAATTCTCATTACGCGTGCTATAACGTTTGCGAATATTTAGTTTTATCGGTAAGTATGTTTTGTTTGTTTTTTGATACACATGTTACTAGATGTCTTTCTAAGGGTTTTTATTTGTAACTGTAATGGATTCAAAACAAGGAAGGCAATTCTTACAATGGTATGAAGAAATTGAGAAGGAGAATGAAGAAGATTTACCCGAAGATTACTTAGACGACAGTGATGATATTGACATAGACCAAGTTGAGGCTGAAGAAATGGATACCCTAAGTGATACTTCTGTTCATTCAGCTTATGAAGAAAACAACCAACTCCTTGTGAGAAATAAAAGGGCAACATATGTTGGTAAGAAAGCTAAAATTAGTTTATTTTATCCACAACCGACACATTATCATGTCATAATTCAACTGCTTACAAACGCATTATAAACACTATAGCAACAACAAAAAACGAATCAGTCACTATAGCAATAAATCCATAACGACTAATTATACTAGTAATTATTATATATATATTTTTTACTTTTCTAGACAATGATAGTAAAACCATGTGGAATATTCATTATGGAGAGAAAGATACAAAAACACCTGCTTATAATGTTGTTAGGAGAAAAGAGGAGTAAAACCTCATGCTAAATTCGCTAAAACATCGTACGAATTCTGGAATTTATTTATCACGGATGAAATGATCATAAAAATTGTAACATATACTAATATATATATATATATATATATATATAATAAACTTCGACCAAATTTTGCTCGATCTAGAGATGCTACAGAAACTAATATTGATGAGATAAAAGCTCTTATTGGGTTGCTTTACCTCGCAGGTACTTGGAAAAGTGCAAACGTAAACGTAAATGACTTGTGGAGTTCAGATGGGCCAGTAATTTTCCGCTGTACAATGGGAATTAATCGTTTCAAATTTTTATTACGAGCTATCAGATTTGATGATATAACCGACAGGGAAGAACGCAAGAAACTCGACAAGCTAGCCCCAATTCGCGAAACATTTGATGATTTTGTTCAAAGGTGTGTCGCTAACTATGAAATAGGCATTACTCTAAATCGATGAAATGCTTTGCATTTCGCGAAAAATGTGGGTTCAGGCAATATATTCCAAGTAAGCCTGCCAAATATGGTATAAAAATATACTCCTTAGCCGATGCCGATAACTGGTATACCGTTAACATGGAAGTTTATGTTGGCAAGCAGCCAGAAGGCCCTTTTAGGCAGGACCACGCAGCAATCGCTCTAGTGAAGCGCTTGATAGAGCCAATAAAAAACGCAGGTCGTAATGTTACTTGTGATAATTTTTTCACCTCTTTCCCATTGGCTGTAGATCTTCTAACTAAATATAAAACAACTTTAGTCGGTACGATAAGAAAAAATAAGCGAGATTCCCCGATATTTTTATCTACTAAAAGAGAAAAGTAAACAGCAGTATGTTTGCTTTTCGTGACGAATGCGTATTGGTATCGTATGTGCCAAAAAAGAAACAAAAATGTTTTACTGTTGTCAACGATGCATAACACAGACTCAATTGATCCTGCTTCCGGTGATGCTCATAAGCCAGAAATTGTGACATTTTATAACAGGACCAAATCCGGTGTTGATGTTGTCGATAAACTTAGTGTTACATACTCAGTTTCAAGAATGAGCTGCAGGTGGCCGCTGACCGTTTTTTTGTCTTTTGAACGTTGGAGGATAAACTCCCAAATCGTCAGTCATGAAAATACTAATGTTGTTTTTCCAAGACGTAAGTTTTTGAGAGATTTGGGTCTACAGTTACTGAGGCCACATCTGCTTGTTAGGGCAAATATACCAAATCTACCAATATTGTTGAGAATGCAAATAAATTATCATTTGGGTATTCGAGAAGAGAACACCGAAGTGATAGCTCCTAAAAAATCCAATAAATGTGCTTACTGCCCAAAAAAGCAAAATCGAACAACAGTGACAAAATGTAGCCAAGAAGATTGTACTGCTCCCATTTGTAAAGAGCATACCAAACCTGTGTGCGCAAGATGTTGGGAGAAAATTTTGAATTGTAATTCAGAGTAATTTTTTAAACGTTTTCATTATTTTTTTAAAGATTTTTAGTATAATAAAATTTATTTGAGGTTTAAAAAAGCAGTAATTATTTATAAATAGTTCCTACATAGATTGTATGAAAAAAAAAACAAAGATACTGTAATTAAGTAAAGGTGAGGGAATCCCTCAGGTGCGTGCTATGACGGTAAAAAAGCGGACTCGTGCCATGAAGGGTTAAAGAGCTTCAAGGTATTGCACATTGGACCACCAAAATAATCAACAAAATAATACCCATAGATACTTTAGTCCCAGTCAGGTTGAGCAATTTGAAAGCGCCATGATTTGTCACATTTACAGGAAACGATTTACCGATTATGATATAAAAGTTAGAGACCATAATCATCTTACAGGAGAATTTCGGGGAGCATCACATCAGGGTTGTAACCTCAACTACAAAGATTCCCACATTCTACCAGTTGTGTTTCATAATTTATTAGGTTAGTACTCTCATTTTATCATTAGAGATTTGACTAGTGTTCCCGGTTCGATTTCACTGCTACCCATAAACAAAGTAAGATATATCTCTTTCACGAAAGTAATAGAAGGAACTAAAATTAAGTTTAGATTCATTGACTCTTAGATTTATGAGCAGTAGTAATGAAAAGTTGTCAGACTATTTGGAAAATAGTAAAAAAATAATTACCCTTGCTAATGGTAACAATGATGATGAATTTTCTCTACTAGTTCGGAAAGGCTTGTTTCCTTATGAGCATATTGATAAATTAAACGAGACCACGCTCCCTCCCAAGGAAGCATTTTTCAGTCACCGTAATGAGGGAATCAATGATGAGAGTTTTGCACATGCGGTTAACGTTTGGAATAAATTTAGTATTAAATCGCTAGGGGAATACTCAGATTTGTATCTGAAAACAGACGTTCTACTTTTAGCAGACATTTTATAGAACTTTCGGCAAACTTGTTTAAGAACTTACAAACTTAATCCTCTGCACTATTATACAGCACCAGGTTTAGCATGCGATGCTATGCTTAAAATTACGCAAGTAAATTTAAAACTGTTTACAGACATTGGTATGCTAATGTTTATTAAAAGAGGAACTAGAGACGGTGTAACTCAATGTTCTAAGCGGTATGCTAAAGCTAACAAAAAGTACATGGGAGAAAAATTTGATCCCACTTCCGAAAGTGTGTATTTAATGTACTACGACGTAAATAATTTATCTGGAGCCGCCATGTTAGAATTTCTACCATTTGGTGATTTTTCTTTTGTCGATGAAGCTAACTTTGAAACTTTAGATTTAATAAACCATGATTTAAAAAGTTGTTATAGCCAAGTGTGATTTAGACTATTTCATAGAACTACAAGAGAGTTACAGTGATCTACCGCTGGATCCGAACATATGGTTCCACCCGCAGGTGATTCCATAATGAATAAATTACAGTTTACGTTGTATCCAAAACGTAATTACGTAATTCATTACCGAAACCTGAAAGTGTATTGAAGATATGGATTAAAGTTGGTAAAAGTACACCGTGTATTACGTTTTAAACAGTCACCGTAGTTAAAAAAATATTGATTTAAATACTACCTTGCGTCAGCACTCTCAAAATGAATTTGACAAAAATTGTTAATAGTATTTTTGGGAAGCTGATAAAAAATTTACGTAAACATAAGGATATACATTTAGTAATGAAATAGGAAGATCGCTATGGTGCTCCTGATTACATATCAAAACCAAATTTTCATAGTTGAACAATATTTGACAATGATATGCTTATCATTCAAATATCTAGGTGGTAGGCATATATACTCCATGCCAGCCGGGGAGGTACCAACACCCCTACCATGGGCTCCTTAATATAGAGTCTCCGATTTCCTGAGCTCGGTAAGGGCTGCCGGTTACCTTTTCCTTCATCCTTAGTCTATTCTCATCCTTATTCTTCCTTCTCGCCCTCACTGTCTTCCTATCGGATTAAAAGTCCCAAATTAAAAAATAAGATGGCTCTGGTTTCTAGGGTAATAAATTCCAGATGTAAAATCCTGCCCCATTCGGATGTCCGGGAGGGCAGGGCCCAAGCGACCACGGTCATCGAAAGTATCTACTATCTGATTCACTACTGCTGCATCCGCGGTATCAGGTCTAATCTTAATGCTATTCACCAACATCTTGAACAATTACAACCTGATATTTTGTTTCTAGCTGAAACACATGTCTCCTCTGAATGCTCCGAGTCACCCGACTTACAATTTCCTCAATACCACCTTCACTCGAACTTTCGATATAAAGGAGGCGTATGTGCCTACATCAAGGACAGAATTGCTTGCAAGAGGGTTTCTTCCATAGAAAATAAAAATTTTGACGTGATTTGGTTTAAACATTCTGGTCCTAATTTTGTGAAATTCTACTGTTGGATTTATAGGTCTCCTAATGACAGTAACTTTCAAGACTTCTTCGATTACCTTAGTTGACTATCTCCTGTCTCAGTTTCCATCTTGCGATATCTCAATTGTAGGCGATTTCAATGTTCATAACTCTAATTGGCTTCAGTTTTCATCTACTACAAATCCAGCAGGTCACAGTACATTGGTATTTCATGTGATCTCACACAAATGAATCCACAGGCATCCTTGATAACCCTAACCATACTCCTCATCTTCTAGATCTCTTTCTTACATCAAACCCTCTTGTTTATAAAACTTTCGTTCTTTCGCCTTTAAGTCTTTCCGACCATTGTCTAATACAAATCATTTCTACTGTACCTAATTCCACTGTTGTTCGCAAAACCGATAGAACCTTGTGGTGTTTTAAGTCAGCACGATGGAGTAATTTATGGGATTTCTTTGCAACCTTTCCATGGCGTGAATATTGTTTTAAGTCATCCTCCTCTTCGGACATGGCTCTTTCAGTATCTGAAGTCATCCTCATGGGAATGGAGTTATACATTCCCAATGTTGATGATTCTGTAGACAAAGCCAATGTTTTTGTGGATTTGTTGGCATCAAACTCGTGTCTCAATTATTCTGGAAAAGATGTGCCCCTAGTCAACTCTTCTTCATACGCTATGAAACAAATTCATTCTCGGTACAAGCTCTTGGAATCGATCATCAGTAGGCTTGATCTCAATAAGGCGACTGGCCCAGACGCTATCCCAGCTATTGTCTTAAATAAATGTTCCCCCGAACTAGTACCAGTCCTATCTAAGCTCTATACGATCTCAATGTCTTTTGGGGAATTCCCTTCATCATGGAAGTTAGCAAATGTTCAACCTATTCCCAAAAAAGGCGATAAGACCGACCAATTGCCATCACTTCTATTTGGTCTAAAATCATGGAAAAAGCCATCAATCAGCAACTGTTCACCTTCCTTGAAACTAACAAACTCCTTAGTGACCACCAAAATGGGTTTAGGCAAAGCCGTTCAACAGGTGACCCAAGTTTGGAACAATACAGTGGAGCAGTCCGGTGAAACAGTTTGGGTTAAATAATACGCTCATCAACTGGGTTTCTAGTTTCCTTGATAAAAGACGAATACGTGTCGTAGTCGATGGCTTTTTTTCAAAAGAAGTTCGCATTAACACGGGCGTACCACAGGGATCCGTTATAGAGCCTACACTTGTTCTGCTGCACATAAACGACCTTATTTCTTCAACAACTAACCCCATCCATTGCTTTGCTGACCATAGCACTCTTCACTGTAGTTCATCTCAGTCTACTCATAGTGATAATCCACCTTCTATGTCAAATCAAGAAATTAAAGCTGAAATGGCACATTCAACGTATTCTCGAATGGGGAAGCAATAATCTAGTTAAATTTAATGCTAACAAAATTCAGTGTTGCCTTGTGTCCGCCAAAAAAGATCGATCATTTCCTGTTGTAAGTATGAATGGCTTAGTTCTTAAGTTTTCAGACACTATTACTCTGTTGGGTATGATTGTATCTTCAAATCTCTCATTGGTTGACCATCTTCTGTCAGCTACCAAAACAGCTGCTCAGAACATAGGCTTTTTGTACACATCTACGCAGTACTTTACCTCTCGACACCTCCTTCTGCTGTATAAGGCCCAAATTCGGCCTCATGTGGAATATATTTCTCACCTCTGGGTTAGTGCCCCCCAATACGCTCTCGATATCGTTGATCGTATTCAAAAGAGAGCGATTAGGCTTATAAATGACCCGTCCTTAACTTCTCACATACAGGCCCTTGAGCATAGTAGGATGGTTTCAGTTCTTTCTTTGTATTATCGTTATTACAACGGGTGTGCTGCTTAATTATATTCTTTGATACCATCTCGGGCTATCTTTGCGAGAAACACTCGGTTCGTTCATTTACATCATCAGTCTGCAGTACAAATCTGCACTTGTACCAAACGGGCGCAATCCACATTTTTCTACACGGCTTCTAAACTGTGGAATGATCTCCCTAGTTCCTGCTTTCCTCTCACTTATAATATGAGAAAATTTAAGGTAGCTGTTCATAGGCATCTATTGGCAATTCATTATCCCTCTATCCATCCTCCTAAGTGTTCCTGAGTGCTTTAACACGATATGCCAAATTTAGCCTGTTCAGGTCCACAATCATAAAAAAAATAAAAATGCAGAAGCTATAAGTATATTTCAATAAACCTATATATGCAAGATTCAGTGTTTTAGACGTTTCAAAAAATTTTTTATATAATGCTTTAATTACGATTACACGCTACCTAAGTTTCATAATAATGCTAAGCTCTTGTACACGGATTCGGATAATCTCATATACGCCTTTTCAGTTCCCGATATCTATGAATGCATTAAAGAGGACATTGCTAAATTTGGTACATCTGATTGTAGTCTTTATAATATCTTTGGACTTCCATTAGTAAATAAAGAGTCCCCGGCTTAATGAAAGACGAAAATCATGGGGTAATTATGTTCGAATTTGTAGGATTTCGTCCAAAAATGTCTGCTTACACGGTTGAAGAAAAAGTTGTATAAAAATCAAAGGGTTCTACCCGAGCAAGCATCAAACAGATTACGATAAATGGTTATAAACAGGTTTTGTTTGATGGTAACGTAATAAAGCGATATTAACATCTGATAAGATCAAACATGATGTGTTTACCATCAAACAAAATAAAGTCGTACTTAATCCTTATGATGATAAACGATTAGTAAATTTCGATTTCACTGATACTAGCCCTTGGGGGTATAACTTTTAATCACTTCTCTTACGTTTCAGAAAACAATTCATTATGAGCAGTCTTGAAGACAAATTGCAGGAAGGACTGCACTACAGTAGTGATCAAATCTACAGAAAGTACCAGAAGCGTTCATTGATGGGAATGTTCTCCCTGAAAGCTGTTTATTTATACTGAATATATTGCAACATAGTTTTATTCCTGATGATTGTTTTAAGTGGTTTGCTATAAACTCAAAGTGTGCAAATGGAATTATTATTAAGATATTATCTGATATAAAAATTAACTTAGACAATACCATTAAAAGTTTTATGAAATTGTGTGCCGATAAGGGTTCATTCACTTCTAATGAAGTAGATAGGGTCTTAGACGATGTGAATTTACCTGGTGACATACCCCTTAAAATGTACATATACAATTTATTATGAGGTGATTCATTGTGTACTACGACAAATGTTAGCTTAGAGAATATTGTTTGTAAAGACACTTTATTATAAGTGAATGTATTGAGACAGCAGCATATTATGCTAATTACAAGTACCGCGATATTTTGATTGAACTAGTATTAGAACAAAACATCACATATAAGTATCAACCGTGCGAAAATGAGGAGCACGACAAAATTTACCACTGGATTTTAGAAAACATCAATAAAAGTGAAGCTCATTCCTGCTTGGGATAGACATGTGGTGTAGATTCGGGAACATGGCCATCCAGTAATTTAAATGACTACAGAAGTACTTTAGAATTACTAAATAAGATGATGAAGTTTTGGGAAAGCATATAATATTTAAAAAATACAATTACTGTTTTTACGTATTTTTGTTCTATCTAAAAGGTACAAACTATTCCTATGATTATAATTATATGTTATAAGACTATATCATCTTTATTGATCCATCATCTTTCATCCAATCTCCACCACTTTACGAAGAACTTATTTCTCTTGGAGCGAAGCACTTTTTACAACAGGTATACATCGGAATACGTTTTGTGTAATTCATGTTCATAAAAGCCTCCCAGTACAGGTGATCCTTTCATGTATTCCAATATGTAGGTGGTTGGGTTAGCAATGGGAACTTTCACAATCTTAAATAGTTTGCTAGACCAATTGGGGGCGTATCGATTCATATAGACTTATATAGAGCAGACTTAATGGTTCTGATAACACGTTCCGCAATTGCTGCCTTCTTTGTGCTATAGGTGGAGTAATGATTGCCTCCACAACGCTGCATTAGTTTAGTAAAATTCTCATTGTAGAATTCTTTTCCTGCATCTGTGTGCAAATTAGAAGGTTCCCGACCTGTTTTGAAGATTGTTTGCATGGCCTTGGCAATTTATATACCTGTTTTCGTTTTTAATCAATTGGTCCAAGTATTTCGAAAAACAGTCGATAACCACTAATACATACTTATAGCCCTTATTTTGTTTGGCGTATGTGTTAAATTCTGCCAAATCTGCTTACCAAAGGTCTTCAAAATCTTTAATTATTGTGCGCGTTCGATTAAAATCTTTTCTTGAGTGTTTGTTGAAATTCATTGACGAGTTGTAATTTGGACATGACACTAATATATCCACAATTTCTTTAAGTTGGTGTAGTTCCTGCTCCAACACTAGATCAGCGGTAGTTTCCTTTAAAAATTTTCTGAACTGCTTGTAGACAAAAATCAAGGTATCCTTTACTTATAGCATCACCATCTTCTTCCGGGTCCATCCAAATTCAACCTTGTTGATAAATAGTATTGCTTAGTGATGACATCTTGAGGATCTATGGGATTGGCAACATTGCTGAATCTCTTATTCTCGATATCAAATTGATTATCATTAATCAGTTGAAACTGAGGGGTTAATTCCTTGAATTGATACTGGGCATGTGAACGTCCAAATTTGTCAAGGGGCATTTTAGTTATGATATGTCAACATCAATGCAGTCTCATTTATATTGTTCAGAAAACGGTTGTTTGGTGTTTCAATGTATCCATCATCATACAGTTCTTCCGCAATTGATATATCATGTACGACACCTTTGTTTCCAGCCAATTCTTCTTCCCACAATACTCCTTGATCGCGAACTAGTTCATGTATATCATTCCAATATTTATATTCAATCGGTCTGTTTAGTAGTTCCTTAAAAACATAGCTTTACCCCCCTGAGTTGTGAGTGATGATGATGACCGCAACGGTTAGATTATTTGTGTATACTTTTTGCTGTGGATTCCTCAAATCTGTGCACTTACATCATAATCTCGCCTTGCAACATTCGTAGCTTCTAAAATACTTTTATAATTTTCTCTGTCTTTTGAATTTAATTGCTTTAAGTCGGGTTCATTCATAATAAGCAGATTATATAAACCCATAGTCCCCTTAATTGTGATATCTTTAATAATCATATCGTTTCCTTTAATTGTGATGGGGGTATTACCAATTGTCCATTTGTCAGTTTTGGTAGCATAGTGGACTCCATAACTATGATCAATACCACCTTCATAATACTTTCATAATACGTTCCACGTATATACGGGGCAATTCATTGTACTTCTCGAGAAATTCTTCTGAGATGGGTTCATTATGGGTAGTAGAATCGCCTGCGATACTAAGAGGTTCTTCTTCCTCAGTATTAATCTCTCCCATGACAGATTTTTCTAAGAAAGATGGTGAACGAAGACCTGGAGGAAGGGGATTTATTTGAAAAAAACGGAATCTAAGCTAGGGGGCTAGTAGCACCTTTGTCGAATCACATAATGGCTGTGCAGTGAAGCTTCGTGTCCTTTGAACTTGAGATAACGTGCTAGTGTGGGTGTACTTTCTTGAAAATATGAATAGGGGTGGTTTTTTGGGTTTAACGTCAATGGCCTCCTTTCTAGGTGCTTTAATTTTTTATCAGGATCGACTTTATTTACTATTTCAGTTAGAGGTTCTATTAGGGCCTTACAAGTACTTTCAAATATTCTTTTATTATCGATGCAAGCATTTTTAAGATTGTTGTACTTCTGCTGTATTATTTTACGAGCCTGAATATTTTTTTTCTCTAATATCATCTCCTTGTTATCCATTGTAGCGAAACCGGTGTTTACTGAACAGATACCCGTTTACCCTGAACAGATAGCTGTTTCCACTAAGTAGATAGCTGTCAGTACCTAAACGGGATCAGTTAAGGTACTATATATTCATCAAACCTTTTCCTAGAGCGACCGTTATCGACTTCAGCATCCTTATTTATGACTATCAAAACCAAACTGATCTACCCAGCACTTTGAACACATATCCCGAAACAATTTTATGCTTATGGTGGGACTTATATTATCCTCACACGCGTGTTTTAGGTTTAATTCATCTTGCTCAAATAATATAATTAGATTTGCATTCTCACACGAATTAATTGCTTTTGAATTTTACTATAAGTTTGACCCAAATAGAAACAGTCAATGTCGTTATGCCTACCCATAGAAAACTATGTCCTTATGTTATTTTGATTTTTACAGGCGATATCATCGAAGATAAGAATAGAGTTTGATTTTGCACAATTAGACTCAATCACGCCTGCATTATGACTGAAGGTAAAGTAACCTACATCCTTCATCGGAAGTAAGATTTCGTTTAAAAGTTTGTACTTGTTTTGATTCAATGACTTAGAGTATAGGTATACACGTTTAAATTTCAAACCATTTTTCTCAGTAATCAGGCTGATCATTGTGTTTGTTTTGGCGCAGTTGTAGGGACATACTATTAGGAAGTAATCACCATGTTTTGAAGCAATCGACTTTTCATCAGTCATAATTTTTAATTGGAAGTTTTTGTTTCTGAGCAACTACCTTCATCGTTAATGGATGAAATAAAACTAAATTAATAATTACATTTTTGTTTAGATACTAGACATACAGAGTGTATATTATAATTTTTTCACTTCTCCAGTGAGTGGGCTATACTGCACGTACATCGTGGAGAATAAGGCGATAGACAACGATTCCATTATCGAAAGGTGTTGGAGATTCCATTTCCAATTTGATGTCTACTGTCGGGATTTTTAAGGACTCATTTTGTTTAAAGCAGTCCATTACAAATACTGGACATGATTTGAGGAGTATCATCTTCACCATAGTAATCACATCAGAATTTCAAAAAATTGCGATAGGCAGGTATGTATTGGTTAGCACTGAAGTTCAAATTCATTGCTTCATAGAGATAATAGTCAGAATTCAGATGTACTTTAAGGTTTCTGATGTTAATGTGACCAAAATTTCCTGCTGTTGCCGACTTTGTATACCTTTAACCTTGTTGGAATGCAACAATTATCCAACGCGATTTTTCCAGTTGTGTTGACGTTTTTACTGGTCATATGTCTGAGGTTGCTTGTTTTAAAGCGGGTAATTCATATAACTCCCATTAACGAAGTGGAACAGTAATAATAGAATTTTTATTGGTTCCTTCAAACAAGTTCAGTTGTGCAGCATCATTAAGTGTTACGTGCGGTACTTTCCATTGAATTTTATTTAAGGTTATTTACGCATCAACGTCACCATAATAGCAGTTTGTATCGCTTTTAGATCGAATTAAAACAACTCTTGACGCATATTCACGATTACTTGACGATATTCCTCCATTATTCCAAATATGTGGTTCCATGGTATGCATACTGCAAATGATTTTTCTCCAGCTTGCTCATCGAATTCTACTTGTAATGGTTCTTCATTCTTTGGCGACCACGTATAAGAAATATATCCCTTGAGTGTGGATGTTATACCTGAATTTCGACAAACGTCCACCCTGTGACCGCCTAACTCATAACGAATTTCTTCGAAAAGAAAGTTGGGGTTAAGTTGCATGATTTTTTTTCATCTTCTTTTTTGAGCTCAAACTTACCTTCTATGTACAGAAAACTATCGTAGGTGGCCGAAATTAGATCTTGGCTTTAAAATAAGATGCGTGTTTCTTCGGAAGGTCCATATTTAGAAGATCCACGCGGAAGATAAGTGTGAACATCTGATTTAATTATAGTATCATCAAAATATATGTTATGAAAGACGTTTAATGATTCGACCATTGTTGGTGAGAACTTTTAAACACAATATAGGTTGACGACTAATTGACGGCTTACTGTAGGGATGTATTTTATACGAATTTTTGTAAGATGGAATTGCTCCTTGATTAATTCTCAGACCCACGTTCTTTTATTAGTTCTAAGCGTACCATGAATGGTTCACTTTCATCAGTCTATTAATTCACCCTTTTGATTTGTCAAATTAATTGTTATATTACTAATTATGTCCGCGTTTACTTCTAAATATTGAGTATTGTTAGGAGTTTTATCAAGACGATAACCTAGTGAATGAGATGGCTTTGTTGTTCTAAAATAAAACCTATCGTTGTTCGTATAAATGTTTCTAATGCTGTTGCAACCGTAAAATCCCACCAATCCAATAACGTATTTCTTCTCTAAATCTAGCTCTATCGGTGGATAGAAGTTGTATCTAGCTATTTTACCAACATCTTCTAAGCTGAATATTATTGACATAACTTGGGAAAATTTGAAATTGTATCGATTATGTATATAAAAATTGTAGGCATAGGTGTCCGCAAATAATTGTATCGAACTCTTGATCTTGGTTGTAATTATAATATATTTTACATCCCCGAAAGTAGTTAGTAACTTCGATTGGTGGTCGAAGATTACCGAAACTATCGTAATACCATACCTTTTTAGCACGCTTTTTATAGCAAACCTAATGCGCACCTGGTCCACTTTGGCTATCTAAGTTGATAATTCCCGATTGATTCTTCCCTGGTACTTTAGGCATGCTATTTCTCATAAAAATATCCCTAAAGTAGGATAGATTTTTGGTGTATTTCTTTAAATCAATATCTGTTAACGGTCTTTCAGGTAATCTATTCAGTTTTTTGGAAACGGTTTTAAGTATAACGCACCGCAATCAGATCTGTATGGTTTTAAATAAAGTGCTCCGCCACCTTTCTTATTCATGGAGCCTATAGCGATCGATTCCATCATGCGATCTTTATTTTTAGTACACGCTATACATTAGATAAGCAAGACGATAATACAGAATTTCCATTAAGCATATAGTGTTATGTGAATTACCCTTTCGGGTCCTTGACAAATTACAATTCCACTATGTGGATTTAGTTAATATGCTTCGACTAGCTACAGTGTAGGTGGGAGTGGGTTTTGTTTTTTAGACTCTTATGTAACTTTTAAATAATCAGGTACGAGTAAATCTTATACATATATTGAAACAAAATAATATTCTGGTTAACAAAAATATAAACGATTCTGGAAATGGAAACTAAATCAATATTATAAAAATGAATATAAAATAAATAACATATTTTGGTACAAATAAGTAATTAAGCAATAAAATAAGTCAAAACCAAGTATTATATTCAGATACTTAAAACTGCACATGGGCCCCTGATGGGTAGAACAACAACCAGGACGTCGTGCGTGGATGATGGCTTCCTTGCGTGGGCACGTTGATGTTAGGGGATTTGGTTTAGTGTCGGTGCTTTCCTATAATGAACGTGAGTTATACGTTTTGAAAACATAAACAAAAATGATATGCCGGTTTTGAAGTGAAAATAACGTTATAAATGTTTTACTCGGGATGATGTGTATGTTTCACCAGATCATTTGGATAATTAATGTTAACAGGTAAGTTGAAGTTTAAAATTAGTATTCTACCTAAAAAATTATATTTGAAATTGAGGCTTGTATACTACAGTTCCTTTTTTGTAATCGGGAATAATTAATTGAGCTTTGATTAATTATTGGGATACCTGGATAGGAGGGTTTTAGCATAATTCAATTTAAGGGAAAGTTTAAATTATGACAAGTTTAATGTTAATGTCACGCTGAATCACGATCTTGAACTACTTAGAATACTGGTTTTTATACACGTGGAAAGGGCTCAAATAACTATATCCATTCTTATACTATAATTAAACTAAATATGTAAATAGGGCTGAAAATAATTAGTTGAAGGCAAAATAATGAATTCATTTTACTTTCATTTACTGGAGTTTATGCGTATATTAAATCTTGCACCAGATGATGTTTATATTACTGACGGTCTATTAAACTCCTTTTATTTGCATAAACAGGAACGTTAGTTAATCTTTGTAAATTGTTCACTATTTATGGAATAGTTTTAAATGGTTCATTATGGGACATTTTACTCAAATGTTTAAATTAAAACTTGGAAATAACCTTGCATAGTTTAAATAATGCCTTGTATTCACTCTAAATAAGCAGAAGTTCGTGGGTAACACAGCGGGTTTAGGTTTGGAATGGCCAGGTTAGGTAACCTCAGCTTAACCAGCGAATTCTGAGTGGTTTTATTTATTGAAAGTTAATTCGGACACTTTAAATATGCAGAATTTTAAGGGTCGAATAATAATAATACGTCCCAAAGGTGCTAGTGTTAGTTTTGATCCTCCAGACGAGCTTCTAGCATCGTTACATGAAAAGAGATCGATAACAGGCCACCTCCTGCCGAAAAATCAGCTGATAGGCAACTTGGTATAGGAGTTAGTCCCTCTTTAGCGTCAAATTATTTATTTAGGGATTGTTTATGTCACAGGAATTCTTTAAATATTTTTATAATACAGGTCAGATTTCGCAATAGTAAAATACGTTATAACAATAAGGTAAATTGCACGAACTCGCTTTACGAGCTGGTCAGGTTTGATATTCTCGAACAGAGAAATTTGCTAAGTACAGGAATAGTAATAAATTACTATAAAAGCGACTTGCAGAGAAATTCTGCTGGAAACTCTACAAAGACGTGTTTTGCAGAACAGAGTGTGGATTTATATTTTCTCGATATCTCTAGGTGACATACATTTTTATAGAGCTTGTAATAGGTGCTTGGGTTTAACCCTGCTAATTCCATGTTTTACAGGTTGCTAACTGACTGACTGATCTCAACACACTGTGGTGTATATAAAAAAAATGTATCACCTTTGACCTTGAAAATTCTATTTTTAGATTTCTCAGAATTGTAGGTGTGACCTTCAAATTTAAAGCAAATGGTTGGGGTAGCCGGCAATAAAAACTGTAGGTGACCTTCATAGTCACCCTCGCATGCGCAAAACCAGTCATTAGGAATGCTGCTATTTCCAAGAAGTTGACCTTGAGCATTTAACCAATACAAGAACCATTTAACCTTAACCTACCTTTTAGAACAATCTCTCATTCTTCAACAAACACCTATTCTACGAACCGTTCAGATTTCTAAGAAATGCCCCTGCAAGTGACCATGAAAATTGATTTTGATACCAGTAAACTTCGACCTTGATTCAATTTAGCCATGAACCTACTTTTAACACAGACAACAATCTGTCTGAATTTTAATATAATACACCTTAATTGATTTCTAGGAATTAACATGTCACCTTGACTCGGCCAAATTCTAAGAATCTCTTAGTGACCTTTCCCGCCAAAAGAGCGTGACCTTGAAAAATTTCAAAGGATCACTCGTACTTTTGATGAACTTGATCTTGACAATTTTAAGAATAAACTTTGACCTTGAAGCGGGGTGCGTACACGGTGGGTTAGGATCGACACTACTAATCTTTGACCTTGAAAATTATACGTTTCTAAGAATTGACGACCACGAAATTCCTTCTTGAAACGGGGAGCGCGTACGTGCACTGCGGCGGATTGACCTTCAACAGAGAAACTCGTATACTTTGATTCAGTACCGGCTGAATAAATCTATGACCTTCAAAATTTTCAAGGTCAAAGGAAAACTCGCACCTTCACCGACCTTGACCTTGAAGTTTCTAAGAATAACCTTTGACCTTGAAGCGTCGGCCAAATTCTAAGAATTGCTTGGTGACCTTAAAAATTCCCCAACACATGACCTTCCACGCGTCACCCGCAATGACCTTGAAAAATATCTAGGTCAAAGTGGGTTAGGATCGGCCTAGTACATCTACTGAGTTTTTGCAGAAAATTCAGGTCTTTCGGCACTAGTCGAGCGGCAACGCATTTCATGTCCAAACAATCGTTCAAAAGGGAACGAATCGATTCATGAGACACAGAAATTTCGGCTGCTATCTGGCTCAGATCTAAACGACGATTTTCAGTCGCCATTCCCTTCACTTTGGCGATGTTGTTCAGTTGAAGACGTTGATGGGCGACCAGCTTTTGAATCAAGTGTACCACTCATAAGCATGCTTTTTTGATACAGTCGATTCACCATAAGTCTTATGTAACTTTTTCAGCGATTCGGTACACGAAATTCCATTTGCATTGAAAAATTTAAGACAGATTCTTTGTCAGATACTTTCATTCATCGCAAAAACCGCAAAACACACTTGAGATGGACTGACAAAATGGAGCACTGTAAACAAACCAAGTAACAGATAATGTTCAAATTCCGTGTGAGTACAGAGGATAGTTGTGTCAACTTAGCGCCAAAAAGCATTTCAACAATCCCTTTAATCGGGCTTTTTGGATGATCAATTCCCGGTACTTTTTTTGGCAGAATATATGTGACAACAATTATAAAGAAGGAGTGTGCAACTGAGAGCATTTATAAATGCTGATTAAACAGTTGTGGAAGGACATAGGAAATAAGTTTTGATGGAAACTATTTACTAGGATAGGAATGTTATAGGAGGTATCATTACATCACTCATCATTATGTAATCACGAACACGTTGCAAAGTCTGATCTGCATAAGCACGCTACACGGCCAGCAAATAACATAAAACCTCCAAAACTAAAGTGTTCCTTATTTCTAAAAAAAGCCAGTTGTTGTTATTTAATAGACTACCCAGACAAATAAAAAATGCTAATAACATTTTTTTAATTTAAAAATGACTGTTCTTACTTTCTAGAACTAAGGTTAAAAACATTATCGCTAGAGTTATATTTGTTCTAATTTAAATTGTGACTAATTTGAAACGTTCCATGTAAGTATATTGTGTTAAAGTGTAGATGAAGTATATGTAAGTACAGTTTCATGAGTTAGTATCTTACAATGAAAAATTCTATGTATGCTTAAGGACAAATGATGTTGAAATTTTCTGAATTTTGCGGAAGTAAATCGCGCGAATAAGTGGGACTATCATAATAAGTTTCATCTAAATCTGAATGTTATATGGAATGAATATGAATGCGAAATTTGAATTGAATTTGAAGAAATATTACGAATTAATATGATGGGTTGACTGGTCCCAAGCTTTGCTATGTGGCTGTTTCAAGACGCGCGGTAGAAAACTCCTTTGGTATAGGTTGATTTGGTTTTAGCGGGATAAATATGATGACGTTTTGTGAGATTGATGCCGACACCTACACAAGAGAACAAGTAACAGGGTAGAAACAGTCAGAGATTGGCAGATTGTTCCATTGAGACGACGGTCGCGCGAGTGATAGAAAAGAAATGTTTAAAGTGATCCTTTATATAGCTACAGGATTTTAATTAGGCCTTACGGACAATCAATTCCCACCACTACTGTTTATAGTCTTTTTTGTATATATGCTATAACATAAGTATAACAGTGATTTTAACCTATCAAAATTGTTTTCTGTCTGTTGCTTCACGGAAGCAGTGCATGTAAATTAGGTTAATAGAGCCCGACAAGTTAACTTACCCTTTTTTTAAATTGTGGTGGATCTCCCCTACAGTATATTGTAAGACTTTATTAAAGTGGTGGTTCAATCCAAAGCTTTAAAGAGAACCAATGTTATATTCTTAGATCTAATTGTTTCCTTCTTGTATGCAATGTTGCAGAAAGGATACCACAGTTTAAAGATAATAAAATTTTTGACATTTTGGTTATCCAACTGTTGTGACAATTCTCTATTGTAGGTCAGATCGATTACAAAGTTTAATTGCATTCACTGGAGTCATTGAGTATACAATATCAGTCTTCATTCGCAATGACTTTTTATTGCAACATTGTTCACGATTTATTTATTAAGCAAAAGTTTCAGATTTGAATCACCGCGATTCATACTTGCAAACGTTTAAATACAGTTTAATCAAAAAAATTGCTAACAGTAATTGAGAGAAGATATGTGGTTCATAAAAGACACACTGGTCGTTACGTTTTTTTTTTGTTTTTAAGATGCGAGTTAATATTTTTGTGGTTAAAAATTAATAGACTAAATTATTCTTTTTCAAAATTGGGCGACGTTTACTTATTTCAAAATTTTTATGACAGTTATAAATATTGGTCCATGAGTATACGAGGATAAATTTGAAAGTATCCAGATAACATATTTTTTAAAGTGACAAGTACAAATTGAATGTGCAAAGTTGAAGTGTGTTTGATTTTATCGAGTAGACTACAATTCTATCTGCCACAGTCAGGTAGTATTAACTTAATAACTCTCCTAGGACTATTTATTTCGTAGAAAATTCATATTGTAGTGGCGCACAGAGGCTATTTTTCCTGGATTGAATGTTGTTTTATGTAAAGTGAAGGGCGTTTGAATTCAAATTTCAACCATTTTACCTCTTATATCGAACCCGCCCATTTCACTGCAGTTGGTATGCCAACCTGATTACCTTGGTAAGCCTTCACGACGCCGAGTGCGGTTTCATTGTGTAACAAACACTTTTGTAAAACAGGGTACAAATTAAAAAAACTAAAGAACTGTACATACGTGTGTGGTACAGAGTTTTACCCAATACTACTATATGTTCTGTTCTTAACCGCTTGGATATGTGCGAAAGAAATACAAACTACACCGACACATCATAAAATGAGGCTGGCGACTGATAAAATAAGGAAAGTTTGAGAATTAAACAAATTCCCCACTAAAAGTTATTTTTCCATTTTTAAATTATACGTTATACGTTACAAAAGTTATAACGGCGACAATATTTCATTCGATGAGTGTTTAACGTTTTCAGTAAGACAATTAACGCTTATTTAGTTAACTATGATTTGCTTAAAGAACGAAAAGAGAAAATAGTAAAACTCGTCAAATAGATAAATAAACTTAACATCAGCAACATGGACCTTCAGTACTTGGACTCGACAATTGTACTTCAATCCTTCATCATTTTATTTATTTATCATACGGATTTTTTCTTTCAAGTTTGGTTAGATAGTTAGGTATAAACGAATGTATTTATTCAATAAAACAGTTATATCCTATATTTTTGATGACGCTGAATTGAGGCAAATCAGACTTAAGTAACGTAAATAGACTATTTTACTGTTTTTACACATTATCCTAGCGTGAGAATTTGAAGGGGTAAATCTTGCAGTATTAAGAATGACATGAAATTAGACGCAGAAGCTATTATATTTAAAATTCCTGATTGGTTAGTTTAAAAACGTCCTCTAAGGGGAAGCGTAAAGTATGTTCAGGCCAAGACTTCAAGAAGGAGGATTATCAAAATTAACGCGACGTAAACCTGTGAAATTTTCAAACATCGTAAGCACGTAGTTTTGTTTTAAAATTACTTAATTCGTGAATTCGATTAAAACATTTAAACGTTATGTGCTAAAATACCTTTGTATTGTGACGGAAGAAGTTTTATTTATAAGTAAATCGTTTCTAAATTTATTGGATATTAGTTTAGTTATTTCGTTTTATTTAAGTTTTGTGTTACTCTATAACAAAAGGAGTTATTTGTCCGTGGATAAAATAAATAAATTTACAAAATCTAATTTCAATATTTCTTTACCATTATTAAGCATCTTAAAATTTTAATTTATGTATGGAGGTTTCAAAACTTTATTAAAAAGCACCGAAAGTGCCCTTATTTAATATACTAATAGTTTCGTATTGAAAACGGATAACCATGGAAATCAAAAACTTAAGTCTATTTTCTGATTAGAAAAGTCAGGCAACCCTATCGATGGTAATTGCTTAAACAGTTGAAGAAGAAATCGCTTTTTCAACACATCATGAAGGAATTTCTAGGTTACTCCACTGTGTTAGCAGTACAAGTCTACTATACGTAGAAAGTTAGAAAACACTGCAGCCGTACAAAATTTGTTGAACTAATTAACCAATTAAAAAGGTGAATCTCTGCGCTACCTTTTATAGGTTAGGAAAATTATTCTGTACGAATTTTGTAATTAAGTAATTTCTATACTTAGTACATTGTTTTCAATAGCATATAAATACTACACATTCAGTATCTAATAATGGCTTATTTCTACAATAGTATCTGAATTCGTTCCGGTTAAATCTAAGATAGAAATATCAAAAGCACTTGTGCCATACAGGTTACAAGTCACAAAAACGTCTGACATATTAATTTTATAGATACTTTCAGCGATATATTCTTTATGATTTCTAGCTTGCAGAATTTATAGTACGTTTCTTTTGAATAAGATATAAAAATTTAAATCCAATTTTTTTTCATGTGAAAATTGTTCAATTTAGACTAATACACTTTAATAAAACAGATCGAAAGAAACAAAAATAAAATAGGAAACAAAAACTCTATTGACATAAAGTTACTTTGTAACAAAATACTTTTTGTGAGTAACTTGATAGATTTTCTCTACCATTTCAAATCATTTTTGATACAAAACATAATACGGTTTAGGTACTACTTCTAAAGTTTTCCAATATCATTTTTATTTCTCCATCAATACATGCACCAATGTTAATAGTATAACGTAAACATTGATTTAAGTCAGAGAACAATACTAGTTATGTTAGTTATTCGAAAATTTTTGTATATTTTGTCTATTGACGAATACGTTACGCCAGTCTGTCAGAGCCGCATTGAATAGATCGATATATGCCCGTACATCAACTAAAAATCACATTTCTGCTAAAGTGTCTTTTTTTAAATAAAGCAGAGTTTGCCTTGAGTTTACAATTGCTTCTTGTAGTGATTTTTACAATTATTGTAAACATAAGAACGCAAATTTGTTAACAATTTCCAAATGTTAAACATGGTTTTGCTGTTGTTGGAAGGTTTAAATGTTTAATTTCAATTCCTATTTAAATAAACGAAAGTATAACATGCATAAAATATTTTAGATTATATAACTGGCATTTTACTTAAATAACTGGTTCGAGTTGTAAACTTACTTCATTTGGCCAACGGCGGAGTGTCGCAGTAAACCTACTTTTGGTAAGTTTAAGTTAACGATAGTTTAGATGCAGTTTTAAAGTCAACTCAAATATTGAACAAAATCATAAGGTGAACTTGGGGAGGAGCTTACGAAGATCGTGTGCAGTAGAAATCTATCTTAGTTAATAGTTAATTTAAGTACTAATGCTTAGATGGACATGACTAACGTATCTATACGGGAGGGAATAGCCATTCTGGTCACACACGTGACTAACAGGAGGTTAAATTTTTCAGAGTGTAAGATATTTATTTTCATCGGTGTATGTGATGTTGCACTATCAAACTGCGTTAGGCGTCGTGTATGCTTATAAAATCAGCAAGTGGCCGGCCGAAATGCCCGAAGACGGGCCGGTCCGTTGCAAAACGCACAGTAGCTGAAATAATTCTTAAAAAATTTTACAATTACCTTAAAATTAAACTCTCAATCGATAAGGAACGTCATTGGCGCCACTGTTATCAATTATTGGAGGTACTTTTTAAACTCCCTCGTATATTCGCTATGTTTACTCAGTGTGATCAAAATAATTACTAATTTAATTGACGCTAGACGTGATAAGATTATAGATAAACCAACTTTTACAATATTAGAATGCGGTATCTAGTAAGAAAATATTACTTTATATATTACTTTCCTACTAAATAACAGATGGTTTTGTATTTCAAATAAGTGGCTATTAAATTCAACATAGTTGTCATAAAAGTTCAGTAACGTTGTCCACCTCAATTTCATTAATAGAATAACTGTTCATATGTGAAAAAGAAACAGTTTGACAATGTTAATATTTCATGCTGAGCCAACTAAATACGAATTGAAAATTAATTTAATTTTATAAGGTTTTTACTGTAATCCTTTCCATATAAAATCACCATTTAACATATTACTGTTTCTGAAATGCTGTTAGAATTTGTACTGCATATTGATGGTATGAATAAGCGAACCGAGTATCCAAGGCAACGGTATCATCAAACCAATCTTCGTGATGTTCAACACAAAGTTATACCTTTTGAGGATTCTGATAAAGTTGATATTTTAAGATAAATTGAAGATAATCCCAACAAATAAACACGAGAACTATCGAAAACGTTCACCGTTTGATGTCAATCTGTTTTTGATATAGATACACCACATGCACAAATTGAACTAAGCAAAGATGGTTGTTATCGTCGGTTTCACTGTTGTGAAGTAATGAATGACAAAATCAGCAATCAACTTAATTCATTGGTCTTTGATATTATTCATATCACAAGATATTACTGTGAATTACTCAATTCAGTTGTCACACCTTGATTTGTGTTCTATGGTGTATGGTCCTTATCTTACAGTTGAATTTTCTATGGGAGTGGAAGTTGTTAGACGTTCTTTCTTCCGTTTACCTTTTGAGACTAAGAAAATAGCGTATTTCATATTATAGACTAACCAGAATTCATGGCTTAACAACGCCTTTTCTACATTATTCAATTTCATCTCTTAAAATTGGCACAAGGCAAATTTTTTCTTACCTTCCTAATAACGTTTCGTAATAACTTCCAGAAGTCCAATATTCGGTGTAAACAATAACTCGATCACGTTACCAAAACGTACCACATATCGTTTTCAAATGAAATTAGCAAATTATAAAGTTCTTTACCAAAAAAATGTGGACAAGTGACATTAAAAACCAATTTACGTGAGATACTCTTGTTAAACAAAACCATAAAAGTATTTCATAAAGCTAAGGATTCAGAAAAAAACACTTTTACTTGTTTCGCTTATTCTTCTCTTTACTTAGTTTAGTACACGTCCTAGTAACTTGCTTATCTACCCTTTCTTACTCACATCCAAATAGCCATATCTTCTCATAAATAACTGCTATTTACTGATCTATTTAAAATAATATTAACGGTTGAGTGAAAGAGCAGATACGGATATTTTATCAACGACTATCTCCAGGTATATCTCAATAGTTTTTGTTGGGTACTATCTTTTCTTATTATTTGGGGAAACAAACGACTATAATTTAAATATGCATAATACTGTTTAATTTATTTGAATTTCATTTAAAATTATCACTTACGATTAAGATCTTATCTAATAAAAAGATAATTACTGTGTAATGAGAACAATTTATTACAGATGTAATCTTTACTTTCCACTAACACATTTTCTAAATTTAAACTCAGTTTAGTTTACAATAAGGTTTTCATACGTAATATAACGAATTTAATTCACACTCTTGGTAGACTGTGATTGGCTATTTTGCCTAGACGCCATAATATCTCAACCTGCATTATTTATCACGTATTTATATTATGACAGTAAACGTATATATGTAATTTACTAAAATCAATTTCACTAAAGTGCTTTTTAGTTAATTCAACGAATCTGTGTGCATGTAGTGGTGTGTGTGTGTGTGTGTGTGTGTTGTGTGTGTATCGTGTTAGTAATGACGTGTGCGTGTCGTGCGCTGTGTGCTGTGTGCGTGTCGTTGTCGTGTATATGTGCGTGTGATGCGTGTGTGCATGCGTGTGCGTTATATGTTGTGCGTGGCATCTGTTTGCGTAGTGTTTGGTGTGTGCTTATGCGTGTGTGCATGTTGCGTGTGTGTCTTATTTTGTGTTCGTGTGTCGTGTTACTGTGTCGTGTCGTCATCGTGCGTGGTGCGTTGTGCTTGTGTTTGCTGTGCGTGTGCGTGCGTGTCGTGTGTATGCGTGTGTTGCGTGTGTTCGTATGTGTGTATACTTGTGCGTGTGTGTAGTGCGTGCGTTGCTGTGTGTGCGTGTGTGCGTATGTCGTGTATTGTGCTGTGCGTGTGCGTGTGTGTGTGTGCGTGTCGCATGTTCTGTGTGCGTGTGTCGTTGTGTGCGTGATGTGCTGTGCATGCGTGTGTCTGTGCGTGTGTGCGTGTGTATCGTGTGTGCGTGTGCGTGTGTCGTGTGCTGTCGTCGTGTGTGTGTGTGTGTGCGTGCGTGTTGTGGCGTGTTTTGCGTGTGTGTGCGTGTGTCGTGTGCGTGTGTTGCGTGTGTCGTTGCGTGTTCGTGTGCTTTCGTGTTCGTGTGTTCGTGCGTGTGTTCGTGTGTTCGTGCTGTTCGTGTGTTCGTGTTCGTGCGTGTGATGTGTACGTGTTCTGTGTGTGCGTGTTCTGTGCGCGTGCGCGTTTGCGTAGTGTGCGTGTGTGTGTGTATGGTTATGTGTGTTCTGTGTTGTGTGTGTTGTGTGTGTGTGTTGTGTGTCATTGTTTGAGTCAATTAACCCTTACCTGGATATAGTGGGTTCAACGAATTTAGTATGTTTTTTATATACTTATAATTTCTTAACTTAGTAACCTATAGCCCTTGAATTTCGTTACTTTCTTGGGTAATATGGGTACAGTTTGAGTAATAAAAAGTATACAATTTTCATTGTATAGCGTAAGCATGACCACATGAATATATTGACAAGTTGTTTCTACTGCTAGTTCCTTTTTTTTAAGCTTTGCATCAGGTATGCTTGTAAAGTTTGATGAATTGTGTGTTATTGATTAAATAAGTGTCATTTGATTTTATTCCATCGCCAAATCTATAATAAATGCATGTACTTATAGGTTTGTCGATCATGTCATATCAGTTAATTCATTTTTGATTCTATGGTACATGATTACGTACCATAAAGATGCAGTTTAACCTCTAATTGTTGAAAGCGTCGATGCTAGTGCTTGATGATCTGACCACAATAGTGTAGTCACTGAAGCAGATGATATACAGGAACCTGTTAGTGGTGATGATAGCATTTTGGATGGAGACCTCCAGGGACAGCACTTGAATAATCACTAGATGCTATCAATTTATGAGGAAACTATTGCTCGGTTTACTTATGCTCAAGCGGAAAGGCTTTACAGATTGATTAAACCTAATAAAAAATAGAGAACCTACGATGAGATAGACACCAGGGAATTTATTGGTCTATTTATTTCAGCCGGAAATTTGAAATTCAAATCAAAATTATACCATCTAACACTGGTTGTGGTTTATCCCTTGAAGGGTTGCCATATTTGTGAAAGGAAAGGAAGGAAATGAAAGATGAGAAGACATGTTAAGTTTGTTTCAAAGGTAGTAGAAGCCTTAGCAGGGCCTTACCTTTGCAGTAACCGAAATATTTATTATGACAGTTGTTTTAATGATCTTCAGCTTTCTTCATCTCTTTTATCTAAATGACTTACCACCGTGAGTAACGTAAAGAAGGACAAAAGGTTTAAGTATCCCATCTGCTTTCCTACTGAATGTCGGAAAGCGGTTTTAGTTTTATCGACTATGCACCACACTGTTGCAGTGGATATCAGAGATAATAAATTACCAAAAACAACTTCTTTTATAATAAATCATAGGGAGGTGTCGATAGACCAATTGGGGCATGAGTACATAAGTAAAACACTTTTTAATAGTTGGCGGATGCACTGTGTGTGATCTTGAAGAACACATTTCCGTAAAAATTTCAAGGAAGGAATATTTCTTTAAGAGGTCGCGGAGGCAACAACCAGAGCTATTCAATGAATAACTCAAAACTAAACTTTGTAGTTAACATTACGTAAGAGCATGAAAAATGTGTTTGTAAAAGGATTAGTTTAGTTCTTCATCACTGCTACTATTTCTACTTGTAAACTGTGCTTTGCTTTAGTAAAATAACATCGAAGAGACCATTATCATGTTAATTAAGCACAAGAAAGCATGTCTAGTTCTGAATAAAAATCAGAAATACGTATTTCTTGTGCAATAGTCTCATATTATTCGGTTACGTCAGAAATACTTCCTATCCGGACAAGGATTAAAAAGAAGTATTCGTCATGACTTTAAATTTATCACTTAAAATTTCTGTTATTGGTCTTAGAAAAAGAGATCTAAAAAAAAATAATGAGTAATAGTAATAGTAATACTGTAGTCTATATGTGATCACACTACCGTAATATTAATCAATTTACCTAATCCTTTTTATGCACGAGTTAGTCTTAGGTTCAATAATTTACCGGTCTCCAGTAAACAACATGATTATAGTATTTACACAAATATTTACTTCATATGTGTTTCACTGTTTCTTACATTTCTTCGCACAACCTTACAGCATATTTTTTAAGTACAGCTTAGTGTCGTAAAACCCATTCAATAGTCTTTATTAAAATGGATAACACATTGTCACTATTAAAAGGTAGGTAACTATGCACAATATAAATAGTAAGCGTCTAAATGTATACATTACTAAAGATAATTTGGCCAAAAAACCTGAAAGAAATATGGAAACAAGACGGTAACCTTAAAATTGAGGAAGCAGGCTCAAAGTTTAAATTATACTAAATTATATTTTAAAAGTTCAGATATACAAAATCAGGCAATAATGTGCGATACATAAGAATGGACAACAAAATGCAATGTTATCACAAAATCTCCTGGAGGAAAGGTAGTAGTTAAGGTTATCAATGCACAATTATTTCCATCAATATCGATAGGTATAACGACTGGCAAGATGAAGTTTATAATAATGTAATAGAAGTCAAACCTCATTGGCAATCTTTTTGTTGAAAATTTCCGTTTTTACAATGAAAGGCAACATACGCCATCAAGAATAAAAAAATACACACTGAAAATGTAAACTTTCACCATTATTACACATATTTAAAATACTTGGCTTTTTTGTTTTGTTTTAATGATATATAAACGTTTCGATAACACTTACAGTTATCTTCGTCAGTTGTAACACAATCTTCCAAACTTTTCAAACCTATAAGAGAAATTAAATAACATTTAAGGTCATCGAAAGATGTTTCAAACCCATTATCATCTTCTAAAGTATATAAGTTATCTTGTTCAAGTGGAAAAGTATACATTGAAGCCACAAAACGTAGCTTTGGTACAATGCTTAAAGAACATAAGAGATTTTGTAGATTGGGTCAACCAGAGAAATCTGGGGTCGCTGAACATGCTTTAAATAATTTAAATCATGACATTCAATTTGGTAATATAAAATATTGTGTTTTCTCTGTAAAAAAACACTTACATTTATTAACAAAGTTATTTCTTTATTAGATTAGATTTTAATTGATGTCACGTTTCTGTTTGGAATGCCCTTATTAGTTTCAAATTAAAGTTTTTCACAACGTTACACGTACACTATAACTTAATTAAATTTTGTTAAACTTGTTCTTTGGTTATGACATTTTTAGAGGGTGTTCTGATTTGTCATCTTCAATGTAGTTTAACAATTCTTAATTTATTAATGGTCTATCAGTTATCCTTTACTGGAATTGTATTCCATAGTTGACTTTATGTGTTTATCAACTCAAATTAACTAAATCAATTACAAAGTTAATTTTTAATTTATAAAGTGTCAGCTTGTTTTTGTACTGCGATTGGATGCTGTAGTGCACGTTCAATGACAGACCGAAAATAAGGCAAGGTATTTTGTAAGTCAAATAAACAATTAGCGTAACATATTCATAAGCTAGACAAAATTTACAACTTTACAGTTTCCCAATTAATATTAATTTTAATTTCACAATCCGCGTGAAGGTTAATCTCAGGTAAACAGAATAAGACGAAAATTACCTGTAAAACTTACGTTAACCATAACATACCGTATAATTGTTCTTTTTTTGTACATTATAATTATACATTTCGCTATCAAAAGGATTCTAGGACTTTTCGTCCCAGGACGATTCGTCCAGTACTGTTCGTCCCCGGACTATTCGTCCAGCGGACGGTTAGCGGACGGTTCATCCAGCGAAAAGTATTTCTTTAGTAAAAAGTATTTCATTAAAATATTGAACTAGTACTTATCACATTTTAAATACATAATAACCTAACTTAACGGCGAGTATTCTATGAATGAATTATTACATTATCGAAGGGACATTGCACATTTATCGCATATAACATAAAGTTAACACATTTTTATGAATTTGCTTTTTATTCAAACATTTTTTAATTGGGCGAACGGCCCTCAGGACGAACAGTCCGGGGACCAACGTCCTGGACGAATCGTCCATGGATGAAAAGTCCAGATACCCTCAAAAGTATTTATTTCGATGAAGAAGTACTTTTTTACATTAACATATCAATTCAAGTGTGGTCATTTTCTCGAATCTTTTGCGTAGCAGTAAACCATTGAGTTTATTGAGTACGTGCAAGACGTACATCCGATTATCCCCTAAAACCTTTTACATAAATAATGTAAACAACATGTAAACATCAAGCAAAGAACATGTTACTGATAGCAATATTCAAAATTGATAAAGGCGTTTACATAATAAAGGTGGACGAATACAAATAGGTTGGCAGGTGGTAGGTATGTATACTCCATGCCAGCCGGGGAGGTACCACCACCCTTACCATGGGCTCCTTAATATTGGGTCTCCGATTTTCTGAGCTCGGTAAGGGCTGCCGGTTACCTTTTCCTTCATCCTTAATCTATTCTCATCCTTATTCTTCCTTCTCGCCCTCACTGTCTTCCTATCGGATTAAAAGTCCCAAATTAAAAAATAAGATGGCTGTGGTTTCTAGGGTTATAAATTCCGGACGTAAAATCCTGTCCCATTCGGATGTCCGGGAGGGCAGGGCCCAAGCGACCTCGGTCATCGAAAGTATCAACTTTCTGATTCACTACTGCAACATCCGCGGTATCAGGTCTAATCTTAATGCTATTCACCAACATCTTGAACAATTACAACCTGATATTTTGTTTCTATCTGAAACACAAGTCTCCTCTGAAAGCTCGAGTCACCCGACTTGCAATTTCCTCAATACCACCTTCACTCTAACTTTCGATATAAAGGAGGCGTATGTGCCTACATCAAGGACAGAATTGCCAAGAGGGTTTCTTCCTTAGAAAATAAAAATTTTGACGTGATTTGGTTTAAACATTCTGGTCCTACTTTTGTGAAATTCTACTGTTGCATTTATAGGTCTCCTAATGACAGCAACTTTCAAGACTTCTTCTCCTGTCTCAGTTTCCATCTTGCGATATCTCATTTGTAGGCGATTTCAATGTTCATAACTCTAATTGGCTTCAGTTTTCATCTACTACAAATCCTGCTGGTCATAGTGCAGAAACATTTGCTATTTCATGTGATTTCACACAAATGATTTCTGAACCCACAAGAATCCTTGATAACCCAAACCACACTCCACATCTTCTAGATCTCTTTCTTACATCAAACCCTCTTGTTTATAAAACTTCCGTTCTTTCGCCTTTAAGTCTTTCCGACCATTGTCTAATCAAAATCATTACTGTACCTAATTCCACTGTTGTTCGCAAAACCGATAGAACCTTGTGGTGTTTTAAGTCAGCTCGATGGAGTGATTTACGGGATTTCTTTGCAACCTTTTCATGGCGTGAATATTGTTTTAAGTCGTCCTCTTCTTCGGACATCGCTCTTTCAGTATCTGAAGTCATCCTCATGGGAATGGAGTTATACATTCCCAAAAACAGTATTAGGTCATTCACGTTCCCAACCCTGGTTCAATAAGGCTTGTTCTGATGCAATATCTTTAAAAAAAATGTTACATTAAATGGAAATCTAATAAATCGGTGACAGTCATGTAAATACGTTGGTGCTAGAAATATCTGCAAAAGTGTCATCACTAAAACTAAAAAGTTGTTCGAACAACGAAAATGCAATGAACTAGCTACATCTCCTTTAGGCAGTCGTAAATTTTGGTCTTTAGCTAAAGCCATTAGTAAAAACTTTGGAACATCTTCATTTCCTGACATCTATTGACGGATCGGTAGTTGCTGATTCTGTAGACAAAGCCAACGTTTTTGTGGATTTGTTTGCATCAAACTCGTGTCTCAATGATTCTGGAAAAGATGTGCCCTAGTCAACTCTTCTTCATACGCTATGAAACCAATTCATTTTCGGTACAAGCTCTTGGAATCGATCATCAGTAGGCTTGATCTCAATAAGGCGACTGGCCCAGACGGTATCCCAGCTATTGTCTTAAAGAAATGTTCCCCGAACTAGTACCAGTCCTATCTAAGCTCTATACGATCTCTTTCTTCTGGGAATTCCTTCATCATGGAAGTTAGCAAATGTTCAACCTATTCCCAAAAAGGGATAAGACCGATCCCTCAAATTACCGACCAATTGCCATCACTTCCATTTTGTCTAAAATCATGGAAAAAGCCATCAATCAGCAAACGTTCCTTGAAACTAACAAACTCCTTAGTGACCACCAATATGGGTTTAGGCAAAGTCGTTCAACAGGCGATCTTCTTTCATATGTGACCCAAGTTTGGAACAATACAGTAGAGCAGTCCGGTGAAACAGTTGTAGTCGCTTTAGATATCTCAAAGGCATTTGACCTAGTTTGGCATAAGTGTTTGCTTGCCAAACTCACCTCGTTTGGGTTAAATGATATGCTCATCAACTGGGTTTCTAGTTTCCTTGATAAAAGACGAATACGTGTCGTAGTTGATGGCTTTTTTTCAAAAGAAGTTAGCATTAACGCGGGCGTACCACAGGGATCCGTTATAGCGCCTACACTTTTTCTACTGTACACAAACGACCTTATTTCTTCAACAACTAACCCCATCCATTGCTTTGCTGACGATAGCACTCTTCACTGTAGTTCATCTCAGTCTACTCATAGTGATAATCCACCTTCTATGTCAAATCAAGAAATTAAAGCTGAAATGGCAAATTCAATCAACAAAGACATTCAACGTATTCTCGAATGGGGAAGCAAAACTCAGTGTTGCCTTGTGTCCGTCAAAAAAGATCGATCATTTCCTGTTGTAAGTATGAATGGCTCAGTTCTTAAGTTTTCTATTACTCTATTACTCTGTTGGGTATGACTGTATCTTCAAATCTCTCATGGGTTGACCATCTTCTGTCAGTTACCAAAACAGCTGCTCGTAAAATAGGCTTTTTGTACAGATCTAAGCAGTACTTTACCTCTCGACAACTCCTTCTGCTGTATAAGGCCCAAATTCGGCCTCATCTGGAATATAATTCTCACCTCTGGGTTAGTGCTCCCCAATACACTCTCGATATCGTTGATCGTATTCAAAAGAGAGCGATTAGGCTTATAAATGACCCGTCGTTAACTTCTCACATACAGTCCCTTGAGCATAGAAGGATGGTTTCAGTTCTTTCTTTGTATTATCGTTATTACAACGGCTATTGTGCTTAATTATTTCTTTGATACCATCTCCCTATCTTTGGAGAAACACTGGTTCGCTCATTCACATCATCAGTATGCAGTACAAATCTCCACTTGTCGTACCAAACGGGCGCAATCCACATTTTTCTGCACGGCTTCTAAACTCTGGAATGATCTCCCTAGTTCCTGTTTTCCTCTCACTTATGATATGAGAAAATTTAAGGTAGCTGTTCATAGGCATCTATTGGCAATTCATTATCCCTCTATCCATCCTCCTAAGTGTTCCTGAGTGCTTTAGCACGATAGGCCTTATTTATCCTGTTCAGGTCCACAATCATAAAAAAAAAAAAAAAAAAAAAATAGAAACAAAAATATAAAAGTGTTATTTTTAAAAATTTTGAAAGTAGTGAGTCCTTCCCTAAAAGAAACAAAGAGAACTGTTACGATTTGTAGAACACTCACAAATAGAATGAAACCAAATGCAAAACTCCCGACTCTCCATCAAGTAATTTGAAAAATATCCGTCGTCCAATAAAACACAGCTAACTGATGATCGACACTTTACAAATTGTGAGAAAAACCGAAGCAACGTACAGGGCCGGTCCGTATATTTAGACGGCGTCTCCTATCTCTACTATAATAGATAGAGAAAAACTTTAAATACAAAAGTTGTAGGGATTCCCAGTGTATCCCAGAAAAACGTGGCAGACAATATGTTTTTTCAAATGAAACACCCTGTATTTTTTTAAAGAAATGAATAGACCGCATTTTTCTGATTTCAAATATATATATATATATATATATATATATATATATATATATGTATATATAGTTGACATTTGGTTCAGCAGTTAACGAAAATAGGTTACCCGTCCATCAATCATTGTTAGAAAATGAAATTTATTATTTCTAAACTTATTGAAAATAATAACGATAATATTAATAATAATAATAATAATAATCTTTGCAATAGTGAATGAGTTGCATTTTAAACAAAGCAAACTAAAACAAAAAATTATGATTTTTTTTATATTTACAAATGCTGAATATGCCCGCCGTTATTTTGAACACACTTCCTGTAAATCTCCTCTAAATTTAATTAAGTATTGACGATAAATTAGGGATGTTGATTTAAATCGTTAATAGTTGTTTCGATTCTATCTCTCAATTCCTCCAAATTATCGGTTCTCTTCGTTTTTTAGATAACCCCACAGAAAGTTATCCAAAGGAGTTAGATCTGAACTATTTAGTGGCCAATCTACTCGTTATAATGACTAGTTAAAAAATCTCTTACTTGGAAAACATTATGTGGCGGTGCTCCATCCTGATGCCATATAATGTTAATGTATTCCCTAAGAGGGAACAATACTTCAATTTCATTGTTTAGAAATTCTAGATATCTATTTCCTGTCAACAAGCCCTCAAATATAATTAGTCCAATCACCCGGTTCCTAAGAATGCCACACCAAACATTCAGAGACCTACGGCCCTGCTGCTTTATTTCAACATATGCGTGAGGGTTCCGGTTATATGACTGTTCTTGCGGTTATATATTCCTGCGGTGGTGAACGTTGCCTCATCAGTCCACAATATCTTATTATAAAAATCGTTGTCAACTTGTTTCCTAGTTAACACATCACTACAGTAAGTTATTCTTCTAATTTTCTGATTATCTGTTAATTTTTGGACGGGCAACATTTTGTGAGGGTGGTATCCATATTTATGTAAAACTGTTCTTATTTTTTTGGTTGATTTCCAAAAGTATTTACTAGCATCTGCCGCAGATAAATGTGGATTTTTTACAAATATAATAACATAAACTTATAAACAAAATATTGAAAATGCCCCAACCTTCAAAATACAATAAAATCGATAGTTCTTCATCCTCATTGGACAACAATGCCTTTTTTCTTTTTTGAGTTTAATAGTTCTGTAAAAAAAAAGTAGACCTGGCAGGAATTGGCATCAAGGGATGAAATCTAAAATTATAATTAATTTCCTGTTTTAAGTATTTTAATGTATTTATTCATACATTCCCAATTAAATTGTTACATTGTATTCCGTTTAACATCATTAAATGTTGTAACACTTTGTAAATTTAATTTTATATTTCCTGACCATGGCCTTTTAGTATTAGTCCAAACAAGAAATAAAATTTTAAATATCGACTTAATGGAATTTTAAATTTTTTAAAATTAACAGTCATTTCTGACCAAAACCAATTAACGATTGGTTTATTTATATATATATATATATATATATATATATATATATATATATATATATATATATATATATATTTGAAATAAAAATGGGTCTATTCATTTTAAAAAATACAGAGTAACATGATGGTTTAAGCGGACTTCCATTCCGTCGGGAAATAGGATAGGGCAATGCATCTGATATATATTTGGGTTAACTGCCTAATGCCCTTTTGTGGTAGGTTCTTGAGTATTAGTCCGTCTTGCCCTGGAGCGAAATTTCTCCCTTGTCCAAATGTTTCCGGTATTTGATTAGGTAAAATTGGACTAAGAAAGGTGTCATTGTCGGATAGTTCCTGCGATCTGTGGTTTAGATTTTGGAGTTCCTCAAGGTTTTGCTCGAGCTGAGCTTTGAAATCGTTGTCAAAGGATGGATCGTTGGGGTTAGTGAGAACGGTTTGCAGGTGAAGACCGAACAGGTCGGCTTTCTCCTGGTCTGAAACTGCGAGGTTACCTTGATGGTTTATTAGGTGGCATTTTTGTTTGGTTTTTTTTGGTTTTGTTAGGACTAAATAAAATAGATTACCATTTTAGTTGATTTGAGGTATGGCGTGGTGCTGTTTACAAATTAGAGAATGGGTGTTTCAATTTTGCGTTGTATTTTTGGTTTATGACCTCTTTAGAAGTGTTTATTTATAATAAGGTAATCTAGTTAAAAAAAGAGTTTTATGTAGCAACCCTGTGAGTGACAAATAGTGAAACTCTTAGGCAAAATTAAATATTGTTCCACTTACAATATGAATGTTAAATAAAATTAGTGTTTTTTGAAACCGAAAGTTTATAAAATTAATTACCCTTAACCCATATTGGGAATATAATCGTTGTTTATCATTTCCAACAAAGCCAACCATCTGAGTAAGAATATGAATAAAAGATACATGTGTTACGCGATAGTCACAGTAGGCGTCGCTTAGACTTATTAAGATAAGCGATCTGCTGGCTAAACTTGTCGAAGACCGTCAGAGTTCGTAGTAAATGACGTTGCTAATCCGAAAAATGGCTTCAGAATTCACATTCACTCTTAATTGTAACTCGAATAAAAATGTCACAGGGGCCACTACGATCCAGATTTGTCGGTAAAATGTCCCTCGGGGAGATGTTGAAAATCTTCTAGAAAATAAGATAAATGCCCACTCGGTGAGATATTAACTAAATTTAAACCACAAAGTCATTAAATTTAAATGGAACCAATACTTAATTAAATTTTCATATCCCCTTCGTACATATTACACATACAGTCACTATTACTTGATGAGTAATGAAAATCAACTAAAATTTCTCCAATTTTGAAGGCGTAGATTGATGTTAATCGTTAAATATTACATGTTTCTATGAAATACGCTTTATTTTAATGTAATTGGAATATGTACTTATTGCTTATTCTTGACGTAATACCTAGTAGCCGTTTTCAAAGGCAATAATTAACTCATTAATCCCCTGTATACTCCCCGAAATTATATTAGTCTTTTAAAATGATACTTCCATTAGGTACATTAGTTCCTTGTACTTGAGTAGAAAATTTCAATCCTCAATATTACTTTTTGTAGTCTCATAAATACTTATCAATAGAACATCAGACTGCATTAAACATTTACCTTTAATGTCAATAACCTGCAAGACAACTCTCAACGTAATAAAACAGTGGTGGGCATCTCGTCTTAATTATATCGTACTGCCCTAAGCTCAAATATGCATAAAACGAATGTAAAGTAAAACTCCTTGTCAATGAATACTTTTGCAACTAACTACAAATAATATGAACTATAAACTCTGTAAATTATCACTTACGATGAATCCTTCGAAAATAAATTACTTGATAAGGGTAAGTACTTCAATAAAGAAAAAAATACCTTAGGCCTTTTGTCTAACTATACTAAATCATGCGAAATGTGCATAACCTATTGTGTATGAATACCAAACCTCGTTATATAAAAAAAATGTTTCACATATCTGCATAATCAGACAAAGAGAATGAATGGATTTCTATCTTCAACAACGATCTGCTAGAAAAACAAAAAAATTTCGGTAACCCTTCCATCCGTTATAGGTCATATAGTAACACTTTAAAGTGTCCAAAGTCCAGTATGGACGTGTAGATGGTTGGTATATGCTCCATAACGGCGCAAGGAGGTCCTGCTTGATGTAGCGAGGCGGACTCGAACACTCCTTTGTACTCGAATTAATAATGCCACTAACCGATACTTAATTTAAATATGCAAAAAAAAATTAATTTCACGAAGTAATTCCGGCTCAATTTGCCTAATACAGTTTGTTTTATGCGGGTAGTGCTTAACACAACAGCTTGATTGAGAATTAAAATCTGATTTCCCCCTTTTCCGCCTCATCACGAGGTTATGGACCATTAAACATGTTAACCACTTTTGGCGATAAGCTTTAGTTCTGTTACAGTTATGGCCTCATAAACAAACCTGTCATAGATAAAAATTGAAATGCTCTAATTAAACTTTCAAAACAATTCTATCGTCAATTAACTCTTGCAAACTCTACACACAATGTTTACTCGTTTATCCCACGCAGGCATAGCTACCGTAATACATTATGGCAATTCCTGATAGACCAAAGTAACTCCTATAATCGACCAGAGCGTAACCCTTACACGATTAGTTACTTTTTATTATACTAGTTCGGCGCCATTAAAAGAAGTGACCCTGTAAGTTTGAGTTTGACAAATGATAAAATTTCAGGGCATTATATCAGAAGCATAAGTAACATATCTGCGCCCTCAACATGAAGCAACAAGTTCTTAGATTCTTTCAATCTTTTTCTTAGGAACATATAATTTGGAATACTCTACTCATATTATAATTAATCCTATAATTCACGTAATTGCAAAAAATGCAATCATAATTTAATCACTGGGCCAATTTTGTATAATTTTTAATTAATAATTTTCAATAATTCATCTTCAGTTACTACGTTTGGATGACCACTTTTTCAAGACCACTTCTCAATTTATTATTAATTCTGGTAACAGAGAAAAGTACGATAAGTACGTGATCTGGTTATTCAGCGTTAAACAAAACATATCATATTACGTATCAATTGATCGTTCCGTTTCTAGTAAGTATTCTATGATGGTAATTCTTTTGTTGTTTGGATTTAGTTCGAGCAATACTACCTAATATTGTATACGCGACTTTACAACATTAACATTTACGTATTTTGCTAACTATCGGCTCTAGCCAGTTTCAATACCTACAGCAGCCGTCTGAATTACTAGTGGTGGACGAGGTATTAGCATCGTCCGAAGAGGAGATCCACACTCAGAAAAAGGAGCCAAAGAAACACCGATAGACCGCCTGTCTATGTAGTGTCGTTAACCGGCAATGTCTTCACGCTGCTGGTAGTTCTCAGAGATAGCTCCGCCACAATTGATTCGACCACGACCACTACCGACACCAGAAAGAAGCTGCTCTCAATAATTACTGCCTATATCAGTGGGTATCGCCGTACATAAACATCATCAGCTTTACTAGTACCCTCCCAGCGGCGCTTCTTCAGTTACGACATATTATAGCTTTTATATATTGTCAGGTCATGTAAGGTCGCAATCAAAATATTACACTCTCTTATATATATCCAAAATAACCACAACAGTCAGCATATCACCCCCACAGCCACGACAACGGGACTCACCATCAACCACAGTTCCATTCCATAACAATAACCGAACCCGTCCACTTGACCACAATCATCCCAACAGCAAATAAAGTCCTGGACACTAAAAAGAGAAATACCAAAAACCAGGAAGAAAAAAAAACCGCTACTACCGGACCTCACGCTAGGACACACCGCCAAAAGACGCCACCACATGGACACCACAAGGAGAGGAGGTACATAAATACTTTACAATAAAACATGGGAAGTTACTGTTGCTGTTTATTTATAACTAACAATAAATACCCTCTTCTCGGATTCTCACCCTTGGAGCTTTGAGGGATTTGACGCTACACCCCAGTGACAATCCGCTCTTGAACAAACCAATAATTTAGTCTCCAAATTTTAAGACGCCTTATTAACATCAACCTGTCAAGGCTCTCCCCTATTTCCTAACCAAACGATCTGACCGTGACAGTAGACATTCTGTACTAACGATCTCAACCACTCTCACCAGTAATCTATGCGGTGGCAGCTGCACCGCGAGCAGATACCGTATCCTGAACCACACCCTGCACCAACAAACCTATTCCTATATGGAATATTCCAACCTACATCAAAACTCGAAAGAAACTTTTCGAACTCCTTATTATTCATCAACCTTAAGTTCATCCACGTTAACATCGTATTCCTGGTAACCACTAAACCTATACCTGCAGATGAAACCCAAAACCGACTATGAACAACTTTAGAACGTGGACAATATAGTTTACACAACTAGCAAGACCCGAACAGCGCAACAACGGTCTTACACCAATTCCCCTGTCTTCTGTCATCCATTATATTAAAACATAGTCCACAAAGAAAACATAAGATATAAGACATTCAAACATAACAACTATGCTATCAGACTAGAATCCAACCGCATCATTCAAGAAAACTGGATTAAAAATAACCTACCCATTCGGAGTCCACCTTCAAAACACATTCATCAGACCGAAAATTTCTTGGCTTGATAGAGAACCCAAAGCACAGCTAGAGTTAAATTTTGATGGTGTCTTCAAAAAAACCTTATAAAAAGATAAGTTCCTGAGTCCAATATTTACAGACCAACTACACTACATATTCTGTAAGGGAAAGAACAAGTTGACCTAAACAGACCCATACTATACAACCTACTGACAAATGACAACAGACTATTCAATCAAATATTCAAGCAATGCCACCTCCACTGTTATAAACCCTAAACTACGATCTGAACTTAGATATTCCTTATCTTACAGAGCAGTATCACTAAATAGTTTAATAGGGAAATATACAGAGACTATTCTGACTTAAAGGTAAAAAACTGACCCTAGAAAGTCGATTCGGCTTTAAATCTTACCGCTCATGCCACAATCTACTCGTAAAGCTACACACTGATATTTCAAAATCACTGAACCACCAAAACTGATCTGTCACCAACAGCAAAACGTACCACAAGGTTAAAGATTAACCCCCTCGCCATACTTGATCTCACATACAGTATCCCATTGGTCACGAACCAAAAGTTTGTATAGCTCAATTCGGTTACGACACCTCCACAACACGACAAAATTACAAAAGCGAAACCGCTTGCTCGGTTAAGTCACAACTCCAACAATTCTTCAAATGGAAAAACCAGTAGCAAATCACCATTAAACTTCACTACATACAAAAAGTACTATTTCCTCATACCAGCTTAACGAAACAACCAAAAGGATTGCATAAAACTACAAATACGAGGCATAGGACTTACCTTTTCCAGAACGCGCAACTAGCTTTTGGGCCTGAGGGGTGCAAACCAGTTGGAAGCAACACACTGAAATGTTAGAGGACGCCACCCAAGATCTATTGCCAATTACAAACAAAAAATAATTCTGGAGCATGCATATATTACACTACAGATGGCCTAGTGATACCGCAATAAAGACAGCAAATGTACAACCTCTCATAGGGAGACTAAAACATTTCAAACAACATACACCACTCGCGGACCCCGCGGGAAGCTGCTACAAAAATATCCTTAAAATGTCCTTTTCCGAAAACAGACATTTTTACAATTCACGAATATCTAAACTAAATTCAAACTGCTTCCTGCAATACTAACGCAAGTACTTGGCGATCTTCCAGAAGAACTAAAAAAAAACCTATGCATGTTAGCATAACCCTGTGCCCAAAAGAAACCGGACACAGCACACGAATAATAGTTATAAAAAGGAGAACTTCGACAAACTGCCTAAAAATTTGCTCAACATAAGCAACAGTACGAGTAACCATTGCAAGAGAGATCTAAATAAAAGCCCAACGTAATTTTAGACCCAAACCTTTAAGCGTGCAGCAAGATGCCCAAAATTGTTTCTATAATATCAAAATGAGATTTGAAACTGAAATAATGTAAAATATTTTGTGCGATGATTCCTCAACATACTGATATCGAAAATATATAAAAGAGTGATAGAAAACACAAGTATGAGTATAATCAAAGTTTTAAATAAATTCCAATAATCAAGTGCCAACATAAACCTCTGCACTCAATAAATGTAACATACGTATATTCGTGTGAAATTGCATTATTTAGCAAACCAGTTTTTATATAAGGGCCGATTTATCTTAGAGATAAATTGGTAGATTCAATTAGTTACACAATAAATACACAGTAGATCATTTTTTATTTAAAAGTTATTGCAATTACACTTTTTTCAACTTCGATACATAAAACTTGTTTTGTTTGACAGTAAGACAGCAGAGCAAGAAATTCTCATTGCATTGTTAAACGATGGTCACTAAGGGACTTGCGTATTTCTGGTCAATGGAGCATGATCTATAAACATTGTACAAGAAAATGTATAGGCTAGAGTATACCGAAAATTTCTTTTCCTGATTTGTATTATGAAACTTTTCTTTCCTTATCAAAACTGTTTTAGCTAATACAGCGATTTAATACCTTTTGTGTAGCACTAAATCGAAAAATAGGAAAACATAATATATTTTTGCATAAATTTGTACAAATGTTTTTAAGTATGTCACTGACTACTAAATGATTTAGAATGAAGGTACTGAACTATGTTGGTTGAGTGAGCGAATAAAACCATATTTAAAAACCAAACAATTTTATTAAGAATTTATTTTAATTCTTTAGACAACTCTGTTCCTCAGATTCTTATTACCTTAGATAAACATTTTTGAGGGCTTAACTTACATAAAAGAAGGTTAGATTGTGAGCAAAATTAAATTTTGAAATTAATTGGAAACATAGGGGAATTTCATAATAAGCATCTGAAACTTTTAGATTCAATGGGAGTTGACAAGGCGAACGTTGAATATGTGCTATCGAATATGGTGTAATATGTACTGTCACGTAGCTGTCGATGGAACTTTATTAATCGTAGAACCAGTCAACACACTTGATTTAATAATAAGCTTAATAACTATGTACGGAAACGTAACAACATATCAATTAAACAATTTTCAAGTACTTACATGAGTTAGTGGTGAATTTCAAACTACCCACTGACTTTAAATTCTATTTTAAGCAACCCCACGTTTGAGAAATGCATTTACAAACAGGCAGCCTGCAGGGATACGTTTTAAATTGGAGCATATGTTTTAACTAGCTTTAACGGCTACAGTTACCACTTTCACTATATCATGCTTCTCTAGAATATAACCAACCTTCCAATGTAATGGTGGTAAGTTGTTATCCATTATTATCATCATTGCTCGCCCTTTCACACTTTTGGCATTCTTACGAACATGCATCTTGGGTATGTACTCTTTCTGCCACCGGACCCAATAGCTCTGGACATTCACACGTTGTAGCGTACGTTACATACTGATGTTGTTTTCATTTACATATATAATCAAATTTGAATTAAGGGGTCAAAAGACTTGGGTTCATAATAGCCTCTATTTGAGTACGAACGACATTTAAAGATAATATTGCCAACTACTCTCTCCAGATAACTTTTAAAACATCTGGGCGCGGCCAACTGGGCGCGGGCAAGCGGGAGCAACAAACTGGGTATTGAATAACTTGGCGAGAGAGTCCCAGTGCGGCGATAAACTATAATAATCATTTATATTTATAATAGCAAATTATACAATTTTGTATACAGGTGCGTAATGATTTTATACTACAATAATACCTACATGTTATCAATGTAGTTCTATAACGTAATTTTAAATAAAACTAACTAAAATATAAGCGGTGGTCATATCTTTTTCTACCTAAATTGGTTAAGCTCACAAGCTTGTTACTGTTTTATAAAAAGAGGAAGTTTAAAGTATTGAAGAACGTCTCGAGGACACTTTTCGAAATTTGAGTGCTTTAGAAAATGGTTCGAAGTAAAGAAAATCAAGTGAATGCTGTTCCTTAGACTCTACAATATCCTGAAGAACTTGTAATTCCAGATAATTACAGGTACTATTCTTTTGAACCCGATGTAGAGGAAACTTTCTCGCTTGCGCATAGTGGACCAGATGCCACAATAACTTTCATTTTGGGACATCAACGCAATTTGCAGATATTTCGCGAATCAAGGGACTTTTTATGGTAATGGTATGTTGAAGTACTCAATTAACTTGTTCATATAATAATGTAATAATTATTGCCGTGCAGATATGTAGAAGAGCGACTATAGGTAGACAGAAAAAATGTGCTTGGTGTAGTGAATCGCTAAGGATTGTTACCAAAAATGAGACAGAGAAAAAGCGATTGTATGAGTTGTACAGTTTAAGAAACAAATAAAAAAAGGATGCAGTGAGAGTAAGTAAAGAGGAAGTGATGGCTGTGGAACAGAGAAAATACAAAATGAGTTTGAGGGAAACGAAAAACTCTTTTAGAAATGGGTCAAAAATGCTAATCGTGGCCCCAAACAAAGCACTGTAGGAGTGATGCATAGGAGCAACGAAATAGTATGGGATGATTGTGAAGTGAGAAAATGCTGGCAACAATATTTCGGAAAACTGTACGGCAGTAAGGAACATAAGACTGAAGAGTTTAATAAGGAGAATGTAGGAAGAATAATGCATGAAACTGAGGAGAATATTGGGTTAAATGAAACAGATGAAACGGTAGGAAGGTTTAAAAACGGTAAAGGATCAGGCGTTAATGAAATCATTGGTAAAATCCTAAAATATGGGGGTTCAAAGCTTGCGTAAATTATTCAACACACGTCTTAGGTGTAGAAACATTCCGAGTAATTGGAAGAGCGCGATCATTCCAGGGTGAACCAGGCAGTAATTGGACAGGTCATAAGCATTGGACAGTGTCTTTTTGTTTAGTTACAATAAGGATTTTTGTCATTGTATCTTCAGTATTCGAACATCAGATTGCAGCATTAAGCCTATTCGTTTATTGTTGAGTTTTCCCGCCAATTTAGTTGCGATTGCCTATGCTAAAATTTAGCTGGTCTGTAGTGCTGTGTTCTAGAATTGTGTTTCTTAAGATTTTGTTAAGGAATTTGTTTTCCATCAGGTAAGTTCAACTATTAATGATTAACTATTTGCAGATACTGATTTCGTAACTATAGCCTAAAATTCATAAACTAAGATAGAATTTCTCAAATTGTTTGCTTATCACAAGTGTCAAATAACTGTAGTGAGTAATACAGATTATTCGGTCATTGGACACGGTGTCCAATGACTGAATAAGGTTAATCTGGAAACTCGCTGGATAATGATACTACTACGTCTATTTAATGTTGTATATTTTTTGTGGCGCTGCTCGTTCATTCTACACAGTGGTTGGACAATGACAATGACTGAACTTATTGTGTCCAATGACTATCAGATAATTGTTTTTATGATCTAGGTTGATGAAATGGCAAAACATCGTCGAATTTATAATTATAATAATCCAATTATTGAAGAGGAATTGAATGAATTAGATGCCACTGGTAGCTGTTATAGAAAAATAACAGAGAAATACGGTATACCCAAATCAATTTTAGAACTCAAGAGAAAAAATCCTAGGCATAATGCAGCATTTGGAGCATCACCAATTCTTCGCAAAGATGAGGGGAAAAATATGATTATTGATTTCTTCCATATTTTTAGATTCCATATTTATCAAGAAAAGGCTTCCTAGAAAGAAGGCGATCTGACGAGCGTTCAAAAGCTTTTAAACTCGGAACCTTAGAGAAAATCCGTTTGAAGATAATAGGTCTGGCCACGCATGGTTTAAGGCAGACATAATATACAGTGCAAGAGCTTTTCCTTTCTGTGCTCTATTACCTTATTTTCAGGTTGCAAGTACATGCGTCTCAGAAGGAAATTATTTTCCGAAATAGAGGCATATCTTATCGAGAAAAATTTGCTTGAAGTGATAGCAGACGCATTCCGCGTGTATAATGGAGATGAGGGAGGATTCCAAATATGTCCATCAACAGGCAAAGTTTTCGCTCAAAGGGGTGCGAAAAATGTATATTCCATAGAACGGGGACAAGCAAAGAAATTATGTTTACCTTTTTAGCTGATGACCCAATATGTTGTCCAATGATAATTTATTCATGCAAGAGGATCTCTGAGAAAATATCTTTCTATGTTAATTCTTCTTAGGGTATCCGCCGAAGCGATAACGGATAAATGATTGCAGAAACGTTCTACCAATATATTGCAAACGTGTTCTATCCACACCTAATCAATAGTAATATACAGTTCCCAGAGATTCTTTTCGTCCCTAGACATAAATCTTACTTGACGTACGAATTAAGTACACTTTGCAGCAATCAATTTGAAATAGCAATAATAGCGCTCTCTATCCGAACGCTACAAGAATAATACGGTGTACGCATGTTGCAGTTTTTCGGCCACTTAACGCATCCTGGATAGAATGGCAGGAGAGTCACCCTGGAGAATCCTTGAATAGAGCTTCATTTGATCACCAGCTACAGTCAGTGGTTGATAAAACCATAAATCCTGAAATTCTGAGTGAGGAAATTAAAGCCTCTGGATTATGCCTATTCAACCCAGAACAAATTGATTTTTCAAAATGTCAGCTCAGAAGCTCATAGTAACAAACACCAGCAAGAAGAAAACACAGCTCATGGGTCTCTAAACTATCAAAAATTCCGAAATATTGGCCATTGCAAAATTCAAAAACGTTAATTAGATCTTACACGCGAATGATAATGAATATTTTCTAACCTTAAACAAAATCTGGAGTCACATCGAACCCCGGAAAAGCAATGAATAGCAATAATACAGAGCCATCCTATTCAATGAAAACAGCTTGTCTCCCAGAAGCTAGTTGCACATTAAACGTTACCAAGTCTGGTTTAATAGGAGATTATTTATCGTGCCCAGACACGCCCAAAAGACAAGGGAAAAGAAACACTCAAGATTTCCGTTTGCAATAACATCTATGAAACACCAAGAAATGAGAGCCACAAATGGAAATAGAGAGACGGAAGGAGGAAAGCAAAAGAAAGCGTGAAGAAAATAAACAGAATAAAGAGAAGACACAAATAAAGATGAAATCAAAAAAAAGCCACAAAGCTTAATAAAGAGACATGAAAATTATGTAATTTTGCTGGGACAGGTAAATGATTAATTACTATGGTGCAGACTGATAAATATAATATATACAAAAATGTAATTAGAAGCCTTACATACCTTATAAAAGCGAAGCAAAACTTAAACGTAATGTAATGAACTGAATGGCAGAAGAGAGGGAAAGGTAGTGACTCAAGCGTGTTCAGTACGCATTTGCGCACAAAACTGAGTCTATTGTACACTATATACAGAGGTACTAGTAATTATGTAGACTAAAGTGAAAATATCGAAATATAAAAAAAATTAATTATTGAAAGAAAAAAGAAATGCTTAGCGATAGTAATGTAATGTAAATATATTTATCAATAATGCAAATTTCGAAACTTAATTAAGGTAACGATAGACAAGAACTGAAAACTAATTAAGGTAACGATGGCGAAGAGTTGGCACGTTACACATGCCACTCAGTCACAAAGAAACAATAAAAAAAATGAATAATACCCGGAGGAATCCTATACTAAACCACAAGTTGTTCGAAGAGTTAAGATCCAGATTGTGTTACTATCATCACCCATACATACGACAACCTTACTACATTTGCTTAACACAGACACACTCTCAGATCCAGGCTGTACCATCAAAAAGAATGCTAAACACGACGAGACAATTGAAAGTGAACTAAAACTAAAATGAACAATAATTGAAAATGTATATTAATCCTACCTACATACAAACTTATACAAACCTTGAAAAATTGTGTTTCAAATCTTTGACATGGAACTGACCAACATTATTTCCATTCAGCTATTCATAAACGAGAGGAGAATAATCTTACAAGCAACATATACTGGACGAAATAACTTCACCAACTATATTAGAGGTAGATGGTTAACTCAAAGATAAACAAGTTAAATCAGGTTCTAAAAGACCAACACATCTTCTAGGAGATAACTTATACCTTGCAGTACGAAAATTTTAATTTTGAACTGCTCTACATACCTCTTTTAATTCATTAATGGACGAGAATTTTTTTATACCAAAAAATATCGATTTAAATTTCTTTGAATTTCTGAAAAAATTCCTGTTTCTGACTTAGGGGTAGGTAATCCTTTAAAAAGTGCTTAAACTGCAATAATATACGTTATAACATTCTCTTCTACACCTTGAGTACGTTGTTGGATTTTTAACAAAAGATCATGCTCATAATCAAAAGGTAAAAAATCTATTTTAAGTAACTGTACTAAATCTGACCAAGTACTAAATGTATGTTTTGTATTTCCAACTTTCTCTGAACATGACATACTACTTTCACGAGGGTTAATTCCTGAAAATTTAGTTCCCCATTACTGTTTTGGACTAAACGAAACTGAAGAAGCACCACGAACTGTAACTCTAGCATCTGTACATTCGTTTTCATCTGTACGTTCTAAGAAAATACATTTAGCCAAACATAAATCTGAAATGAATTTCTCTTTGCTTGAATTCGTATCATCATAAATGGATAACAATTTATTCGTCTCTCTAAATGTATTAAACGCGATTTACATCTTAAACAATCGTTAACTGTAGTAGGTCAATCATTATTACTTAAAACCTTTAAAAATTTCATTAAAAGCCTTTTGAATTTCTGTAATTTCTAAATTTAAATCTGAAGGTTTAATAAATTTTCCACAAGGTAAATCCTTTTCTGTTGCTAAAATTCCACGTAATTGACTTCTACATTGATCCTGAGTTAAACAAATTTTTTTTTCACGAGAAAGTAATTCTGGAACCACTTCATACTTCTTTAATTGTTGAGCATTCATTTTGAATTATAGGTACGTAAAATTCACAAAGATACAATAACATAAACACACAAAAAATGTAAACATAAGGTATAAAACAACTTACATAAATATAAATCCTGTAAATGAAAACATACAATACACAAAATCAATATTCAATATAAAAATATATACTGTAAATGTAAACGTATAATGCACAAAAGAGAAATTTAATATGCACTGTAAATGTAATTCAAATATTGACTGTAACTACATCAGAACCCCACGTTTGTAAAGCCAACTTATAACAAATAAAAAATTAAGTATGGGTTTTTGATTATTATATTAAAAGGTAAATTGTACCACGGTCTAGCTCAGAGAGGTACATTGCTTACAAAACTTAATAATTGCGAACTCATTGATTTTCAGGTGTGAGGGATGCAGAGATGTATCCCATAGAATAATCGGTGTTACGCATTTGTTTTGTTGGACGCCACACAATTTATAGGTTTAATAACTAAAATACAACAAAAATCGAGAAAGTTGTACCTTAAAGCATAAGTAATCTGAATAAACACTAAACAACTGTATTTATATGTATATTTAATAAAGCCAAATGTCTGATTAATATCAGCATAAAATAACTAAAACGATATTTCTCGTAAAGATTTACGATTCTAAAATTACAAAATTCAACACAACTACATAAGATTATAATCCATATTTACCTAAAATTCAAAACGTAATATTATCAACACTGTATTCAGTAATGATGAAACGTATACTGACCTATGTCAACAGATATTACGGTTAATGTAGGTTATGAACTCAAATGTTTTTAGCTTAGGAACAGAAAACAGCTGTTCCTTTATGACCGTATCAAAATAACACTAACTGATTTATTTACTTACTTAAAACGTACTTTGCAGAAAAGGAAACGTATTAAAATACTTACCTTTTTGTGTTTTTTAATGGTGTATTTTAAATTATACAATCTAAACATTTCGATAACACTTACAGATACCTTCGTGAGTAGTAATATCTATTAAAATTTTTAAGGATATTTTAAACAATTTTGTATTACTTACGTGTACTCAAAATAAATATAACTTGGTCTTAAAATGCACTGTAGCATTCATTTCCCATGCATAAGATACACATACGATAATTTCTATTTGCCAATAACGTACAAATAAAGGGAATGTAACCCATATATGAAGGTAAGGTAAGTTCCATAATATGAACGTAAGGTAAGGAACTATAATTATTTTCATTTGTCTTCAACGTACAAATAAACAAACTGTAAACCATACAGGTAAGGTAATTTTGATGTCTTCCACATACCAATAATGGAAAAGCAACAAACGCAGGCGAAAATGATACAAAGGTATCCCCATTTTTAATTATTCAAGATCAAAATTGCATATCATCGTGGTCATGCACGCCATTTTATGAATCCTTTCGAGATGTCATGCAGCACGATTTTACAACGAGCACAATTCTTAAAATTTCAGATTTTTTTTAACCCCAGCGATTTTCTTAATGTAAAAGCGTACTCTTGCACTCTTCTTTGTTCCGTAATAAATACTCAAAAATGTAATTAGAAGCCTTACATACCTTATAAAAGGGAAGCAAAACTTAATGAACTGTATGGCAGAAGATACGGAAAGGAAGTGACTCAAGCGTGTTCAGTACGCATTTGCGCACAAAACTTGGACTACAATACACGATATACAGAGGTACTCGTAATTATGTAGGCTAAAGTGAAAATATCGAAATATAAAAAATTTAATTATTGAAAGAAAAAAGAAATGCTTAACGATCCTAACATAATGTAAATATATTTATCAATAATAATGCAAATTTCGAAACTTAATTAAGGTAACGATAGACAAGAATTGAAAACTAATTAAGGTAACGATAGCCAAGAATTGGCACGTTACATCAGACAGTCACGGAGAGGGTGAAAACCGGACAGAGGAAGATGAGTATAGTTTCGCCAATAGTTCGCAAAATATTAGACTAGACTAAAGCGACGAAAGTAGGGAGAACCCTGGGAAACGTATTAGAGTACAAATAGACCCTAACTCTAAAACGTTTAACAATGAAGAAGTAGAGGCTGTGAAGGATTGACAGTCAAGTTTTTACCCAAAAGAGTGATGACATTGATGGTTTATATAAGCATTATATGCAAGAGAACAGAAAGTTAAGTTACCAATAAAAATAACTACTTACTTCACAATTAAGCAAATTTTATGCTTATGTCCAAAGGCTGTAGAATATTGTGTCCAATAAACGTAAAATTTGTGCAGTGACTGTGTTTTTCTGAGACATCTTGTTAAATTATTCCTAACAAGAAAAAAATTATTCTTCACCGTGCAATTAAACCGAATACCTAATCCTGATTGCACATACTACCAAAGAGTGCAAACAAAAATATTTCAGTTACTACCAGAAATGGTTCATTGAATTTTGATTACAGAATATCTGTAAAGTGGCCAATGACTGTACGGTTTACCCTACCACTGTATAAGGGTAAGGGGAACAAGAGTGATTCCACAAACTATGGAGGAATAAGTCTGCTAGGAGTAAGAGGTAAAATATTTGGAAGAGTGCTAATTCAAAGAGTACGTGAAACTACCCAAACTAAGAAGGCTGTGTAGAGTGGCTTCATATCAGGGAGAGGATGAGTTGATCAGATGGTTGCTCTCCATCCGGTGATTGAAAAGTGTTTTAGAGTAAAAAAGAAGCTGTACTGTGCATTTGTAGATCTGGAGAAAACATATGACCGAGTGAATATGGTGAAGCTGCGGGAAATATTAAATGAATATGGTGTAAGTAAATGTCTAATAAACGGAGGGCAGTATATCACGGTAGACGGGCATGTGTTAGGTTGAGAGGAGGTGTGAGTGAATACTTTAGTATTGAGCCAGCAGTGTGACAAGGCTGTGTGATGTCACCGTGGTTGTTCAACGTATACATGGATAAATGTGTTAGGAAAGTATGTACTGATACAAATGGTGTAACGGTTGGTGACGTAAACGTACGATTTTTGGTGTATGCAGATGACAAAATCTTATCAAGCGAGAACGCGGATGAGCTACAAACAGCTCTGAGAAAATTTGATTTAGTCTCTGAGAGCATGGACCTAAAGGTAAACGATAGAAGACAAAGATTGTGGTATATAATCGGGAAGGTGAACAGGAGAGTAGAGTATTTACCCTGCATGATGAAATTGTGGAACAAGTGGACGAGTTGGTATCTCTGGGTAGAATGTTCACTGCAGATGGTACAGTCGATGGCGAGATTGGATGACGGGTCAATGTTGCAAGGAAAATGATTTGAAGTATATGGACAATAATGAAAAACGTTAGCATGAGCGTAGCTGCGAAATGAGCAATTTGTAATGGCGTGCTTCTCCCGTCAGTACTATATGGAAGTGAAACATGGGTATGTCAAAAAAAGCTCGAAAGGAAAAAATGCCGTGGGCATGAGATTACTGAGAAGCGCATGTGGTAACACGAGAAGTGATAAGACGAAGAATGAGTATATAATGGAGTGTGGCGAAGGAAACATGATGATTGATAGGTATAAAACTAGTAAACTACGTTGGTTTGGTCACATCGAAAGAATGAACAACACAAGGTTAACAGGATGTATGTGGGTGAAGTTAGACGTAAGGTTGGGCCTGGTAGACCGCGTAAGACTTGGCTGAATGCAGTAGAGGGTATGATAAAAGAAAGGAATATAAAGAGTTTTAAAAATAAAAGGGCGGCCCAGGTGGCCGAGCGCATAAATCCGTTAAAGCTTCCTGCGAGGCGATACCAAGTGCCACAGAATTTATTGATTAACAAAACTTTTTGCAATATCCTGTTCGTTATTTTTTTCTCTTAATGTTATATTTGCACCCACAAAAGTGGGGCATTCTCGGAATATAAAATCAAAAGTATACCCCTGCCTGCAATAAATCGCCTAGCCGTGGCTGTGCAAGCTTCGGTGGTCAAATTGGAAAATAAATTCAGACGGATGCGTTTTGTTGCCATATACACACATAATTCAATTAATCAATTTTTTTCGCGCAGTAACCTATCATTTAACAAAAATGGACCCGTGTAACCGAAGGACATTTACTAACTCGAACCCATTAAAAATCACAGATTAAAAATTGATTCTGTTTTCGATACGCATATTGGCCAATATTCTTCTCGAGTGAGTAATGGTAATTATTGTGGACCACAATATCGTAATCTTACGCATGCATCTCGAATTATGAGAATAGTTGATTCATGCTTATGCAATAATAACATCGGATGTTTGCTGTCTTAAGTATATTGAGAGTACTGAGCCAACTGGTATCAGTTTATTTTTATCCACAAAAGGACATAATTATGAGGTCGAACTATTGATACTGATTCGTTATTTAGTTGGGTTTATTCTGCGGGAAAACTTACCCTCTAGCTTGCCTTGATTAAAAGTTGCAAATATTATTGCATTACTCGTACAGTTATAGAATATATAGTCCTGTGCTGCTTGGTTTTAAAGGTATTACAAACATAAGAACATAAGCATATGTGCGAGATAAGTTTATTAAAGACCAGAATGTATGAAATGGCATACAGAAATCAATTGAAGTAAAAACATCGGTAGTGGTAAGAGTTTCTTGTTTATCCTCAATATAAATTTAAGTATTTTCAGGACATGACGTTCTGCTAGAAGATAACCAGTTTTACAACTGCAAATAATAATTCAACAGTGCAGTAGGGGATATGCCGCGCGATAACAGATCCGCGACGAATACCTCCTATCTTATGTGATCACTCGTTAATCAGCACAATTTTGTTGTTGGTTACCCGTTCCATGGCATAAAAGTTTAAATTAAAATCAAAGTATACCGTGACAATAAAAAATGAGAATTTTGCTTTATGGGAAAAGTATTGCAGTTTTAAGCACCGATAAACTTCCGTGTATCCGCTTTTAAGTATAAGACAGCTAAAAACAACATGTTGTGTATTGCAACAAAAGGGGCCGATGTTATTAAGGGGAGGCGGACGTCCCTACACCCGACATATTATTTTACATTCACTAACGTATATTGTCAGGAACCAATCAAGATACACTCTTGAAACTTTTACAACCATTCAAAAGTTGTTTTGTTAACAGCCCCTACCAATTTGAGAAATTTAACTACTCAAACAAAAAAAAATATTATTTTTTTTGGCAAAGTTTTGTTTCAATTTTTAAAGTAGTAAATAATTTTTAAAACATATATTGCTTCACTAAATAGGCGCAAAGTGCTAAAGGTTGTTGATTTTGTTACATTACATAAGTGGCAAACATTTCAGGTCAATATGACAAACGTTTCCTGAGAAAACACTGAGTTTGTTTCAAAATAGCCTACTTATTTCTTCGGATGGCTAATCCATAATAGTTTTGAAGGGTATTAAATAAGTCGTCCTTTCGCTCCTCCAATTGCTTTGCCGCCTCGAAGTTTTTTCTTTTTGAAATCTTTCCTCAACTTTCGTAGCCTACCTCCTATTCCTTTCTGCACGTGGCCTACCCACTGTAATTTTTTTATTTGAAAATTTTCTCTATATGGCTTGGATGAAAAACCTAGTCAAACCCTTTACAATCACTATCGACTAGATAGCTCTCATAGCGAACACCCCTGGTAGACTCCGAACAAGCAAACATTTTCAATGCCCCTCGACCTCGATGCCTCCACTGAGTACATGATAGTTTTGTTTACATTAGTGTTCATTTACTTTACATGTACAGCTGTGTATTTGAAAAAAACTTCAACATCCAAAATCTTGCCTGCATCAATACAGGACACCGAAACTACGCCATTAAAAGACGTTTCATTGTACCGCTCAAACTTTTGCAAACTTTTGCACTATGACTCTCAGCCCATACACACATCTAATAATTACGTCAAAGTAGTTTTCAACTGTATGTGGTGTAAAAAGAAAAGCTTTGTTAGTTTTTTCAAAACAAAGAAAGTTACTTGCAAGTCCTTTCCGTAATTGCATAGTTTCAACAATATCTGTGGTATTGTCTTTTTTACAAAATTTACAAACACAAAAGGTAGTCAAAGCTTGTGAAACAAGTTCCATATTTACAATAATATTACTCAAACCAACATCATTCTAATCTTCATCTGCCAAAGGAGTGCCACCAATCTTTCCTTTGGAGTCTGAATCTGGTTTGTATGTAGGCCTAGGGCTAGGCCTAGCAACACTTTCAACATCTAAGTCAGTTTTCTCACTCCTAGATGTAATAACAGTCTTCTTTGGTTTTCCCATCTTGAAAACAACTAAAAATGCAAATTTTCACAAAACTACACACACTTTACTAATGCACGGGATAAACAGGTAATTGTTGCTGTTCTTTTAGCAGTAAACAAACTGTAGACAGCTGACGAAAAAAAATTGTACAGGTTAGCCAACATAAACATACTATACATATAATAATAAAATAATAATAATAATAATAATAATAATAATAATAATGTTTATTTTTTTGCAATAACAAATGGAGAGTAATACTTATGATAACGTGCACTTAAATTATGACTTAGAATTGCAAAAAATAGGGTTAAAAGGCAGTATAACTGATCTAAGTTTTAACCCTAAGTTATAACATAACTAAAAGAGATGAGAAATAAGGCTAGCTTTGTACAAACGAATAATATACAGATATGTATTAAGTTTGAAATACATTAATAGGATGAATTATGTTTGCGATGTTAACAATAGTTTCCTGTAGAAAAATCTAAAATTCGATATTGATTGGCATTTGAGAGACGGTAACAGTTTATTATATAAAGAATAGACGTTATATGTAAATGATCGATGAAACATATGTGTTCGAAAAGATGGAGGCGAAATAAGTCCTTTAAATCTAGGGTTAACGTTGTGAACGTCGCTTCGGTGTCTGATTTTTTGGTGTAAATATGGTGGAACTTCCGTAGAAATAATAGAATGGTAAAGTACAGCAGCATGATATACCCTTCTGCTATCCATGTTTAGCCAATTAGCGTCTTTTAGTTTATAAGTAATGGGTTGATATTTCCTTGTGCCATAAATAAAGCGTAAACATGATTTTTGTACTCTTTGAATGCGATTTTTTTCTGTACTTGTAAGGCATGGACCGTATACTACATCACAAAAGTTAAAATTACTTAATACGAGTGACTCTGTTAATTGTAATTTTAATGCCTGCAAAAGTATATGGCGATGAGGAAATAACAAGCTAGAGTACGATTTCTTAATACATTTTGTAACATGTTCTTGAAATCGTAGGTTATTATCCATTTCCAAGCCCAAGTTCCGTAGCACTTGTGAACATCACTAACTGTTATTTTTAAGTCCATTCTCTATTTTTTCTTTGAACTTGCCAAAAATAATAAAGGTAGATTTAAAAGGATTTAAGTTGGATTGTTATATATATATATATATATATATATATATATATATATATATATATATATATATATATATATATATATATATATATATATATAACTTTATTTATAATGTTATTCGCCAACGCTAGATCGGAGTGAGTAAAGAGTATTTCACCTGTGTATCATCTGCATAGAGATATGCTTTACTATGTTGTAGACAATCAATTATGTTAGAACTGTATACACAATACAGTAGCGGTCCTATGATCGACCTCTGTGGAACTCCACTAGAAATTTGCATAAGGTCTGATTGACCATTGTTAGTTTGGACATACTGAAAACGATTTGTAAAGTAGCTTTTTATCAAATTTATGGCATAATGAGATAGACCTATAAAATGCAAAATTGAAAAAAGTAACTGGTGGTTAATTGTGTCAAAGGCCTTTGAATAATCAAGTAGAATTAATGCGGTTCTCGCATTAACAAGCATGTATGAAACTTTTTAACCGAATTCTTAGCCAATTTATGCGTAAAACACTTTTTTTGAAACCAATTTTTCCATTCATTAGCTTTTACAAATATATGTGTTATATATCAATCAATGTGTTCAAAAGTAATCAGAGAAAAAATATTTTTTTTTGTTTTTTGTGATTTTTGGCGTCCGTCTACCCTTAAGACCGTCAGTAATTAAATCAATTAATATTTATTAATTAATTACAGTCCTTTGGATACAATTTTTGGTTGTATGTTAATCTATTTACCGCATTCGTTATACCCCGTTTCAGATTTGCCAAGTTATAGTATAATTGAAAAGCTATTAAATTGTGTCTATAGAGGGCGATTTATGAATTCTAGAAAAGCAACTCTACTACCACTGCATTATAGTAGAAATGGTAAAATTTAGGAATTTTATGTTGATTATGTTAATTTTGGCCTGTGAACGTGTATCTTGTTTCTTGCAGTCATGTAATATTGTACTATCTGATCCATGACGACTTACGGATAAATTCAGATTACAGTGGCGCCTTTGGACATATATTACTGAACACAGCTTGATTCTATGGCTACTTGATGTCAGATCCCCGTCTTCGACGAGTTTATCCACCAAACCGTCTATTTTATAAGCATATGCGATGATGCAGAACATAAGTAATAAACGTGTTATATTGAATGTAAAGGATTATAGTTGTGGAGTAAAGCACCAAACAGATCGTGAAATTTTAACAACTGTTCGTAGTTCCCATTAAATGTGGGTAACTTAGTTGAGTAATTTATTGTCGCTATTATTAATTATATTGCAAGAAGTTGTAGCATGTAAGCAATTTAAACCAAGAGGAGCATTATTAGAAGCAAATTTTTATGATTCTTGGAAATATATTATCAGATAATAGTAATATTTGGTTAAATGGGCATTGATTTAGCCTCTTTTTTTGATCCTTAAAATAGTACAATTCGCTTGTTCAGTGATTGTAACTGGAACAGGCTACATGAACCGTAAGCAGTATCATAGGGTACGCTAAAATTAAGGCAAATAATAGTTAAGCAATAGAATTTAATGGAATTATCCTACGCATATTCTCCTTTTTTGAATAGAATTGAACTTTTATAACGGATTCTAAGATTGGCTGTTGTAAATCGTGCTGAGATGGACCATTTGTTCCATAGTTGCTGGTAGAATGTGCCCAATGGAATACGAGTATTTAGTTTAATACCATCGCTGTCGCACCACCCAACTAATTGCATTATATGGTAGGAATATATTACCTACTACATTTTACTCCTAGTCGGCTAGGATTTCGGTCAACAAAATTTATTTGAACGGTATATAATACGTCCGTTTGGACATATTGCTAAATAAAAATCAATAAACCTGACTTGTTTTTTACTAAAATTAGTTAAAACGACACAAGGTGCTAATTTTAAATAATACTTTTATTGCCTATTGCAGATCAGAGTTATTATTCGTATTTTCAGTGACTGATTTTAGAGTTGAATTGATATATATATATATATATATATATATATATATATATATATATATATATATATATATATATATATATTATAACCTTAACTTAAGCCAAAGTATAACAACGATTATTAAAAGGCGTCAAATTGTAACATTAATAGCGGCTCCAAGTGTATAAACTGGGCCAACTTATAACATTAAATAAAAAAGCGATGATGTAATATACCATTCGAAATTGATCAAATAATTTAATTAATATAAAAAATTACCTTTTAATAATCGCTACTGCCGTCGGCTCATCGGTAGATGAATATAAGGGTGGATTCTAATAAATAGTTTAATTAACCTACCTGAAATGCTAGTTGCTTCTTTTCTGCTTGATTATTTTCACTTAATTCCAAAAATGTTATCAAAAAAAATTATGAAAAAAATAATAAATTCTCGAGCGCCATATTGTCTTTCTTTTTTTTTATATATCTATCTAGGAACAACAAAACCTAGTTATTGAATACTATAAACAAAATAAACACTAATGAAAATAAAATAACAAGTTATACATAAGTTTATTTAATATATGTTTGAAAACGAAAAAAAATTCAGAAGTCATAAACTAAATTATAAAAAAACTTTACCTTTTAACGGTTCTGTACATACACTGTGACAGATACTATGAAGCAGAATGGTTCATATGGTGAGGTCAATGTCTTGCTTAGTTATCCTTAAAATATGGAATTTCCTTGAAGTTTAATTCGCCAAACTTATTTGTAAAAGAATGTAGAACTTGCGTTATAAAGGTAACTCAAGTAAAACTTGCCATTTAAAATAATAGTACCTACAGTTAAATATTGACTTATACGTGCCATTAAAGATTATTAAGTATACAAATTAAGTGATTAAAAAGGTGCGTACTTAAAAAATAAGTACGTAAAAAATAAAAGTGCATACTTGAAAAGTAAGTACTTAAAAAGTGAGTACTTAAAAAGTAAAAAGTGCCACCAAAATATAAAAAATTAAGTAAAAATCATGCTTATTGCTGTTAACATTCAGCATTAAGTGAATTACAAAAAGCTTTCAGAATAACTGAAGTGTATTTCTAAAATCTTCACGCTTGCGCGAATACAATAATATAAATCCAATTTTTTTAAGAAAGGGAACTAAAACTATTTATGTAATATTACACCCAAAAGATTTGTTCTAGGAAATGCCAATTAAATTGCCATTCTCAATTCTACATATTAATAATTAAAAACCTTTCTAATAATACGCCAAATAAATGAACGATTCTTAAATTAATGTACTTTTAATACAACCACAAAAAAAAGGTTGTTACACACCCCCTTCTAAAATTTGGACTCGGAGATCACCAAAGCGGAGATTCCAAACACTAAGCTAATAAATGAAATAATTAAAATTTAAAAAAAAAATACAAAATGTTAAGCTAATTAAAATATAAGCAATATTGAAAAAATAACAAGAAAATGTACGAAGAAGTACGGAAAATGTGGTGACGTTGGTCAGGAAAGACCCCTCGCAACACCAAAAAGCTAATGACGCGCTACCACCCGCACACGCCACTAGTCGAGAATGAAGGACCCGAAACCTTAAATAATGTAAAAAACTTTAACTGGTGGGGTTAGTGAAGCAAACCACCATCAGAAGAGCAAAATGAGTATCCGGTAAAAAAATTTGAATCTAAGGTAAAAAACGAACGGAAACCGTAACCTACCATGACCTGAAGGGACAGTGGGCAGAGAACCCGGAAACGGTCATCGTGCAACTTTATAAAAATCAAGGCTAAACGCCACTCTACTCGAGAGTATAAAATAGAAAAAAATCCTTTCGGACTAACAATAAATAATCGCGAGACTTGAGGTCGAGAGAGCGGTTCAATTACCCTACCCCGGTGGTCTCAAACCAAGCCTCCTAGGTACATAACACAACTACCACTGTCACGTTCGATAAGTGAGTCAAAATCGGTAAATCCAAGATACGACTATTTTCATGGCAAATTAGCTCAGGATGCTTCGTCGTGGAGAACAAGAGAGGCCACTCTACCTTCACGAGATTCAGGTTTCATGTTGTTCCACAGTCATCGTCCAAGACTCAACATACCCTAACTAACACGCACATTTTATAAATAAATCGAAATCTAGGTGAGATAGCAAAGAGAAAGTTGATGCACTCTTACGAACACAACAACCCCCTCCTAAAACTACCAAAACGTCATAATCAGGAAGTGAACTACTCGAGGTTGACACGAGGCGAACCGAAGTCCTCAAGCACCGTCCAAGAATAGTAACACTACACAAATCAGGAAAAACAAAATAACTAAATCAATCAAAAATAAAATGTATAGAAGCATTACTAGTTTTCTTATCCATGGTTATGAGTTTTACACGTCAAATTAACGATCAGAGGTAAACTCAAAATAGTTATCTTCAATTTTACTATTGTAACAATAGCAAATTGTAAATCCAATAAAGGAAGATAATCTGCCTGAGAACTAATGTCCCACAAAGTCGGCAATTCAATCACACAATGGGATCTAAATATCAACCATCGTGCTAAACAAATGTAGCAAAATCATGCTACAAATGTAAAAAAAATAAGTGGTTTGCAAAGCCACAAAATATAAAATAAAATAATGTGCGAAATAAGCACAAAATAAAATTATTTTGAAAAATTATCAAAATAATTAAAAAATATAAATAAGAAAACCAGAATGTAAAAATACTAAAATCGAAAAATAATTAAAAAGAAGTACTAAAAATAAGAACTAATGAGGTTTTAAATCCTTAACATGAAAAACACCTAAGGGTTTATCATCAATAGGCGTGGCCAATCGGTACGTAGTTGGACCTACCACCTCAATAACTTTTGCTTCAATATATTTTGGAGCTAACTTTTGACTATAATTTTTAGTCGCATCAGATAAAGTAAAGTTCTTTTTCCAAACTAAATCGCCAACATTTAATTTCAACGGACGACGTCGCAAATTGTAAGATTTTGAATTTCTTTCGTAAGCTGCATGTAAATTTTGTTTATCACGTTTAAAAATATAACATACATATATACTGTTATCACTGTCATTATTAACTTAGATTCGTTCAAAAACATTCTATCATATATATATATATATATATATATATATATATATATATATATATATATATATATATATATATATATATATATATATATATATATACATACAGGGTGTGATCAATAAGTTTACGACGACCCGTATATTTCAAAATCTTATTAAGCTTTTGAATACATTTCTTTTGGAGTGTGACTGCGTTTGCGTTGTGAATGGTTTTACTGAATAGGCTACAATCCTATCTTCCACAGTCAGATAGGATTAATTGGTGCCTAGAGACAATTTTTCCTGGACTGGTCATTGTGAGTTGTAGATTTATGGTACGTGTAAGGTGTTTGAAACAACCTTTCAATCACTTCAGCCATTATATCGACCCCGCCCATTTTCGCTGTAGCTGGCTTGGCAACCCGCTTACTTCGGTAAACCTGCACGACGCTTACTACGGTTTAGGCGTGTAACATTAGGTTCTGTGGTGTGTGTAAGTTGTTATTAAAGTATGGAGATATACTCCGTGCTCCAGTAAATCTACGGTTAAATACATTTTAGCATTTTGTATTTAAAAAAAGGCATAATAGTACGACTTAATTTTAGTTCTTGGTTTGTTTAAGTGTTTTGATGTGTCTTTCCTAGACCTTGAAGTAAATTTTTGTGTATAAGTTAAATGTGTGAAGTTAGCACAGCACTACAATAATTTAACATATTTAGTTAGTATACGTACACATTGTGTTTCCACTGTACAATAACAATTACTACTATTTCTTTGTTAAATTTAACTAGATCTGTAATTGTTATGTCAAGTTACTATTTGTCAATGCATTTATCAGTTTCAAGTTTCTCACAACTTTACAATTACATCATAGCTTAAATTTTATTAAATTTGTTCTTTGGTTATGACATTTTTCTTTGTTCGCCTTTGTCCATTATGATTGGCATATTCAAGATAATTTCATAATATTTAATTTATTGGAGATCTAGCTACTCTTACTAAAATAAAATTACACGTTTATCAAACTGTTTATATTAATAACAGGTTTATAGTTGCCTTTGCATATCTCATAAATTTATTTTGACATTTGATTTAATTCTTAAAGCTATTACCAGTTAGTGAGGACGATAATTGTAATTCTTATCAAAACGTTTTAATTTATGTAACATATAAATAAAAAATGCACAATTTAATACCTAAGCGATCAGTATTTTAATTCTTTTTTCATGTTAAACTGAATTCTTGGATGAGTACCATTTAAAAAATCTAAAAATTTATTTAGTGCTCTACTTTTCTGTCTCCCAACAATGAAGGTATCATCAATATGTATATACTGAACTGAATGCTGTTTTATAGAGCTAATGTTTCAAACCTTTCTGTGAAAAAATTAGCTACTACAGAACTAAGATTTGTCATTTTCAAGATGGTTTAGTAATATTTAGTTTATTAAAGTTCTACTTAATCTTTAGTAAACTAAAATTGAGAGTCCATGGTTGTGTTCCAAATATATTAAGTAACATAGCAAGCTTTTTTTTATAGCGTTTCGTATTTTAACAACTTGTTTTGGCACCTAAATTTGTTCATTACTATGGACTACGATAAATGTACTTGATATAGAAACGTATAAATTTTGTATAATTTATCCTAAAATATACCAGTTAAAATCTAAAAGCATATAATATAAATGAAAGTCGACAGTTTGAAACATACTAGTAATTGTGTTCAGTTTCTGGAGTGTCAATTAAATGTAATCAATTTTTTGAGGCAATTAAGCTTTGTTTTTTATATTGGCTTAATTTTCTGTACAAGACATATCTAGATTACAAACAATAGAGGCACAGAAATTCGCAAAATATAACAGACGTCAGATTGTAACTAATTGTTGATGTAATCTTGATGTATGTCAAATACAGTTTTTCGTAATTTCCGACTGTTGTATTAGAAACTTGGCTAACGACGTTATACTTATTTTATTTATAGTATACCTGAATTTTACAACCATTATCTCACTAAAATCAATAATTAGGAATTGCGTAAGTATAGTGGTTTTGGGTAAGTAATAAAAAATTAAAGTCCAGTTGACTGACATAGAGAGTGCCAATAACATGAATACAGAACAGAGATGGCTAGAAACACGAATTGTATTTAAATTAAACTGGAAAAGACCTTTGAATTAATTTTATTTATTTTACGAAAACAACCTTGAAGGAAATTATGCATTCTTATGTAAAACATTTATTTTGTACATCAAATTTGCTTTTATATATTTCCCTTGGGTTACGTTTACAAACCGCTGGCGTATTGGATGACCTCTTTAAAATATGCATTTTTTCCAGTAAATATATTGCTTAAAATTATATGGCTTATTGTGTAATACTTCCTTAATCTATGATATCGAAGCAGTTTAGGGGAAATACACGATTTGTATTTCTTCTTCGTTACTTCCGATGTGTGCAAGTGCATCCATGCCAGTAACGTTTGTCAATTTTTGTTTACAGTAACCTAGCGCAGATATGTGCTCTTTGCTACTGACACGTCTCGCATGGGTGCAGTGCTGGCAGTTTGGTCAATTTATCTGAAATATTTTAGGAAATGTAACCAAAGGGCAAAAATAATTTTTCACGCGCCATTTTAAAATTTCCATATTTCTGTTAAAAAGTATTCCTCAAAAAACGTTTGTGAAATTTTCCTTATAGCTTTCGGATAAGCATACTCGCTTATACATACGAAATGCCATTTTCTAAAAATTTTCATCGAAAGGGATGAAGATTCAACAAAATATGAGACGTCGCCTTTTAAAATTTGATTAGAACATGGGAACACAATTAAAATAATAGCACTAATGTTTTAAACACAATGTAATTAGACAACCAAAATAGACGACGTAAATTCCGAAAATTACCTTGCAAATTCAAAAGTACATAATTTTCTACTTAAATATTCCTAAATTTAACATATAAATCCAATAGGTGGGAATATTGGTCTATAAATTCAATTTAAAACCACAATGAATATTATGCAATTTTGAAAGAATGTAACGCTTGACCTCCTCTATCATCTTATCTTTGCGCACCATTTTGTGTGGGTGAAATCATTTTGGTAATAGTTATCTCAATTAACTGAAATAATTGGAGTCTATGCTCGCCAACAAAAATTATTATTGGTATTAGTTGAGAAATAGTGTGAATTTTGTTGTGCGTTATCAACATACTTTTTCATTAAAGAGCATTAGTACTTTCCCTCATTCTCTAATTATTTAGCCTAACATTATGGTGAGTACTCAAAATCGTGCAAACTGCGTGTAAATTTTATAATTGTATGTTTCTAACTTAGTATTTTCTAATTTTGGGATTTTTAATTTTGAGTTTTTGTTATATTATTATTTTGGTATTGGTATTCGATTCTGAGTCGATTCGGAGCTTCACTTTAGCTCTGGTCTTGGCGATGCTTGGACACTGGTGTCTTACATTGGTGTGTATGCATATATGTGAAGCTTGTATGGACATAAATCTCAGCCAATTGCGTTTATGGCGCACACAATTCTAGATGCTACGGCATGATCAACAACTTACTATTCAATGACTTCCCATCCACGGACGAGGCCCATCACAGGTTTGCGGAATTACTATCCATACAAATGCTCATCTTCGTGATTCGACCTAATGAAACCAAGCAACGTACCTGTATTTGATGAACATTGCACATATACATAATTACTTTTTTTTATATGTAAAGTATATGTGAATAGCGTCTTTATCTCAAGTTTTGGTGGTTTCCAACCAAGGTGTGAGATCATTCGGTACCTGTTGGGGGTTCAGGTTCGAACTCCTAGTCGTGAAGAATATATATATATATATATATATATATATATATATATATATATATATATATATATATATATATATATATATATATATATATAAAGGGTGTCCCTAAATTGAAATTGCATAGCCAAAAGTATAAGGAAGACTACTTACGTAAAAATAAGTCGATTTAACTAAACTTGCCTTAGTCCAAAAGCTACAGGGTGTCAAAGTTGAAAAAATAAATAACATTTTCTTTCATATCTTTCGACTGCTTTGAGATAATTTTATAAAATTTCTTATGTGGTGGTTTCTTGAGATGAGAAATTCAAATTTATCATCGATTTCGGTGTATTTCCTAGAGAGCGCTACAAGCGACCATTAGGACTCGTTTAAACCGCTTTTTCTGCTAACTGTAGGCCCTTTTAGTATAAATACTAGTTTTTCCTACCCTATCTGCTTAAAAAAGGTGTACCATCTTGATATCGCTAGGAGCACCGGTTTCCGAAAAAAACGCATCTAAAGCGCATGATGCATACAAATTATCCAAAAGCATCAAAATAACTTATTTCACTATCCTATTTTTTTTCCGCAATAACAATTAGTTTTAATTAATTTCAATTAATTTTGAATCTTTTTTCCCTCGTGAAAAAATTGGATAAGACGAACGGTTTAGCCAGGAAAAAGTAATGCATTGCACATTTGCACAAGCGCTTTTACTTACGTAAAAAACTTTAGTTGCCTTTGCTTTTTAGTTACCATGACAGTTAAATTTATTTATCAAACGTTTGTTTTTTTCTGTCGCTTTCCCATTGACAAAGATCCATAATTTTGGCTCACAGTTTCATTAGTTCTGAAATGGTGAATATGATTTTAGTTTATGGTCTTTGCCCCCGCGAAAATGGCAAGTTTCAACCAAGTAAATTCTGGACGAAGACGAACCATAAGGGCGGTGGAAATAGAAGAAGAGATTTTGGACACTGTTGAAATAAATCCAAAGACCAGCACACGACGTGTAGGATTGCAATTGGGAATTTCGAAATCATCAGTTCATGGAGTTTTTCAAAAACAATTATTGAACCCCTTTCATATCCGGAAAGTTCAAGATTGTAGGTAGCGGACCGCGAAAATTTTATTATTTTATTATTGTAATAAAATAAGTCGGTTTAATAGTTTTTATATCAATAAAGCGTTCGTTTGTTGCTGAAATATTTAATACGTAACAATTAGTGCTTTTACCATAGATAGCGTTTACATATTTTCTGAATATTTTATCTACGACATAATCGTGTTTAAACAATTTGAATGAATTGTCATAATTTAAATCTAGAATTTTCACTTAATACAAAAATTCGGTTTGTGTTTTGTATTTGATTGACTGTAAAATAGTTCAAAATACTTAAATTTTGCAATCGACCTGGCTTATTACGCAATTTCAGGTCGATCATTAAGGTCAAAAATATGGAAAGTTCACTTCAATTACCAATAGATATAACCCGTTATGCAATTTTACGCAGGTTAATGCTATAATTTTTTCTCAGCTGACACAAATATACAACAAAAGTAAATTAAATTATATATACATACATATATATATATATATATATATATATATATATATATATATATATATATATATATATATATATATATATATATATGTACTGACAATTTGCAAATGTGAATATGTACAAACACGTGCTTCAAAATGCCCAACAGAAACCAATTCTTATAGATTAAAAATTCCCCCAAAATCTTATACACTAAACTCATTAAAATAGATAAAGTTCTATTATCGTTTTACTTATAATAAAAAGATATATCAACTCAACAACTCAACAAGCAAGAATGAATTTAAAAGATAATGGCAACTTTATCTTTTAAACAAAGCGTAAAACTGTTTCTTACAAATTACGTTAGCTAATCCACTGGACATGATATAGTGAAGTCTGTATGGTCCGCTTCCCGTAATCCTCCTTTAAACTTACACCAACAATGGCACAAAATACAGAAGACGGCCGTACTAACTGAATAATCCGGCCGCTAAACTCACTAACGAACACAAATGTCTCTCGTTCACACGCGTGTTTCACATGGGCTGTTTGCCTTAAGGTTTACCCTTCAACGTAAACTTTTATGACATAACTGTTTCTACATAAATATTAAAATTCTTAGTTGCCTTTATACAATCGATTTTATATTATTAACGATTGTGCACATGTACTCCATTCAATGTCAATGATGACCACTAATCTCTTAACTAAATTAACAAACTTTTAATTCTGTTACTTAATGGGTTACGTTAGGCTTTCTTTTTAGTATTATTGCACGCTCTATTAGTGAACACTGTCAACAAAATCTTTGAATAAAATCACTATTCGTTTCTTCAACTCATAATTTTATTTATTATTTGTAATGCTCATATACGATCTATTCCCAAGGCGGGTTATTGCAGTCATTTATATATGTATCACAGAACTGAATTCTAAGCAAAAATCAGCATTGACCATTTTAAGGTGTCTTAAAAAAATGCGCGCGCGATTCTATTCTCCTTAACTTAAGCTCTTACAGAACGGTTCTCCCCTACACCCTTATGAAACTCTCCCTTTCATACTTCCTGCACGCCACATTACCAATCTCTTCGCGCTAATATCAAAATTTACCTTCCACAATCGTGTATTTCGTGAGATGCTTTGCCGAGTTGAAATCTGAAACGGAACCACCGCTACCAAAGGAAGAAGAACGTAGCAATCTTGAATTGCTTTGTAAATTCACTCACAGCTCTCCGAAAAAACTATTAATTGTAATTATATTCACTCTGTACAGTATTCAGGCCATAACTCAACTTTCTATGAAAATCTCTCATGTGGGCGATCTCAATTTCCGTACAATTTAACCAACTCCAGCACACTCTAAAAATTTTATTCTTGAACACGAACTCAATTTTCAATTACTGCACCATATTACAAAATTTCTACAAACAAAAATATGCATACGTATACCTTTCTGCACGTTCATACAATTTCAATATCCTAAACTCACTCACTTATACGTCTACATCTATTCTTTTTATCTGAATTCTTTTGTACACAGCACCAAAAGACCATTGGAAATCCGGTAGTCCTTTACCAGTGCCGCCCAAGTAGGAATTTACTCAAACATTATTTTTATTTAATGTTTTCAACACATAAATCTTTCTATAACATTAACATATTCCTTCATATGATATCTAATACTTCATTAAAAATTCCAGTGGCGTATCATTTACACAAATTTACACTCTATATACAAAAAATTCCTTTGTTCGTGCAAACTCATCTCATTTATGCTGAAAATATGTTCCATACGTTACAAAAATCCTGCATATATACGATGCGTCAAAATAGCCTTACACTAATCAAAATTGTTACTGAAGTATGGAGATTTATTCCGTGCTCCATTGTTTCAGTAAGTTAAATTATAGAGGGTTTACTCACAAATGGCTTACCGGTGCAAAACTGTATAAGAATTAATGGTTGCAGGTTAACAAGGCAGAGAAAACAAGAGGTAAATGATGTAAGTTAAAAGTTACTACTACTGTTTCCAACCAGAATATACACACAAAACTATACCTACTCCGATAATTTGATTACTTTCAGTATCCACACCCTACGCGCAAAACATGGATTATGCGCGCTCATAAAATTCAACACAACTGTGTCAAAATGCGGTTGATTTTGGGTAAAAGTAAAAAAAATAATGGAAAATATGATTGACTTGTGTAACATCAAATCATCATATCCATTTCTACTCATATCTTTTTTGTTTTTCAAAACCTTTTCTCTTAAGTTTTTAGTTTGAAATTTTAATTCTAATTTCAACATGAAAGCGAGTTATAGAAAAAAATCAAGGACAATTAATGACATCATGTCAATGATTCGTAATATTATATTATTTTTCTGCTAAAAAAGTTTAAAGTTGTTTGAAGTGGTCGACTAGATGTAACCTAGTGTACCCCATTGCTTTGGAACGGCGGTTATCCATGCAGACTTAATAAACCGTTTGGAAAAATTAGAGAGTTTAGAATGGATGCTATCGAATAAAGCAGCCGCGGTACGACTGAATCAGAGCGAGTTTTTTTTCTGAAATTTAATAAATACGACTTTCCTTGCCGGGTGAGTGTAAATTCCAAAAATTAAGTATTTTCTTTAGTATGGAATGCAAAAAACTTCCATACAAACGTTTTTTATTCCTTGAGGTTCCATTAATGGACCTTAAAATGTTTTTTTCGCTATGCGTCGTTGAGTTACCATCTGGATACGACGGATTGAGCTAAAAGGTCTTTGATTTTATATATTATAATACTTTCGTTACAGTGAAAGTTGTGGGTTGATCATGAAGGTCGCGGTATTTCTCTCCTTTGTAAAAAATTGAAGCACGAGATTGTTTTTATTTTGTATTAAAGAAAGCTTCAAATCATAAATTCGTGTAAAACAGATTATTATCTCTCAAGAATCGTGACTTCACACTGTATATACAGTATCAACTAGTTTTGACACTTTACTAAAGTTTGTAATACAGTCATTACTATTAACGACGATAACTACTTATTATCGAAACGTACATATTTTTGATAATGTATTTTGAAATACAGGACTGAAAACTTATAAAAGATATATTAGTATTTTTAGTTAAAAAACACTCAATGTTGTACAAAACAAAAAAATGTGAGGATTCTTAGTATCTTATTCAAACGAAAAGTGAGATTGCAGAGTAGCTAAAGGATATTTCTTACAGTTCCTGAAATTTCATTTTGTACAAAAACTGTTTTTGCTACACCGAGTACTTTTAAACTGTGAGTATGGTATACATTAATATCCAATGTACAAAATTATTTTCTTAATGTCAAAACTTCTAAAAATCTAATTTAATGGTTTTTCGGATAAATCCAGTAACTATTTTGAAGAAAAAGAGGCGAACATCTTTTTTTTTGTTCTATAAGACAACATGAGTTCGCTATTTTTGCAACTGGTGAAACTGTAGTATGTTTGATAATATTGAAATAATTCTACTTCAACTTATTTACGACAAGCGCAAGACAACACTCCATAATGACTGAAATTCCAGCAAAAAACTGTAATGCTTTGTATCACTAGAACATGTGTTAATCTTTTACATGACTAGCGCCTGACCTGGAAGGTAAATATGGTAAAAAATAAATAAGACACTGTGAAAATTCACCGAGAAGTCAAATGTTAGACTTTGCCACGACTGTTTCGCACACCATGAATGGGAAAGCCTACACCGAAGCTGTTTGCTCGTCTTTACATTACCTAATCAATATAGTGCCAATATTTTTAGTAAACAAAAAATGCTGTGACAGAAGACCTTGGTAGAACCCAATAACTATCAATTCCCTACGTGGAAACGAAATATTATATTACACAAAGACAAACACAACGAATTTATTGATATATACAATTACGATAGTTTTAAGATATCGTATTTATTGTTTCATACATATAAACATATTTTGATCTGGTGACTTTTTAAAGACGTAGAGTCTAGTAAGTTCAGAATGCGTCTTGCAAAGTACTGAAATTGTATTTTATAATTGAGTTATTTTTCTCTTGCCACCACGTATGGGAAGAAAAATAAAGTTTCAGACATGCCGTTCCCAGATGGAGGTATTTCACATATTTTATTGGATTATAAAAATACTAGTAGGTTTGTTATAGGGTGCGGCGGATTAATTGAAAATTGAGTATTGTGGTAGTATTCAGATGTTGCAAATGTAGCAGAAATTAAGTTTAGGCTGCATACTGGAATAGAGTTACAGCGAAGTTAGTCTTTCTTGTTTTACAACTTGGTTACTCAAGCCAGTTTTGTAAAGATGAACCTCAATTTCCTTGGTCTCCAGGTCAGCTTTACAACTGCTCTCTCCAAATTATTTATGTATAATTAATTAAAACAGATTTCAGATTAACAGTATAACATAGTTAAAACTCGTTAAAACCAGTTTAAAATTAAACTTAGGAAGAAGGAACTATGTGAAGATTTAATTTTAAAGCATTATTTTGGAATCGGTTGTATGCAATGCATATTCAAAGTGATTTCTTTGGTAAGTTGTATAGATTCAATCATATTAACCCTACTGTTCTCCTCAACAAGACTATACACTTGTGCTCCTTCGGGTCATAATGACCCGAACTCCTGAAATATGAATTAAAACCAAAATAACAACAATTTTTATACATTTATTAACTTTATTTCTCTAATGCAATGTTTTTTATATGAAACGTGAAACTTACAATAAATTCAACCAAATTTAAATAAAAAAAGAAAACGGAATAAAAAATGTCTAATAATTGATATGATCCACTACTTCTTACAGTCGGGACAATAATAGGTCACGTGTTCTTTACACAAATATTTTTTACACTTAATGCAGGTCATATTAGTTTTGTTATCACATTTAGAAGGGCAAAATTTGCAGCGTGCTCGTTTGTTTTTGTTGCTAGTTCCAGGAAGAGGTGCGGTAGAATTTTCCACCAATGGTTGTTGAATAGCTGTTACAATTGCAGCTGCTTGTTCATTACGGGGAAGATGTTTTCTGGACAAAATGTAAGGATTTACCAATTGTTTGCCCAGTTGTTCCAAAAACAGTCTTTTTTGAACAAAACATTTTTATTCCAGTCTGGATTTATTTCGCGCCATAAGACGAAAGCATTATAGGCACTGGTATCTAAAATGTTGTAAAATAAGATTATGGGCCATCGATTTGTTTTTCGTTTGCACGTGTATGCACCGATTAGCTGATCTAATGTATCAACTGCTGCTTTGGTAGAATTATAATCAAATATAATTTGTGGTTTTTTGTCTTCTCTGTCGCTTATTTGTTTCTGGTTATGAAAGGTACTCATTAGAATGGCCATCTTGTATTTTTTTGGAATATAACACAACTGCGGTATCTTTAGTGAAATAAAATATGGAACTATGCACAACGTTATTTACTTCCATGATAGGTAGCTCAGGCTTGCTTTTCCTGACAGTTCCTAACATAGTAAGATTTCTTTGAGAAGCATTTGACCCAATTTATACAATGTAAATAAATTGTCACAAGTTACATTCTGACCTCTTAGTCCATAAGTAAGGTCTAAAACTACTCTCAGCCCCTGATCCTTCTCAGGTTTTCCCCCAGGTGGTTTTCCCGTATATACTTGAACTTCTAAAGCATAAGAACTTGCACTATCACAAAGTGTCCATATTTTGCTGGCTTGCTTGGTATATACTGCTTGAATGGACAACGACCTCTAAATGCAATCAGCTGCTCGTCCACAGATACGTTTTGCCCAGGATTGTACAATTTTGGTAGTATTTCAGCCTATTTGTCCCAAAATTCTCTAATAGGAGCCAACTTATCCCGTAGCCTTCTTTCTTGACGATCTTCTTTATTATCAAACCGTAACACGCGTGATATGTAATAATATCGTTTCAACGACATTGTTGCGCGAAAAAGAGGTCTGTCTGTTTCTGCATTCCACAAACTTCTGGTAGATTCTTCATGTGATCTGTAAACTCCTCCTAACAGTAACAAATCTATGTACGCCTGCAACGTAATGTTATCTAATTCTTGCCACTTGTCACCGTACACTCTACGACTTACGATGTTAGTCATTTTCAAAATTATATTTTCCAGAAAACTATTGAAAGATAGCTGAAATGTAGATTTTACATCCTGGACTCGTGCATTGCTGTATCTAGTTGGACCTAGAGCGACTTTTATGATATTTGCACAAGTTGCACGCCCTGGTTGAGGAAATGGATCTAACATCCAAGTTATGGCATTATTTTTAGATTGAACCCATTGAGCAGGTGGCATCAATTGCGTAGGATTTGTCCATCCAGCATCGTCGAAAAAATCATCGTCTAACTGTTCATAATCACTGTCTTCACTGATATGATCTTCCTCTTCAGAAGATTCATCTTCACTAATGTCACTCAAATTATCAATAAGTTTTTCTGTCTTCACCACTGAGATATTTTTTTGCCATTATTGTTATTTCAGCACTTTAGAAGAACTAGTAGCACGTACAACAAACCGCAGTTTACTCTGCAACGTAACAAACAAAACTGTATGTTGCATACTGCGATATGATATTTACACCTGCTGCAAGTTGCAAGTCTGTTCCTGTTTCGACTTAAACAGGTGGCTACAGACCTACCGAAAATGCTGTAGTAACTCGCATAGGTAGGTACATTTGAACAAGCATCTGATGATATGCATATTATCTATCCTCAAATTTCAATATAAAATAATTAGAAATACAAATTTATACGTCCTACTAATGTATTACAGCCTCGGGTCATAATGACCCGAGGAACGTCAATGTAACAATCTTGTTTAAAAAAATAAGGAAAAAAAATTATTCAAACAAACACGCCACCTCATTCTTCAATGGATTAGAAACAAAGTCATTAACTACGAAATTTAGATATTAATAAACAAAAAAGTTATCTAAACAACAATTTGATTTCGGGTCATATAGACCCGAAGGTAACAGCAGGGTTAAAGATAGTTTGTGGTAAGGGTTGCAAATTTTCCTAAACCATATAGATAATGTATAAGTAAGTTTAGTAATGTTTAGTTACGCAAGTGACTAGTTTGTATCCCTGTCTTATGCAAACACATTTACGTATTCTTTATGACTTAATACGGTAGAACCTTAAAAACTATTTATTAATTTACTATTAGTCTGAGTTGAACGAAAAGTAACTCACAGTTTTGGGACTTACGGGCATTTTATAGAGCCGTTTCATTCATAATAAAACCTTCTGAGCAATGATACTACATTTTCCATCCCCACTATCGTTTATGCAGTTTGATAAACGTACTTTATTTTAGTAAAGAAAAACTAGATAAAATAGATATTACGAAAGTGTCTTAAAGATGACAAATCAGAGCACTCTCCAACGGACAAGGCTAACAATGAAAAATGTCATAATCAAAGACCATATTTAACAACACTTAATCAGGGTTAATATGTACTGTAAAGCTGTGAAAAACTGTAATTTAAAATTGATAAAAGCATTCACAGATAGAAACTTGACATACCTATTAAAGATCTACTGCTTTCTTTTGGAATTATTACAATAATATCTAGCATACTTAATGAAAGTACCTTCAGTTACAAAGGAGTAACTTTTACATTCACTAGGAATTTTGTTTCAATTTGTTAAATGTGACTCAAGTTTTCTTTCTTTTGCACGTTATTATTGCAGTCTAATTTGTACGTAGGTCAAAGTAGATAGACTATATTTTGTCTATACTCGGTGGGATGCGACTTACGTTCATGCGTATTCATTAGAGATCTATTTTTAAAGATTTCTTATGTAGTGTAATCTGTTGATTCCCTTGCTTCTAAATATTTATTAGATTGATGAATTTTGACACCGTTTAAATGCTTTACCGCATTATGAATATTGAGATATACATTTGACTCGTGAATTTCGACTTAATCCCAACACATGCCTGTTTCTACCGATACACATCCGCATCTATTTGACTAATATTTTGGCAATTCTGATTAGACGTTCGAATATCTTCAAGCTTCTTAGGTAATACGTTAAACTCAAATCTTTACAATAACTGTAAATGATACGTGACGAGCGTTTTGGCGTAGGTATTCACCAAAAATGAGTGAACGAATTGTTGATTCATGAATTAAGAAAGAAATGACGAGTTTCACCTATAAAGTGAACTAAACGCACTTGAAGTAAATAAATGCGATCCCTTGCACAAAAACATTTACATAATATGTACTAAATAGCTAATTGAATAATTGATAATTAGCATTTAAACATTTACCCTAAAATAAAATTTGTTGCTTGTATTTTTCATACAAGTTTTGGGTAAAACGTTATGTTAACAGTGTAGATTGGATACTAGTCTGTTACTCCAAGATGTATTGCTCACATTTTTCGCACTTTCAGATTAAACGACATTAATGTACAGAAACATTTTGTCATATCATGATAACATAAAAGCTTGATGTTAATCTGCACTTCATTAGTATTGTTAATAAAATTGTGCAGTAATAAGTTGTTGGAGCATTATAGTTAGCGTAAGTTCGTAAAATCAAGGGAAAACATGTACAGAGTATCAACGGATGTTTATATTTTTAGAAATATTCTTTTTTTTTCGTTTGTGGTGTATAAATAAACTAACAACTTTTATTTACTATAATATTATTTATTTATTTCAAAACAACTATTTTTGAAGTTATCATTCCAACTTAATAAATTAAATTTGATGATCATAACGGCAATGTGCTTTCTCTGCTGTGTCTATAGCACGCTTGCAATTGATTGCATGTTTTCACTGTTGAAAAATACCGATAATTAAGTGGTTCAATCAGAAGGAAGGCAATGTCAATTATTATTATTTTTCATAACTGAAAATGTTTCAAAGAACTGTGAATTTGTTTTCAAATAAGATCATCTCCAAAAATGATGACTACAATATGAATGTTATACTTATATTTAAATGGTGAAAAATTCCGTTTTAAAGGTTTACTGTACGTCTTTAAAATTGTCATAAATGTGCTGCTTAGGATTTTCAACCGTAAAACATAATTGTAAAGTAATATTTGCATAGATCATCTGCATGTGTCTATAATAATACAATGATTTATTTAAACGAAGGGATTAGTAGCCCTTAATTAACCCTTAACTAGTCGCGCCTCAAAATTAGTCGCGCGGCACATTTTATGTGCCATTACATTTTGTTGCTGTTTTTGATTATTATAATATAAACCGGGTATCAAAACAATAAATTTGAGTGTTTATGCATATATTGGGACAATAACAATCTACACTAACAAGAAAAACAGTAAATATTCTGGTAATTAAAAAATTATAAAAACATCAGAAAAGTCGCATGAAAATGAATGATAATCGTATTTATAATAAAATTAATAACTTTGATTATCACTTTGGTTGTTGCACTCAATACACAAAATAGTTTTTGTTACGTGCTCACTACAAGCCAGCTTTTGACACCGTCAACATCTTATAGTTGTGCTTTTGTTTCTTTTTCTAGTGCAAAACACACATCGACCACTTTTCTTTTTTGCTGGCGGCTCTTCCTCTTGGTCTTCTTGATGTTTATATTTCTACAGTATTGCTTTTATGTCAGAAGGTAGAGATTGTATTTGAGCCCTTTCAGAGAGATGAAGTTTCATTAGCGACATACCCAGCTTTTGTAGGAAACTTCTTCTATACATGCAAGGATTTTCTATATTTTTTGCATTGTACAAAATTTGGCCATTTATTCCAGCAATATTGAGTAACTGAAAGAAGATGCACAAAGGCCATCTATTGGTTCTCCTCGATACTGAGTAGTTACTACACATCTGGTCAACACAGTCTACAGCACCTTTGTGGAGTTGTAAGAGAGTATAATTTCGGGTTTTTGAGTTTCTTCGTCCACATTTGCGTCACTGTGCATGGTTGATATCAGAACCACAGCTTTATTTCGTTTTGGTACGAAAGAAATGAGACTTACATCTTTTTGAAATGCAAAAACACTTGAACGTGCTGGTTTTGTTTTATTTGGAAGGAGTTCTGAGGGTAGCTCCCGTTTGTTCTTCTTGAGTGTTCCAGCCACAGTGATTTTATCCTTCAAAAGCGATGTTGCTAGTGGATAACTAGAATACCAATTATCACAGGTTAAATTGCGGTTATGCCCTTTCCACGGTTGAACTAACTTTTGGCTGTACACCATAATACAGTTCCAAATTAGAAATGTAAAATGTCTTTGAATCGCATACAACAAACATTTTTAACCCGTACTTCGCGGGCTTATTAGAAATGTACTGGATGAAATAACACCTTCCTCTAAATGGAATTAACATTTCATCTATTGTCAACGTTTCGCCAAGGTAAAAGTTTTCCTTACACTTAGAAACAAAATTGTCAATCATAAATCTAACTGGGGCTAGTTTATCGCTTGTTTGCCTTTCATGCCTAGTTCTTTTGTCGTCAAATCGTAAAACTGACAGCAAGAATAAGAATCTCTTATAGCTCATGCATGCCCTAAAAATTTCAATTCCCGATCCCTCATTCGTTCACAACTCAAGGAAGTTAGTATGGTTGTGCTTCTTAACACCAGAAATAAAAAGTAATCCCATTAGCGCTAAAATTTCATTTTTGGAAGTTTTTCTGGCCTCCCTTACTCGGTCAAAATTTCCTTGTATTGTTTCAATGAATATATTTGTGCACAAAGCAATATGTTCAATAATGTCGTCCGGAAAATATATTTGAAAAGCACTTAGTTCATCACTGATATTGGTTGAATTTTGCTTTAGTCCTAGAAATATTTTTATTATATTTTTGCGATTTGTTTTACTAAATTTACTAACCAATGGATTCTTATGCCACACTGTTGCTTTATCTTTACCAACAAAAATATTTTCATTTCGGTCTGAACATTCTGAAAGAGTTTCACTACCTTCCAAACTGCCATCACTTTCAAAACGTTCTTCGTCACTTGCTTCTATTTCCGATAACGAATCATGTTCACTTTCATTGATGACCTCATCTTCTGAACTCTCCTTCTCCTCTGTACCGCCTACTTCATCCTCAGGCTGCTCATTCACAATTGCATTCACAATAAGTTGCAGCTCCGCCTCAGTCAGGCAATTTGGATATCTTATAGGCACGCCAAACCTATGAAATGTGAATAAAAAACGATTTATTATTGTTGATATTATATTATTATAGCGCTATTTGTTTAGTAATTTGTTGTAAAAATATCAAAACTATTAGTATATATTCAAATTAATTCACAAACTACATTTAATTCATTTGAAACCAAATTTGAAAGACAGAAAAAATACTAACATAATTAATCGCGCGGAATATTTAGTGCGCCACTTTGTGCAACGTCAACGTCAGACACCGATAACAAAGCTACTAACGTTAGGAACGTAATGCCATTGTGAGTACTCTTGCAAGACAGTATGGCGGTATGTTAGATAGCCGCGTGAGTATGATTATCGATCTGTAAAGAAATTACATCCGTTAATCTAAAAATGGCACATAAAATGTGCCAGCGCGACTAATTAAGGGTTAACACCTTTTAAAATTCTCGCACTTGTGTTGCGCAATTCCTTTAGAAAATGTTGTCTGTAAATCACACCCCTGTTTGTTCTGTAATGTTTGATACATACATTTATAGTGATCCCGATTTTGATTAAATTCGTTACAATATATTATATTCTACAAATGCAAACCTGTTTTTATTTTAAACCAAAAAGGTAAACGTTTTTAAATAATGATTAACAAACTCTGATCCTTCTAATACCTGCACCTCCTATAAATAGCTGTCGTTGAACTGGAATATTTGCGATATACAATGTCGCTGTCTAAATAATCCCGATATATCTATGTTGGCAAAAACTAAAAGGACTCTGGAAAATGTAGTGCTTTGCTAAATTAAATTTGCTTTTCCGTCGACCGTTTATTAATTTATGTATAGTTATAACAATACAAAACCAGTAATTAATAACTTTTATTAATGAGTGATTTTTTATTAATGCATGATTTAACATGGATCTTTTTTTAAGAATTAAAATTATTTGTATTGGACAGAAAACATATAGTGAACTATAGTGGACGAGAAATTGCTGTTATCCCTAAAATTTATAATTAAGATTTTTGTTAATAAATCCTAAATCCACAAAATGCGAGCAACAAATTTCATTTTGGAGTTAACCACTAAATTATAATATATCGTTCACCATGATAGCATGTTATAAGGTATTCGTGATTTCCATAACGTTTTAGTTAAAAAATATTATCAAATATACGTGTATCAAATACTATTTTGGGGTTCAAGGTTATATATTGTTCATCCTGTTACCAAGCTTTATTATAAACCGTAACGTCTTAGTCCAAAAACTTAATAAAAAAATACCATTTTACGATTGAAAAATAGCACCAAACTAGCATCAAATTATGGTACATCAATCATAGTGGTACCATGCTTTGTTATAAGGGTTTCGTGATGTCAAGACGTTTTAGCCCAAAAATTTTATAAGAAATACGATCAACAAATTTTATTTTACGGTAACCAAATAGCACCAAACAATAATATATCAATCATTCTGATACTATGATTTGCTATAACTCATAAGGTTTTCATGATTTTCATATCGATTTAACCCAAAAAGTATATGAAGTAAACGAGCAACAAATTTCATTTTAGGGTAGCAAAAATAAAACCAAATGTGCACCAATTTATATCAATCATCCAGAGACCATACTTTGTTATGAGGTTTTAGCCCCAAAAATTTTATGAAAAGTACAAGCAACCCATTTTAATTCAGAGTAACAAAGTAGCATCAAATTCGCCCAAAATTATAATACATCATCCTGATATAACGTGATTTGTTGTAACGTTTTCATGATTTTTACAACATTTTCGCCCAAAAATTTTATGAAAAGTGCGAGCAAGAAATCTCATTTTAGATAAAAAAGTAGCACCAAACCAGTATCAATCATCCCGATACCATGCTTAGTTATTAGGTTTTCGTGATTTCCATGACGTTTTAGCCCAAAAATATTATGAAAAATACGAGCAACAAATTTCGTATCAGAGTAACAACGTAGCACCAAATTGTGGTATACCAATCATTCTGGTACGCCCGATGTCAATCAAAAAACCCACTCCCCGAGGCGATCTAACGTAGAAACTTTGGACACCCTTGAAATGTTAGCAATAACCAAGAGCGTATTGTAATAGCCAGGTAAATCATCCATTATATTACGGGGACGTAGATATTCTCTTAAACAACCATTGTGTTAAGGAAAGAATTCTTATGAAAATACGTAATGCCTGGTTCGAAGCTGACTTGAAAATCTGTTATATAAAAAGAAGAATCATATTTTTTACATTTTTAATGAATTTGAATATATGTGCATTTATAAAACCAAATGACCTTATTTTTATTACATTATAATCGAATTAGATAATAAATTTAACTTTCATTATAGTTTACTTTAAAGAATTTAAAACAGCCCCAAGTCAGTTATTTTTCTTCACACACACCATACAGGAATTTATAATAGGAGTAACATATTTTTAATATGAATTAACTTCAAGGACATTGTTGCACAAAAATAAGAAATCAATTAATCTACGATATAATTAGACTGATTAGAAGAAATACAAGTAACCACGCATTTCCGAACCGTTTTGATTTGATTATTTCCCTGATAACACGGTGCTTGTTTTTTTTCCATTTTAATTCAAAACACTACTAGCAAAAAAAGGAATATTTATGAAATCGTATTATCAAGGATGTAATTGAAATTAAAAAGCATCCTAATTGATAAAATAAAAACACGTTATTTGGCATATAATTTCCCATTAATTGTGATTTAACAAATCCTTTAACTCTATAGATCATTGATAGGTAAGTGCCGCTAAAAATCGAATTAATATAAAAGTGGCAGTTCTTCAATCAAAAATGAAAAACCGTTTTTGAACTTACCAAATTCGTTTTCTGTTTCCGACTATAAAAATGGAAATTGAATTTAAAAAATCGATTTCTTTCTATCTTTTATATTTATTATTTATTATTAGCATTACAACAGAGTTAACTATTTAACTAAAAGTAAACTCGAAACTCATATAACAAAATAATACTGTCTAATCATAGTTTCCAAAACGAAAACTTTCCCAAATCATAATAACATGTAACATTAAAGCATCAACCGTCCTTTCGCAAATGCCATTGTAGTTATGGTCGTTCCAATTCTTACCATATCGGCCCAAAGGTTCTCGATTGGATTTAAATCTGGAGATTTACTGGGCCAACGCAGCAATTCTATATTGCCAGCATTATCTGCGAACCAATCCATAACACGTCGTGCAATATGGAAACTGCAATTATCTTGGACAAAAGTGATCGGTCCATCACGTTCTTTTTCCGGGTATAAAATATTAATTTAAGGTAAAATCACATCTTCCAATACTTCTATACATACATATATCGAATGGAGTTAAGCGCTGCTCATCCATCTCGATACACATTATTTAATTTATACACATACCAAATGCTTTTCTAAGAACCCGGAAACGCTAAAAATGTCAAGTTAGGTTTTTTTAGGGAAATCTCAAAATGAAGTATAATGGCCACTTATGGGAAATTGAATCCTAAAACTTTTATAAAAAAAACTAATTCTTTGGTATTGTAATTTAACGAATCCTTTTCAATTTATTGGCTCTATATATCGCGTCCTGCGGGACGTTGGAACTGCTTTGTGCCACAAAACAATTGAAAATCTACCTGACCAGTTCTGCATTTAAAAGATGTACAAAATTTCTGTGCATTTTAAAAACTACTTCGAGGATGGGCTTTTTCATTGACGCGAGGTGTACTATGCTTCGTTATAACGTTTTAGTGATTTCCATAACGTTTTAGGCCAAGAATTTTATGAAAAATTCGAACAACAAATTTTATTTTAGGGTAACAAAAGGGCACCAGATTAGTACCAAATTATTACATATCAGTCATCCTGTTAACATCCTTTGTTATGGGGTTTTACTGATTTTCATAGGTTGTAACAACCTTTTTTTTGTGGTTGTATTAAAAAGTACATTAATTTAAGAATCGTTCATTTATTTGGCGTAATAGTAGAAAAGTTTTTAATTATTAATATGTAGGATTGAGAATGGCAATTTATTTGGCATTTCCTAGAACATATCTTTTGGGTGTAATATTACATAAATAGTTTTAGTTCCCTTTCTTAAAAAATTGGATTCATATTATGGTATCCGCGCAACACATGAGAACTTTTAGGGGGAATACACTTGAGTTATTCTGAAAGTTTTTTTTCAATTCACTTGTTGCTAAATGTATTAGCATGCAGCATGTAGTTGTGGGAAATTTTCCCTAAATATTTGTGTAATGTGCCATCGGTAGATGGTAAGTTGTTTTTTTCTCATTGTATTTGAAACTAAAGCCTTTGCTTTTTTTTAGGCACTTATTTGGCACTTTGTTTTTTTTGCTTTTTTACTTTTTACTCACTTACTTATGTAATGGAATTAATTTTTAATTTTTACTTTTAAAGTACCATTTTTTAACTACCTTATTTTACTTGGTTTACATCATAAATCGCAATTTTTTACATACTAAAACGTCAAAGTAATGCATTGATTATTATGGATTCAAATTATTAAGAATAAATTATCAAGATAATTCTATTGGGGTGTGGTTGGTAACCTTAGATCTGGAGATTGCACCTCAATGATGCTATAATTATCTCATCTAGTTGACCGTTCCGTTTCATGTGTCACCAGTGGTAATTAATACATATACAGAACTGTTTAAAGGTATGATTTTTTTTTAGTAATTAAAGAATAGATTTAAGACTTTTCCATTACAATTGGATATTAAATAAACTTTAGTGTGTTTTGTAATTTTATTTTCATTTTGAGTATTGTTGTATTATTATTAATAAACTTGGTTTAGCTGTTCCAATAACGTAACGTATATTAAAAATAGCTTGGCGTCCGAGGTATCATTTTATTGTTTTATATTACATATTTTCTTATTTCAGGTACGTTAATTAAACTCCGTATATTTGAACTCTCCCTATTTCAATCTACCGATGAGCCGACGGCAGTAGCGATTGATATTTGGTAATTATTTTTATTAATTAAAATTATTCGATTAATTACAATCAATTTATTACGTCATCGCTTTTGTTTTAATATTATAAGTTGGCCCAGTTTTAGTGTTTATACTTTGGTAGCCGCTTTTAATGTTATAAGTTTAAGCCCAAAAATTTTATAAAGAATACGAACAACAAACGTCACTTTAGGGTAGCAATGTAGCACCAAATTAGAACCAAATTATGGCACATAAATGATTTCGATACAATTGTCAGCTAAGTATATACTTGTACGTTGGATGTGCTAACATTATGTTAAGCAGGCATAGCCCTTAATTTTTTGTTAATGATAGGCGCACCAAATATTTTTTGTGGTAGCGAATTGGCACCAAATTGCAACAAATTGTGTCACAGGTTTCAAACGATTTTGCTGCAATCGCTATGCTATCTTTAGGTGCATTACCATTTCTTACATTATCGACTATATATAAACATATCACTATTAATAGGTGACATGTTTAGTTTGTACTTTATTGATTGACTCAAGAGTGCGTGCGTTATCTATGCACACGTTGCATGCATAAGCGGAAGAAGGCACAGAGGAGTCTAAAGGGAGTAACTCAAATATTATGTACACAAGGTCGTTCTCTTTATTTTTATGCGCGCAACAGTGAACGTTACAGAGAGAACCCATGGAGAATTTTAATGTTTGTTCAAAATGCCATTAACCAAATTATATCCCATTGAAGTAGGTTAACCAATTGATCTATAATTATAAGCACTTCTAAAATTTCTTCGCAAAATGATTATCCAAACCCAAATAAATTACTTTACAACTAAATTTCTAATTCGGTATTGTAACAAAATGCCATTACGTCACATATCGATAAGCTATCAATATCATTTTCCGCCAACGGCATCACTCAGTCTACAACACTTTATTAACAATCAACCTTAACCCTTAATAGTAACTGCCCAAGAATTTTATTTACCAGTCAGTATCCATTTACTGGCAAGCGCCATGAGCTATCGAAATCCTTTATTCAGAAGATGGATTAAACCTGTTTTTTCTTTATTTATAAAATAAGTTTAAATTAAGAGTTATTTATTTAGAATTCAAAACTGGTGTGACGTCAGAAAACCCGAAGAAGCTTGATAAGCCTTTAATATATCAAAATAAACTTATTTTGAGTCATGTGGATATAACAAGGGCAAATTAGTGAATGAGAGTAGCGTAAATTTATAATTGGCGCCATACAAACATCAAACATTTGTGCGAAAATAGAAACACCTACTTGCAAAATAAATAAATAATTTAAAATAAAATAATAAAAAAAAAATTAGTTTTAATTAATTAACTTTTTCTTTTATTACATTATCACAAGACATACAAAATACTTTACACGATATAATTTGAGTTTTTGATGGATGAAAGTTTTTTTATCATTTATTTTAACAATATTCCAGAGAAGATATTATTTTTGTAATTCTGCAGTTCGAGATAAATTCTAATTAAACCACTCAGTGACAGGTTGAAAAGCCATTCTGTAAAATAATAATTTTCAAAATTAATTACTTTAAGTGAATGAATTTATTGTCATTACTTGAATTTGGCGTAGACTGTGTACTTAAATATTCAAATAGAAAAATGATTAATTATACAACCACAATGTCCATTATTAGTATAGAAGTGATTTTGTTAACCAGTTTTTTTTAATGCGTGTAGTACAGGGTTTTAACTATGTCAATGTAAGATGTAATGAAAAGAAAAAGCCGTTTTGTTTGCGGCGTCGATAAAATAAAAGAAAGGTTATTGTATAGAACTTGCAATTAGCCACCATTGTCATTATCTCTCCCAATCAAAGTAGACTGAGGTGTAATAAGAAAACAAAAATGTTCTTGCCGCGTACTGACAAGAATTTTTAGATTAAAAGCAGCGCTATGTTTTTCTTATAGAAACAAATTGACACATTTCTAACACTAGAAACGAAAAATTAATTTTAAGGTTAAAAGATATTAATGATTCAAATTTTTTTTCTTAGGTTATTAAAGCGCTTTCCACGATTCCTGTCCAATACAGTTTTTCAGGAAATCGGACATTTATGATTTAAAGACCTATGTACACGAAAAGGTACAGATTATTTTACCTAATAATAAGTGTTTTATCTGAATGGTAGTAATATTAATATAATTTTATCTTATTTGTAGTTTGCTTGTCTCATTCTCAGCAAAACCTTCGAAATTGTATTTGGCATAGAACTTCCAGAATTAAAAAGGCCGTTTTTAACAGCTACTCTATTAATTAAATCCAATCTGTAGGTTGGTGTCTTATTACACATAACATCTTTGAGTATTATTCACTGTTGCTGTAACTGCTTTTTAAAATTCATTACACGATTTCCTCCTTTTTCATGCTTGATGACTTGTGGAGCTGCTTCTACTACTAAACCTACAAATGTGTGTTAAATGTAAACGGTTTACACTGAATTTTTAATCAAGGTAGTTTTTTCGAGCAACCAACGGTAACATTTGATCAATACATAGTACATATTTGTAATGAGATATATGGTAACATACAACAAAGCTTATGATTTGAGCGTTATGTAAAGCTTTAAAACGTGTTTCTCAAACCGTGTTATAATGCAAACTCATGATAGTCTGACACGCTAAGGCCTTATCTTAATACCATTAGTACAATTTTTTTTGATGTGCAGTAGTACATTAATGATTTCTATGATATCTTATAAAAATGGCAGACTGTGGATTTACAATCTTGCTTTATGCTAGTTTGTTGCATTATTATTATTAGGGACATTGAACGATCATGTATCTTAACAGACATTAATACAAGTTTTCATTATTAATTGTACATTCAGTATTCCCTTGTATTGGTGAACGGTGTCACTTTTCAAACGCGAGTTAGCTGTTCACTACAGTTAGGTATACATTAAGTCACTTATATAGAGTCTTAAACTTCGGTTACTCTCTATTATTAAAAGTTCACATAAGTACAGAAGTCAAGACACCTGTCAGACATAGCAGACAATATTACGAAGAAACCCGAAAGTTCATGGACGTCCGTCACAAATGGCACAATCGTGTATTATTAGATTCACATCGCAGACACAAAAAGCCAAAAAAGAAACAAACTCTATTTCAAGTATAATCCATTATATTACAAGTCCACATTTATTTCCAAATGTATATTTTAGATGTTTAAACCCTGACAAAACGGGCAAAATAAATTTCATACTTAGCTAAACGAACGGTTACAAAAACAACTTATCAAAACAGGTTTCAAAATTTTTCCTACTACTGCCATCAGGGCACTAAAAAATCTTATACAAAAGGTAGAAACTCCCTCTGCTGTCTATTGACTTTTTCAAAATATGATACGGTAAAATTCATCGATGAGCCTTCGGCTATCTTTGAATTTTTGGCTAGTATGTTTGGCAGTAGTCTTTATTTCGATCCCGTTAGATCACAGTAACGGTTTTTTGAGGTATCAGTATAGATGAGCACAATCATTCTATTTACATAGGTGTTTGTTACTTTATATAAACGAATGCAAGAAAACGTACATGGCCTAACCAAATATTAACGCGAGTGTCCTATAAATTAAAAAATGGAGTTCTGTTGCAGAGGAGAAAATTAGTTGCAAAGAAAAGAAAAACATAATTTATTCAAGATATCAACCTTAAAGGGTTCAGAATAGGTGGTAAGAGGATTACTATTATAAGAAAAGGAATGAAGCTTCCATACTAAAGTTGATACTGTTAATGTGTACAATTTATATGCGAAGAATTGTTCATTAGCAAAACAGTAGAATTAGCCCTGAGCGAAAATCAATTTGTTCACATCTTAGTACATAATGGGACAATTGATGAAAAACCATACACAATTTTTAGGTAATCATCAAACACCGTTTTCTTAGCTTAACATAGAAAAAAGGAACTCTTAAATCCCAAATGATTACAAATTGAAAGGGCAAACAAAAATAACACAATGTTGTATTTGCCACCACAAAACAAGTATTAAAAAATTGGAAGAACATTAGACGGTATTATATACGGTTGGTGTAACAAAATAGTCTTGTGAAAAAGGCACATATACCGAATGATAATAAAATATTTAATATTTGTTCAAAAGGCAACATTTTTTTCGAATAAAATGGCATCTCAAAAACGTGATATCCTGCAACCTACAATACTCCTTTCAGTTGAACAGATTTTTGATTGAAGAAAGCACTTTCAATCACTATAGCCTTTGTCATACGTCATGAAGCCTACACATATCGTATCTCGATTTACAATAGTAAATTGTTTAGCAAGTCCACCAGAAAGTAAGGTAGTTTTTTCTTTACTTATAGTATTCCCGAACAGGCTAAGATTTGCCTAACGTGCTAAAGCACTCAGGAACACTGGGAGGGTTTAGGGATATTATTAGGATGCCGAGAAATGTTTGTGAATGGCTTCCGTAAATTGACTTAAGTCAAAGTTTGGAGGAAAACAGGAACTGGGTAGTGCATTCCATAATTTGGTCGCCCTGTGGAAAAATGCAGATTGAGCCCGTTTAGTGTGACAAGATGGAATTTGAGTGAGTAATTATGGGTAAATGGGCCAACCGAATGTTCCTAACGAAGATGGCCTGTGAAGGTATTAAGCAGTGTATTTCGAAGGAACACTTGCCATGGTAAGAGCGATAGAACAAGGAAAGAACCGAAACTATTCTTCTATGCTCAAGAGGCTGTAGGTCAGAAGTCAAAGACGGGTAATTTATAAGCGTTATAGCTGTTTTTTGGATGAGGTTTTTTCCATATCAAAGGCGTATTAGGGAGCACTGACCCAGAGGTGGGAATTTTATTCCAGATGAGATCGAATTTGGGCCTTATACAGTAAAAGGTGTTGTTGCGATGTGAAGTACTGTTTAGATCTGTATAGTTTGGGTGTCAGTTGCAACTTTATGGTTACGTTTAATGCTTCGAACAGATTCTTTAGAAGTTACAATAATACGCTTCAGGATAAATTTCATTTTGGTAAAAGTAAAAAAAAGCTATGCTGATAAGAATAATATTAATAAAGGTGTATATGAAATAATAATAGACATGGTACATGTTTTTTTAACTTACTAATATAATTTATAGAGTTCCACTCGGTTTACCAAATAGTAGTTATATATGAAATATTATATACCTACATCTGTATTTACTTAAGTATAATTATATTACAGGAGCCAGTTAGATTGTTTCAAAAGTAAACATAGAAATGGTAATTTAACTAATTTAAATACTTTATATCTTGTATCAATTTTTTTGTTTAAATTCCCCAAAGACGCGCAAGCAGCGCTTCAAGTCTAGCCCCCCCCATTTTCTCAACTTGCACACATAAACAATTCATATATATATATATATATATATATATATAATATATATACTTCGGGGTTTCTTCCCACGTTGTTAATTCTTGGTTCTTAAATGAGCCATCTACTTTATTATATCTCGTTTGGGCTGGATCGCACCAGCCATCTTCAGGTGATTCAAATCAAACAGATATCTTGCTTGTTCTATGCTGGTATTTGTAATTTGGTTTTCCGACTCGATGCTAGTGTGACTGGTCATCGAAGTGTCACTTTCTCTGTTGTTTTCTTTTTAACCTCGACTACGGCATCTTTTAATTCTTTCTATCCTTTTTCCACTGGTTTTCCCTTTCTAGCTGTTTGGACGTTTCTCCGTGTGGTAGTTAGTGAGTTAGATGCGGCTTCCAGGCATTGCGTAACCTTTGTATATCATCTTGTGTATTCATGCTGGAACATGTTGGGCCAATCCCTGCGTACGTTGATGCGCCAGTTGGTTTGTCCTATGTACCTTTATGCGCACTCTCCACATTGTACTTCGTACACTCCTTGCTCGTCGAGTGGAACCTTTATGTTCGGGTTCTACAGCATGCTGCTGGTTATCTTGTTGGTGGAAAACTGGTCTCACCGTTGTGTATCTTTAGTTCTCCTATCGTCTCTGTCATACCTCTCACGTATGGCAAACATGATTTGACTATATGCTGCTTCCTGTTCTCTTTCGCCTTCGATGGTTTTTCTGCCCTACTATGTTCTTCCTGGAGAACCCATTTTGTAAAACTGCCACCTTGATGTTATTTGTGTCTTGTCAAATGTTGTTTCTGTCTACTAGGCGCTTTGCTCGTGTTATCAGAATTTTTACCACTGATTGTAGTTGCGCTGGATGGTGATGAGACTCGGCGTTTAAGTAACGAATTTGATCTTCTGGTGCCTGGCGTTGAGATTATTCGGGAACTCAGCCAATTTCTTCGTTCCGTGTGACCATAAAACAACCATGTCGTCGATCTACTGTAGCCAAAGTTTTGCGTTCTCCTTGTTAACAAAGTCTTGCATGAATATATCTGCAACTGCTGGCATACTGGTCATCCCATCGGTGCTCCTTCCGTTTGTTTGTATGGTTAATCTCCGTAGATAAAGTAAGTATTCTCTAATAAAGGAATAAGTACTTAACTAAAATTACATACTTTGGAAAAAGCTCAATCCCGGTGGCGCGCTTATTCGCTATACAACACACCAAACTTGCTTTCATATATCTTTTTATTGTAAATTGACCCCGTGAAGTAATAATTTTTGATAAACATTAATTTCAAATAGGTACGATAACTACTTTGATTTTTCGCATTTAGCCGTCTATCAAGTTATTCACCGACCCATATGAAACCGTAGACTCATAGAAAACCGCTGAAGAGTCGCGACGATCACACAAGAAAGAGATAAAGAGACCTGCTTAGAACAGTTTTAGAACAGTAGAATATAAAAATGAGAAGATAAAAAAAATTCCAAAGAAGGTTAACATGAGTAGAGATCTTCAGGATTTTCAAATTAATGTTACACATAATTTTGAAGAAAGTTAGTATACAGAATGATGGGGATAGTATGCACTTTGAAATTAAGAATGCCAAGAACCGACAGTCAGTTTTGTATGTGCTAGAATAGTGAGCGACGTTAGTAAGATTATCTCAAAAGACTGGTGAAGTTTATGACGTCATTGACATGTGTTAGGATGATATTTCTGATTTTAAAAAGTTATCTGCAAATGAAACATGGAAAGTACAAATTAAAGAAAAAAAGTTATAATTGTTAAGCGAAGAATACACTTTAAGTGCCAAAAACCGAATGTTATACTATTTAAGTACAAATTTGTGACGGACTATTTCAAAAAATTCAAAAAACTCCTCAAATAATGCAAGTAAATGCCTACTTTGAGGCACTGAAATATATTTTTTGTTATACTAGGAATTCTGTCACTAATTCAAGCTTTATGTTTAATTTGTCACAAACACTCAAAATTTATGCGTAGGGTATTCTGTGTTAATAGATTGTGATACACACAAGATTTCCGCTAAATACACATTTTTCCTAGAGTATAGATGAGTAAGAGTATGAGGTATAGTAGATTCCTAACAAATTTGAATTACTTTAACTGTTTTTTTTTAACTAGAATCGTTTTTTAATCGATTTATCGGCACTTTAAAATGTGCATCAATGGCTTCAAACCTCATCTGCCATCGATTCAGAAAAATAAGCTTAAATTTTGACAATTTGACACTTGAAATATAATTGCACATTGCACAAGATTTTTATCAATATTGCTGCTTCAAAATTGTGTCCAAATCTTGAAAATGGCAAAAGCAAAGCAGATATCGAAAGAAAAATGTGGTCGGATAGTAATTTTGAATAAAACCGGCCATTCACAAATCGCCAAATCGTTAAACGTTCGGGTCGACCCAGAAAGACGACAGAAAGTGATGGTACACATATACAAGTGTTAAGTAAGCGGTCCAGATTCAAAACAGTGGCAGATATTAAAGCCCAAAACAACCAAACGCTACCGAAGCCAATCTCTGGTACAACGGTCACACGTCGGTTGCATGATGTCAGTTTGTATGGACGGGCCGATGCCAAAAAACCATTATTGCAATCGGTAAACGCTCGTAAACGAGTAAAATGGGCAAAAGAACACAAACATTGGTCCATCGAACAATGGAAACAGGTGTTATGGACCGATGAGTCCAAATTCGAAATTATTGGTAGCAAACGGTGAACGTACTGTCACAGAAAATCTGATAAACGGCACGCACCTCAGTGTGTAAAGCGAACAGTTAAATTTGGTGGTGGCAGTGTGATGGTATAAGGGTTGTTTCTGATACCATGGTGTGGGCGCCTTGGTGAAAATCGTCGGGAAAGTGCGGAAAGAAGACTATTACCGGATACTTCAGAGAAGCGCTATTCCACCTGGCATCGATTTTATAGGGAAAGGGTTTGTGTTTCAGCAAGATAACGACCCGAAACATATATCAAAACTTTTCACGAAGTATTTAAGATTAAAAGAAGCTGCATGCACTCTTAAATTGATGGAATGTCCACCACAATCGCCGCATCCCATCGAACTGTAGTGGGATGAGCTGGACATAGAGGTGCGAAAACTGCGTCCAACCAGCGAATCTAACTTGTGGGAATGTTTACAGCAGGCTTTGTAACAATTCCGACCAGAAAAACTCCAGAAATTGGTGAAAAGGATGCCCAGAATTTGTGGGGCAACCATCAAAACGAAAGACCAACATATTGATGAAAAACGTCTAGATTAATTTTTTCGTTTTTTCCACAAAAAATTAAAAAATATCACAGGAGTCTAATACACTTTGTATAGGATTTACATTACAAGGTCAAGTGAGTTTTATCGTCGTGCATGTACGCGCCCCTCGCTTCAAGGTCACTCGTCCTCTCAAGGTCAAATAGGAAAGCTAAAAATAGAAATTGCAAAAGTAATCATGATATTCTTATGGTGTTGTCAAGGTCAAAATTGGAAAGGTAAAAATAGAAATTGTAAGAGTAATCATTGTATTCTTATGGTGTCAAGGTCAAAATTGGAAAGCTAAAAGTAGAAATTGCAAAACTAATCATTATATTCTTATGGTGTTGTGAAGGTCAAAATTGGAAAGCTAAAAATAGAAATTGCAAAAGTAATCATTATATTCTCATGGCATTATATTACATTTCTTGCAAATCTAAAAATAGAATTTTTAAGGTCAAATATTATTGACCTGCAGTGTTATCATATTAGATTTCTTATAAATCTAAAATTTTTCAAGGTCACAGAAAACGAGAAGAGTGCTAGGTTGTTGTATATTCTAATAAGTAGATCTAAACTAAAAGTAGCTCAAGGTGGGTATTTAACAAGATGCGATAGGTACTCAAGGACACATTTATCTTATATAAACTGCAGCGAGCTGTGTGTGTGTTGAGATCAGTCAGTTAGCAAACATGTAATTAGCAGGGTTAAACCAAAGCACCTATTGCAAGCCCTTTAAAAATTCGTGCGAGCTCTAAATATCGAGAAAGTATGAAGTGACGAATATAGATCTAATTAATACTAAGCACGGCGAACGTATAGTGATGGAAACAGATGATTTTAAATGCGTATTACCTCAACGCGTTTATGTGTATTTCAAACAAGAAAAAACAGGAATTGATTTAACAGTGGCGCTACAACCCCACCATACGTAAATTATGCATTGCTGCAGAGTACAATATTAATTGACACTGTATGAAAAATTATTGTATTATCTAATGTATAGCATTTTTACTTAATAAAGAAAATATCAATAACTATGGTTTTTTTTTGTGTTAGATATTTTAAATCCAGAAAATGGATAGTATTAATGAAAAAAGTGAAAGATAAAGGAAAGACGCTTTTAAAGAGTAAATAAATAATTTTTTTTATATTTAATGATAATGCGTAATTTTATACGTGTAACTTGAAATAAAAAGAAATACGGCAGTGATAGTAGTGTTGCCTAAACAAAAAAATTACAGAAAAGCACAATGCAAAAAAAAATTTTGATAATGCTATATTTTGCGGGCTAATTTGTTTGATATATATTTGATATATATGCCAAAACTTACAATTTTTGAGTAACAACTTGGTGTGTTACGATAAAAAAACAGAGTAATTTCATTAAACTAATAAAAGTGCATCTACATATACCTATATGTTTGTACAATGCGAAAATTTGTTTTTTCAAATTTTGACTTTTAAGAGATTTGAAAGCGCTATATTTTGCGGACTAAATTGTTATATATCATATATATATATATATATATATATATATATATATATATATATATATATATATATATATATATATATATGTATATATGCCAAAAATCACAATTTTGAGTAACAACTTAGTGTGTTATGATTAAAAAGTGTAAATATATCGCATTTTGATGCAATTTCTGTAATACTTCGTGTAATGCCCAAGCGGAAAATCCCTTTTCTGAAAAAACTCCCAAGCTCTTGTACACAGATACGGATACTCTGTTAACTCAGTACATTCATACAACACTCTGTAATGTTATTCACCTTTCTTTGTAATATAAATCCAGACATATATGTTTCAGTACTGTTTTAGAAATTATGATGGGTAAGAACATTTATTCAAAACACATTTTATAGAAACTTAAAATGTCTTTATTACAGATTCAGTTGATTTCAATTTTAATTTAACGGATGATGGTAAGTAGAATTTCTTACGTAAAATACGCTTTAACTTCAATTTTCAGAAAAACAAATTATTAAACAATTGAAAAACAAATATCCAGACGTGAGTAGATGTTCACTATGTTTAAGTTTTAAGTAATAATTTTGTTTAGCATGATATATTCTTAATTAATGGGAGCGGGGATCCGCTCCCATTGAGCGCCCTAATGGATGAAGAAACTTTGAATAGTACCCAACATAAACTGTTCATGGATGATGATTTTGATGGAACGATGTGGTTAATGAAGGTATTTATGGATGTATTTTAATACGACTTATGTACTTTTTTTGTTTCATATAACATCCTGATCCTTTTAAAATGTTTTTGAAGCTAGTTATATATTTTTTTAACTTTAAATAAAAGAACTGCTTATGGCGGAACTTACATAATCATCATACACATGTTTTAGGTTTACTTCATCTTAACATTTATTACAATTAAAAAATATGTATAATAAATTCCACAAAAAAAAACCTGAGATGTATCAATAACATTTATTATAATTAAAAATATGTACCATAAATTTCACAAAAACAAAAACCTAAACTAACATTTCCTAAAACTACGATACACGCTATGCATCTATGTCCTCCAGTGCACACAGCACGTTTAAAACTTGAGATGAATTCATAACATTCACTATAATTAAAAATATGTATTGATACAAACTATATAACCAATTTACTTCACAAATTACAAGTTAACTGTTATAAAACAATATCGTCCTTATTGATCCATGATCGTTAATCCAATCCTACCACTTTACGAATAACTCTTGGAGCGAAGCACTTTTTTCACCAGGTACACATCGGATACTTTGTTTTCTGTAATTCATGTTCATAAGACCTCTCAGTACAGGGTTTCCTTTCATGTCTTCCAGCATGTACGTAGTGGGTTAGTAATGCGAACTTTCACAATTTTAAATAGTTCACTAGACGAATTGGTTTGTATCCTTTGCAAAAATACTTTTAAATTTACTGATTCGTACTATGTCACCCACAGAATAACGATTCCTATCGAATATTTTTATGTGAGTGTAAGCCTCTAGCTTTGTATGATTACTGACATCTTTGGGCTTCATTCCGGTAGTTCTATGCTTACGATTGTTATAATCCATCGTTATGGTATCAATTGTATCAATCCATTTGTATTTACCTTGTACGCTGAATGACTTATATAGCACCCTTAATTGATCTGGTAACACGTTTCACAATCGCAGGCTTCTTTGTGCTATAGGTGGAGTAATGGTTGACTCCATAACGCTGCATTAGTTTAGTAAAATGCTCATTGTAGAATTCTTTCCTGCATCTGTCTTGAAGATTCTTTGCATAGCCTTGGCAACTCTATGCCTGTTTTCGTTTTTAATCCTTTGGTCCACAAGTATTTTGAAAAACAGTCGATAACCACTAATATATTTATAGCCCTTATTTTGTTTGGCATATGTGTTAAATTCCGCCAAATCTGCTCACCAAAGGTCATCAAAACCTTTAATTATTGTTCGCCTTCGTTTAAAATGTTTTCTTGCAGTTTCATGCTATTCGTTGACGAGTTGTAATTTGACATACACTAATTTATCCACAATTTTATATATATATATATATATATATATATATATATATATTTTATATATATACGTTAGAGTTTCCTTTAACAACTTCTGAACTGCTTGCAGGCAAAAATCAAGATATCCTTAATTATAGCATCACCATCTTCTTCAAGATCGGCCAGCTGTCTTAAACGATTTCCATCCAAATTGAACCATGTTTGTAAATAGTATTGCTTAGTAATGACATTTTGAAGATCTGTGGGATCGGCAATACTATTGAGTCTCTTATTCCCGATATCAAATTGATTATCTCAATCAGTTTAAACTGAGGGGTTAATTTTTGAATTGATACTGGACATGAACGTCCAAATTTGTCAAGGGCATTTTAGTTGTGATATGTCGACATCAATGCATTCTCATTTATACTGTTTAAAAACGGCTGTTTGGTCTTTCAATGTATCCATCTTCTATAGTTCTTCTACAATTGATATTATTCATTTATGACACCGTGTATTTCCCACAATACCTCTAGATCACGAATAGTTCATGTATATCATTCCAATATTTATATTCAATCGGTCTGTTTGTTAATTCCTTAAAAAACATAGCTCTATCTCCCTTAGTTCTGGGCGATGATGATAGCAAGGGTTTGATTATTTGTGTATACTTTTTGCTTCGGTCTCCTCGAATTTGTCACTTCATCATAATCTCGCCTTACAACATTCGTAGCTTCTAAAATATTTCTATAATCTTTTCTATCTTTGAACTTACTACATTTAAATCGGGTTCGTTCATAATAAGCAGATCATATAAACCTGGAGTCCTTTTATACGTGACACCTTTAATAATTATATCATTTCCTTTAATTGTGACGGAGTATTACCAATTGTCCATTTGTCTGTTTTAATGTCATAGTGGACTCCATACTATGATCAATATCACCTTCAGATCCCTCATAATACGTTCAACATATATACGAGGTAATTCATTGTACTGCTCGAGAAATTCTTCTGAAGATGGGTTCATTATGGGAATCATCTGGATACTAAGAGGTTCTTCTTCTCCTCCTCCTCAGTATTAATCTCTCCCACGATAGATGTATCTAAGAATGATGGTGTACAAAGACTGGAGGAGGATTTCTTTGAAAAAATGGAAGCTGAGCTAGGGCATAGTAGCACACTTATCTTGAAATCAGGAGTCCTTTGAGCTAGCGGATTAGTGGGGACAGTCCTTATCAGGAATCTTGAACTAGTGGGCTAATGGGGTTGCAGTATGTTTTCTTGGAAATATGACAGCGGTAGTTTTTGGGTTAATATCCTTTTAGATGGATCGATTTTATTTACTATTTCAGTTAGAGGTTCTATTAGAGCTTATAGGTATGTCAAATGTTCTTCATTATCAATGTGCAGTTTTAAGACTGTTGTATTACTGCCGTATTATTTTACGAGCTGAATAATTTTTTCTTTAATATCATCTCCTTGTTATCCATTGTAGCAAAACAGGTACCGGTTTACTTCAAACAGATAGCTGTTTACACTAAACAGGTAGCTGTTAATATAACGATCATAATACTACTAAACTACCGAAGTAGTTTAGATATTATATATTCATCAAACCTTAAACAGGTCAAACAGGTACTATTTAGAAACAGCACAAAACAGCTCAAAACAGGTCATAAACAGGTACCTGTTTTAAACAGGTCATAAAACAGGTACCTGTTTTAAACAGTCAATAAAAAGGTACCTGTTTCTAAAAACAGGTAGCTGTTCAGAAAAGCTCAACTGAAAGCAGTTTAAGGTATTATATTCATCAAATATTTTCCTATAGCGACCATTATTAACCTCAGCATCCTTGTTTATGACCATTAAACCGAACGGATCTGCCCAACACTTTGAACACATGTCCCGAAACAATTTCATGCTTATGGTGGGACTTATATGATCCTCATACACATGTTTTAGGTTTAATTCATCTTGCTCAAATAATATAATTAGATTTGCATTGTCACGAATTAATTGCTTTGGAATTTTACTGTAAGTTTGACCCAAATAGAAACAGTCAATATCGTTATGCCTACCCATAGAAAAATATGCCCTTATGTTATTTTGCTTTTCACAAGCGATATCATCGAAGATAAAAATAGAGTTTGACTTTGCACAATTAGGCTCAATAACATCCTGATTATCACTGAAGGTAAAGTAACCTATTTCCTTCATTGGAAGTAAGATTTCCTGTAAAAGTTTGTACTTGTTTTGATTCAATGACTTAGAGTATACGTACATGTTTAAATTTCAAACCATTTTTCTCGGTAGCAGACTGATCATTGCGTTTGTTTTACCGCAATTGGAAGACACATATAATGCCACGTATACTATTAGGAAGTAAATCACCATGTTTTGAAGTAATAGACTTTTCATCATCATCAAAGTCATGATTTTGAATTGGAGTTTTTGTTTCTGAGCAACTACTTTCATCTTTGATGGATGAAATAAAACTAAACGAATAATTACATCTTTATTTATATACTAAACTATATTACAATAACTATAACTTTTCACTTCTCCAGTGAGTGGGCTGTACTGCACAATAGCGTCATGGAGAATAAGACCATAGATGATTCCATTATCGAAAGGTTTTAGAGATACTGGACATGATTTGAATTCGGAGTAGTTGAATAATGCATCTTTACCGTCTTCACCATAGTAATCACATCGGAATTTCAGAAAATTGTGATAGGCAGGTATGTATTGGTTAGCACTGAAGTTCAAATGCATTGCTTCATATGGATAATACTCAGAATTCAGATGTACTTTAAGATTTCTGATGTTAATGTGATCAAAATTTCCTCTCTTACCGGCTTTGTATACCTTTTACCTTGTTGGAATGCAACAATTATCCAACGTGGTTTTTCCAGTTGCGTTGACGTTTTTATTGGACATATGTTTCAGATTTCTTGCTTTAAAGCAGGTAATTCATATAACCCATTGCGAAATGGAACAGTAATAATAAATTTTATTGATTCCTTCAAACAAGTCAAGTTTCGCAGCATCACTAAGTGTTAAGTGTGGTACTTTCCATTGAATTTTATTTAAGGTTATTTCCGCATCACTTCACCATAGTAGCAGTTTGTATCGCTGCTAAATCGAATTAAAATCAACTCTTGACGCACATTCACGGTAATCCTCCATTATTCCAAATATGTGGATCAATGGTATGCATACTGTAAAAGATTTTTCATTTTGCTCATCGAATTCTACTTGTAATGGTTCTTCATCTTTGGTGACCACCCAAATGGTTTAGTGCTTTGCTCTTGCTTTGCCGTATAAGAAATATATCCTTAAGTGCGTAGATGTTATCCTGGATTTCTGCAAACATCCACTCTTTGACCGCCTAACTCATAACGAATTTCTTCGAAAAGAAAGTTGGGAAATTGTTGGTTAAGTTGCATGCTTTTCTTCATCTCTTTTTGAGCTCAAGTTTACCTTCTATGTACAGAAAACTTTCGTAAGTAGCCGTAATTAGATCTTGACTTTGAATTAAGATGCGTATTTCTTCGGAAGGTCCATATTTAGAAGATCCATACGGAAGATAAGTGTGAATATCTAATTTAATCATAGTATCATCAAAATGCACGTTTTGAAAGACGTTTAATGATTCGGCCATTGTCGCTGAAAACTTTAATACCAATTGAGGTTAAAAATATTTCTCTGAAGATGTTAACCGCAATGAGGGTTGATGACTAATTAATGACTTACTGTAGGGATGATGTCTTTTATATGAATTTTTGAAAGATGGAGTTGGTCCTGATTAATTCTCAGACCCATGTTCTTTTAGTTCTAAACGTACTGTGAATGGTTCACTTTCACCAAAGTCTATTAATTCACCCTTTTGATTAGTCAAATTAATTGTTATATTACTAATTATGTCGGTGTTTACTTCTAAATATTGAGTATTGCTGGGAGTTTTATCTAGACGATAACCTGGTGGAACTGAAACGTCAATCTCATATAATACTTTTGCAGGTTTCCCGTTTCGATAAAATCCTTTTATAATGTTGCACTCTACCTAAGATTGGTGTGTTTAAGTATTTGGATATCTAACGCAGAGTATGTAAAATATTTGGTTCTAATATTTTAGACTCAAACCTAGCATGCGAATAATGCTATTTCTTTAGTAAAATCGATCTCAAATGAACTGTTTATCTCACATTTAAGTGTATTGTTGTTTGCTCTAATGATAAACTTTTCTGTGGGTATTTTAGATTTTAGATAATCGTCAATTTCATCTAACTCATATGCACCGTGTGGAATATTAATCACTTGCAAATGAGATGGATTGTTCTAAAATAAAATCTATCGTTGCCTGTTAAAGGTTTCTAATGCTGTTGTAGCCGTAAAATCCGACCAATCCAATAACGTATTTCTTCCTCAAATCTAGCTCTATTGGTGGATAGAAGTTGTAGCTAGCTGTGTTACCGACACCTTTTAAACTGAATGTTAGTGACATAACTGAGAAAATTTGATGTATCGATTATTTATATAAAAATTGCACGAATAGGTGTCCGCAAATAGTTGTGTTCAGTTATTGATCTTGGTTGTAATTATAATAAATTTTACATCCCCGAAAGTAGTGAATCACTTCGATTGGTGGTGGAAGATTACCGAAGCTATAGTAATACCATACCTTTTTAAAACGCTTTTTGTAGCAAACCCAATTTGTACCTGGCCCGGGTTGTCTATCTAAGTAAATAATTCAGGATTCATCTTTCTGCGGTAATTTAGGCATGCTATCTCTCATAAAAATATTCCTAAAGTTGGGTACATTTTTGGTGTATTTCTTTAAATCAATATCTGTTAACGGTGTTTTGGGTAATCTATTCAGTTTTTTGGAAACGATTTTAAGTATAACGCACCACCACCAGATATATATGGTTTTCGATAAAGTGCACCGCCACCTTTCATGGTGCCTATAGCGATCGATTCCATCATACAATTATGACGTGATATCTCTTCTTGCATTTTTTTAGCATTTTTAGCTTCATTGACAATTCGCGATGCACCGCCAGCTAATGCGCCTATTGCTGATAATCCAGCAAATAACGGAATAAAAAATGGTAAAAACCCTCCTTGTTTAGGTATGGGAATTACTCTAAGAATTTTAATGTTTTTCTTTCCTCCTAAACTTTTTACCACACGTTTTGCCGCTGAAAGGGCTGACTTTATTGTGTCTGTTTAATTTCCGTTAGGTTTAATTTCTTTGGCTCTTGTTTTTCGTAAATTTCCCCCATTCTTCTTTTTCTTCTTCAGATTAGATTGACGTTTACACCCCATTCCTAATTTTCTCTTTGCTTTCATGATGGTACTGACTGCTAAAGCTGCAGTTCGTTCATCCAACGTTGCGTCTGATGATTTAAAGCGCCCCCAAGCTTTTTTTTTGTAAAATTTTATCTGCTTTATGTCTACTTTCTAAATCTCGGTAACCTCTGTAACTGATATCATGAAGTTTGTACTGAGCATCTAACTGATTAATACCGGGATCACCGCGTGCGGGTCGTTTCTCTAATTTTGTACCAGGAGCGTAATACTAGTATCCAGGTCAATGCAATTCAAACGGAAGTTTATTGATTAGAGTATTCACTAAACCACCACTACCTGCACTCTTTCATTTCCTACCTAACATTGTTTAACTAGATGCATAAAGCAGGGTATTTATACCTAAATCAAAACAAACCATAGTTATTTGTTTATTTAGTAAATGCTATATATTAGATAAGCAGGACGATAACACAATATTTCCTGTGACCTTGAAAAATTTTATGTTTCTAAAAAATGGAATATGATACCACTACATGTCAATAATCATTGACCTCGAAAATTCTATTTTTAGATTTGTAAGAAATGTAATATGACGCCATAAGAATATAATGATTACTTTTGCAATTTCTATTTTTAGCTTTCCAATGTTGCCCTTGACAATTCCATAAGAATATAATGATTACTTTTGCAATTTCTATTTTTAGCTTTCCAATGTTGCCCTTGACAATTCCATAAGAATATAATGATTACTTTAGCAATTTCTATTTTTAGCTTTCCAATTTTGACCTTGACAACACCATAAGGATATAATGCTTACTTTTGCAATTTCTATTTTTAGCATTCCTAGTTTGACCTTGACAACACCATAACAATATCATGATTACTTTTGCAATTTCTACTTTTAGCTTTCCAATTTAACCTTGAGAGGACGAGTGACCTTAAAGCGAGGGGAACGTACGTGCACGACGATAAGACTCACTTGAAAATTAATTCCAAACATCCCGATGAATATTCATAAAATTTCTGTAAACACAACGAAATTAGAAAATGGAAAAGATCCAGATATATGGCCAGTAGGAGTGGTAGTGAACTGTTTTTTATGTTTCGTCAGAATACAATAAAAACAGTTTAACATATAATGAGTTTTCAATATTTCATTTAAATATTCAGTGTCTCCATAATAAAATCTTGGAATTAGAAGCATTCTTGTGTACAGTGCGAATTCAATTTAAAGTTATATGTATAATTGAACATTGGATGCAGTCAAATGAATTAGTTATGGGTTTGAAAGTCAATAATTAGATACTTGCTAGTTACTATTCACGAAGTACGATGTATCAGGTAGTATGCTGCTTCTTGTTCACAGTGACTTTGTGTTTAAAACTTTAAATAACATTAACAAATTATCAATTGAGTTTTATTGTGAACTGACTGCTGTCATTTGCCTTAATGTAATTGTGGCTTTCCCGATGTAGCTTTTGATACGTTTCTAAATAATATTAATGATTTATTGTATGAGTTGGCATATTCTAGCAATCTCACAATAACGGGTGATTTTAATGTGAACTTCAATAATTCATTAGATAAAAATGCAATTAATCTTTGCGACCTTTTAGTATCATGGATATTCGCAAACAAATCTTGAGGCAACTAGATTTCACAATTGTTTTGATAATACATTTATTAACTGCGGTTTGGATAAGTGTAATTCTAAGATATACCTACGATACTATGATATCGGATCATTTTGGTCAAGCACTAACTATTAATTACTATCTAAATGCTACTTGTACCACAAAATTGACTAAGAATACGTATAGACCAATTACAAAAAGGGGATGTATCACGTTTTTTAAGTGTACTAAATTGGGATTTTTTGAATATTACCAACTTTTGTTATTCGGAAAAGTTCGAAATATTTTTTGATTATTTTATGGAGGCTTCTTTGATAGCGTTTCCGGAAGAAAATGTCAAAGTTCGTGTTAGTGATAGCAATATAAATTGGTTTAGTAATAATTTGCGCGAGAAACGCAATCTGTTAGCTTGTGTTGATATCAAGTACCGTAATGAAAAGTCTAATGATCTAAAAGAAATTATCTTCGGAGAGGTTACACAGAGGCTATCAGAAATGCTAAACGTACTAAATGCAGTGAAAGCGGCGTGGAGGATTATAAATTCCAGAAATTCTCATTCATGAACATACTTTTAGTGATTATTTTATTTAGTCTATAAAGAGTGAGTCTCAAAATTCTTGTAATGCAAGTCTTGATCCGATAGATACTTGTCGTGCGTACATTAAACTTAGTACAGATATATTGTTTAAATTTCATCCCATACCTCCAGCGGAAATGAAAGAAATTGTTAATTCTTAAAAAAATAGTTGCACTACGGATATTTACGGATTGATTACTGGGGTAATAAGCAAACTTGTAGGGTGTTAATTGCATCTCTCACAAAATTAGTTAACTTACCTTTTCAATCTGGTATATTTCCTGACAAGTTGAAAATTGCTACTGTTCTGCCAGTGTACAAGAAAGGGGACCCTAATGATTCTAGCACGAATAACTCTTGGAGCGAAGCACTTTTTTCACCAGGTACACATCGGGATACCTTGTTTTCTGTAATTCATGTTCATAAAACCCTCCCAGTACCTGTTTTCCTTTAATGTCTTCCAGCATGTACGTAGTGGGGTTAGTAATGCGAACTTTCAGAATTTTAAATAGTTCACTAGACCAATTGGGTGTGTATCCTTTGGCAAAAATACTTTTAAATTTACTGATTCTTACTATGCCACCCACAGAATAACGACTCCTATCGAATATTTTTATGTGAGTGTAAGCCTCTAGCTTTGTATGATTACCGACATCTTTGGGCTTCGTTCCGGTAGTTATATGTTTACGATTGTTATAATCCATCGCTATGGTATCAATTCTATCAATCCATTTGTATTTACCTTGTACGCTAAATGACTTACATAAGGAACCCTTAATGGATCTGATTACCCGTTCCGCAATCGCAGCCTTCTTTGTGCTATAGGTGGAGTAATGGTTTACTCCATAACGCTGTATTAGTTTAGCAAAATACTCATTTTAGAATTCTTTCCCTGCATCTGTCTGCAAATTTTTACGTTTCCGACCTTGCTTGAAGATTGTTTGCATAGCCTTGGCAAGTTCTATGCCTGTTTTCGTTTTTAATCCTTTTGTCCACAGTATTTTGAAAAACAGTCGATAACCACTAATATATATTTATAGCCCTTATTTTGTTTGGCATATGTCAATTCCCAAATATATAAATATATATATATATATATATATATATATATATATATATATATTTTATATATATATATATATATATATATATATATATATATTATATATATATATATATATATATATATATATATATATATATATATATATATATATAATGTTAGTTTCCTTTAACAACTTTCTGAACTGCTTGCAGGCAAAAATCAAGATATCCTTTACTTATAGCATCACCATCTTCTTCCGGGTCCGCCAACTGTCAAACGATTTCTAGCCAAATTGAACCTGGTTGATAAATAGTATTGCTTAGCGATGACATCTTGAGGATCTAATGGATTGGCAACATTGTCGAGTCTCTTATTCTCGATATCAAATCGATTATCCTCGATCAGTTTAAACTGAGGGGTTAATTATTTGAATTGATACTGGACATGCGAACGTCCAAATTTGTCAACGGGCATTTTAGTTGTGATATGTCGATGTCAATGCATTATCATTTATACTGTTTAAATAACGGCTGTTTGGTCTTTCAATGTATCCATCTTCGTATAGTTCTTCTACAATTGATATTATATCATTTACGACACCGGCGTTTCCCGCTAATTTTTCCGCCCACAATACCTCTAGATGGCGAAGTAGTTCGTGTATATCATTCCAATACTTATATTCAATCGGTATGTTTGTTAATTCCTTAAAAAGCATAGTTCCACCTCCTTTAGTTGAGGGCGATGATGATAGGTTTGATTATTTTTTTATACTTTTTGCTGCGGTTTCCCCGAATTTGTCTACCTTCATCATAATCTCGCCTTACAACATTCGTAGCTTCTAAAATATTTCTATAATCTTTTCTATCATTTGAATTTGCTAGATTTAAATCGGGTTCACTTATAATAAGCAGATCATACAAACTCCGAGTCCCTTTATACGTTACACCTTTAATAATTATATCATTTCCTTTAATTGTGACGGGAGTATTACCAATTGTCCATTTGTCTGTTTTAATGCTATAGTGGACTCCATACTTATGATCAATAGTTCCCTCATGATCCCTTATAATACGTTCCACATATATACGAGGCAATTCATTGTACTGCTCGAGAATTTCTTCTGAAATGGGTTCATTATGGGGATCATCTGTGACACTAAGAGGTTCTTTTTCCTCTTATTCCTCAGTATTAATCTCTGCCACGATAGATGTATTTAAGTATGATGGTGTACAAAGAGCTGGAGGAGGATTTCTTTATAAAAATGGTAGCTGAGCTAGCGGGCTAGTGGGGGTAGTAACACACTTATTGTTATATATTCTAGTGGGTAGAGTACACTTAGTGATCGTATTAGTCTGTATCTTAGTAGGTAACTAGGAGACAGGGGGGTGACAACATTGTATTGTCAATATATTTTTACGTGTTGTAAAATAAACAAACATTAGAAAATACTTATAGAATTATTGCATACATTATAGTGGCGACGAGGATAACGAACTTATCAAATGAATTCCGAACAATTTACAGAATTTATTAAAGTGCTAACGGAAAATCTCAAAGTTACAAATAATCAAAATGAAGCTGTGGATGCTGTTACATTGGATGTATTTAATGAAGAAAATGAGACTTTCGAAATTTTTATTAAAAGATTGGAGAATTTTTTTAACATGAAGAATTTGGTAGAAGAATCTCAATTAGTGGAAGGAAAAAAAAGGAGTGGCTTATACATTCAATGGGTACGAAAACATTTCAATTATTGTACAAATTAACAAGCCCCGAAGAGCCAAGTTCCAAATCATATTCACAAATAGTTAAATTAATTAAAGAACACTTGTACCCCACACCAAGTGTAACAACTGAACAAAATCGTTTTTCAAAACGTATTCAAAGGGAAGGCGAAAATGTTGCAGATTTCGTAGCCGATAAAAAAAACCTCAGTAAGAATTGTGAGTTTATATGTACTTCATGCAAAGCCTCTACAGCTAATACACATTTAAGACAACAATTTATCAGTGGATTACGTAATCTAGCTTGGGTAGAAAAACTTATTCAACTGAAAGCTCCTAATACATTTATTGACTGTGTAAATACTATTCTTGCAAGTGAATCAGCACAAAAAGATGCTAAAGAAATTTTTACATCACAAATCTCTGAAGAAAATACACAACAAAATCAAGTTAAACTGCCTACAAAAATTAATATTCGTAATTCAAATGCTTACAGTAACCCTATCGTTAAAAATCGCATTTGTTATCGTTGTGGTGATAAATATCATTTAGCATGATCATGTAAATATATTACAGCAAAATGTACTTTCTGTAATAAGTTGGGTCATCTTGCCATGGTTTGCATGACAAAATCTAAAATAAATATGCAAAATACAAGAAATCAAAACCAGTTGGAAGGTGAAGCTAATAATCCAAGTACAAGTATAATTTTATCTACAGAGGAGAGCAGAAGGTGATTTATTATATTAATAATTTGGTTAATACAAGCTTACCGGAATTATTAATAAAACCTGAGAAATTTATGTTAAATGTCAAAATTAATGGGCAAGAGGTGGCTTTTGAATACGATACCGGTGCTGCAGTGTCGTCAATGTCGTATGGTGCATTTAAAGTATTATGCCCTACATCACATATTTGTACTTTGTCATTACCACTTCGCACTTATACTGGAAATTATTCACCCAATTGGATATTCAACTGTGAAGTAACATGGGGATAAGAAAGAAATAGGGAATTTGTATATACTTCCTGGTAAAGTAGAACCAATATTTGGAAGGAGTGGTTACAACTTTTCCATAAATTACATCCAAATATACATCAGCTACACGGAAAAGCGGATTCTACGAGTAAGATACTTGAGAAGCTTAAACAAAAATATTGTGAAGTTTTCAAGGAGGGTATTGGTCGAATTAATAATTACGTGGCCAAATTATACTTAAAAGACAACACCAAACCTATTTATTATCCTGCAAGAAAAATCCTTATGCCATACAAGAGAAAGCGGAAAAGAAATTGGTCGTTTGGAGCAGTTAGGTATAATATCCAAAATAGAATACAGTGAATGGGGAACACCTTGTCCCTATTTGTAAACGAGATGGATCTATTCGTCTTTGTGCTGATTATAAGGTCACAATAAATAAAGTATTGAAAGACGACCATTTTCCCATTCCAAATTTAGAAGATATTTTTGCCAAAACTATGTTAGGTGGAAAAATATTTACAACGTTAGATATTAGAGAAGCATATCTGAACATGCCTATGGATGCTAAAAGTACAGGAATTCAAGCAATTACTACTACAAAGGGGGATTATAGGGTAAATCGACTTATGTTTGGAACAAAAGTAGCACCCTCGGTGTGGCAACGCTACATATCCAAAACATTAGCAAGTATACCCGGGGTGTGTGTGTTTTTAGATGACAGGAAGCACTATGGAAGAACACATATATAGACTAGAACAAGTTTTAAAAAGACTGCAAGAGGTGGGACTTAAAATTAAGGAAGAAAAATGTTAATTTTTCAAATCTGGTATAGATTATTTAGGATACAGAATATCTTCGCCTGGATTAGAAAAACAAAGGAAAAACAGAAGCAATAATGAAATCTGAAAGACCAGAAAATGTGACTCAATTGAAAAGCGTTAGGTATGGTAAATTATTAGTAGATTTTAGAAAATTTGGTAACAAAATTACAACCTTTATATAACCTTTACAAAGGAACGTTCCTTTCATATGGAATGATCAATGCGAGAAAAGTTTCATTTAATAAAAAAGAAATTACATCTGATAAAGTATTAGTTCCTTATAACCCTGCTTATTCGTTAATATTAGCTACAGACTCGAGTTCATATGCTTTAGAAGCTGTGATTTCACATATAATGCCGGATGGTTTAGAAAGACCAATCGCATATGCCTCGAGAACATTAAGCAAATCTGAAAAATTACAGTCAAATAGATAAAGAGGCAACATCCACTTATTGGGGATGTCGTAAGTTTTTTCAATACTTATACGGACGTAAATTTAAATTGATTACGGATCATAAGCCGTTAGTTAGTATTTTTAGTCCGAATAAAAATTTACAAAATATAACAGCCACTAGGCTATTACATTATGCACAATTTTTGCAAGGGTTAGATTACGACGTAGCTTATAGATCTACAGAAAAACATGGTAACGCAGACTCGCTTTCTAGATTAATATTAAAAAACGATTCTTCTTCGTTCGAATTTGACGATGTTACAATGTATCAATTACAACAAATTTTAATGCTACCAGTTTCACATAAAAATATTGTAGAAGAAACTACAAAAGATACTATGTTAAAAGAAGTATACGATAATTTAAAGTCGGGGAAAAAAATTACAGCTTTTGGTTTCATTGGTAAAGACAACGAATTTTCTTTAACAGAAGGGGTAATTTTTAAAGGAACTAGAATTGTTATTCCTTCTTGTCTTAGAATTAAAATTTTAAATGAATTGCATGAAGCACATATAGGTATAGTTAAAATGAAAACTTTAGCGAGGTCGTATGTTTGGTGGCCCGGCATTGATAATGATATTGAACATGTAGTAAAAAGCTGTTTACCTTGTCAAATGATCCAAAATAATGAAATCAAAAGTACTTGCCATAAATGGGAAGCTCCAGATGGCCTTTGGCAAAAATTACATTTAGATTTTGCAGATCCTTTTGCAAATAAGTATTTCTTAATTTTAGTCGATGCTTATTCAAAATGGCCAGAAATATTTATCATACCATCCATGACGGCATCAGTAACAATTCGTTACCTTACAAGTACTTTTGCTCGTTTTGGTATTCCAGTCACATTAGTAACAGATAATGGACCTACTTTTATTTCACAAGAATTCCAGGTTTTCACAAAAAGTAATGGTGTTTTACATAAATTTTCGGCACCTTACCACCCAGCTACTAACGGGCAGGCTGAAAGATACGTTCAATCAATGAAGAATGCAATAAAAAAATTAATTATAGAAAAAGGAAATTTTGATATTGAATTTCATTTACAAAATTTTTTATTACACTATCGTAAAACAAAAAATTTAACAACAGGAGTTTCACCGGCACAATTACATTTAAAAAGAGATATTCGAACAAAAATCGATTTAATTAGATTACCATCAAAAAAAGAACATAATTTTCAAGAAGCTTATAAAAAAAAGACATTTAATGTAGGTGATACAGTACATTTTCGAAATTATGATAGAACTGGTATGTGAAATTTGGAAAAATAATAGAGAAGGGAAGTAAACTACATTACTGGATTGACACAGAAGGAACAAAAGTTAGAAGGCATGTGGACCAAATTGCCAGAACTGAAGTTACATTACCAAATATATATAAGTATCAAGATAAGGTACCTTTAACACTTATACAAGAAGTAAATTTGGAGAAAGATTCAACGAAATCATGTGACAGTAACGACTCAAAAGGAGAGGAAAATAATACAAAAACTAGACAGGATACAGAAAGAAATGATAAGGAGGAAAAAACTGATCATAATGGAAATGTAAGGGAAGAACAGAGTGAAAATACAGCAGTGACGGAGCTAAGAAGGAGTAGGAGAACTAGAAAATCCATTGACAGGTTTAGCTTTAAGTGATGGGGGAAATCTGTTAAAATATTCTAGTGGGTAGAGTAGACTTAGTGATCGTATTAGTCTGTATCTTAGTAGGTAACTAGGAGACAGGGGGTGACAGCGTTGTATTGTCAATATATTTTTACGTGTTGTAAAATAAACAAACATTAGAAAATACTTATAGAATTATTGCATACATTATACTTATCATCAGTGAAACCAGGAGTCATTTGAGCTAGCGGACTAGTGGGGGCAGTAACACACTTATCACCCGGAATCTTTTAAACTAGTGGGCTAATGGGGGTGTTAGTATGGTTTCTTGGAAATATGAACAGGGGTAGTTTTTTGGGTCTAACGTCAATCGACTCCTTTTTAGATGGATCGATTTTATTTACTTCAGTTAGAGGTTCTATTAGACGCTTATAGGTATGTCCAAATGTTCGTTCACTATTAATCTGTGCAGTTTTAAGACTGTTGTATTACTGCCGTATTATTTTACGAGCTTGAATAATTTTTTTCTTTAACATCATCCCCTTGTTATCCATTGTAGCAAAACAGGTACCGGTTTACCTCAAACAGATAGCTGTTTACACTAAACAGGTAGCTGTTAATATACTGGGTTCCCCATAATCGACTACCCATTTTATTTTATTAATAAATTCCCTACGAGATAACTAAATAAGTTGTTCTCTGTGGGATTATATTCTGTAGTCTTTGGGATTTAAGTTAATTATTAAACAGGTAGGCGCCTGTCACAAATAAGTTATAAATTAATAATTTCGTGTAACGTCATTTTACTACGAGAAGTTTGTTAGTTTTCATCAATAATTATTTAATTTTTTTGCTTTGAGACATTGCTTCAACATCCGTTTGAACTTTCATGGATTACTCAGTCCAACAACGTGTGTTTTGTGTAGAAACTTACATAAGAAGCAATGCGATAGAAGAAGTTAGGCGTGCATTCCGGCGTCAGTTTAATAACAACAATAGGGGTCACGCGCCAAATCGTAAAACTGTTAAGTTATGGGTTCGTCATTGGCGTGAAAACGGTTCTGTACAAAATTTGAAGAAGCCTGGACGTCGAAGAACAGTTCGTACACCAGAAAATATTGAAAGAGTTAGAATTGCGTTTACGAGAAGTCCTAAAAGGTCTGCTAATCGACAAACCCTTATCCTAGGAATATCAAAGGGAAGCTTAGATCGAATTCTTCAAAGGGATTTAAAATTTCATCCCTATAAATACCAAATGGCGTAGCACCTTAGCAATCAGGATAAAGAAGCAAGGTTAGCATTTTGTCAAGAATTTTTGAATTTGGATTTACAGTCTCCTAATGAGCGACGAAGCAAATTTTTATTTGAACGGCATGGTTAATAAACAGAATTTTAGATACTGGTCAAATGAAAATCCTCGTGAAATCTTTACACAGAACCTCCATAATCCAAAAGTTGTTGTGTGGTGTGGAGTAGGATCTTTTGGTATTATTGGTCCATATTTTTTTGAGGATGAAAATAACCGCGCTGTAAGAGTAACATCCGAGCGCTACGTAAACATGCTACAGACATTCCTCATTCCAGAATTAAATAGACGAGGATTACTAAACAATGCCTTACTATTCCAACAAAATGGGGCAACAGCTCATACTGCCAGAAACTCAATGAGTGTTCGAGAAATGCTTAATGGCCGACTCATTTCTCGGTTCGGAGATTTGCCTTGGCCTTCGAGGTCCCCCGACTTAACGGCATCCGCTTTTTTCCTGTGGGGATATTTAAAAGCCAAAGTGTTTGCGAGTCGTCCAGGTACAATCGAGGAACTCAAAGTCAAAATTCGTGAAGAAGTTGAAGGAATAGACGAAGGTTTGCTACGCCGTGTAATGAACCACTTTTTATCTAATATTGAAAAATACGTTGCAGTTGGTGGAGGTCATTTAGAAGACGTGATTTTTAAAAGTTAGAATTAAATTAGCCAAATATTTATAAGTTATCATAAATCCCAAAGAGTTAGCTGTAATTTAGTATAATAAATAGTTTGTTTTGTTAACTACAACAATTTTAATGCAAATATTAAAATGGGTAGCCTATTATGGGGAACCCTGTATAAGCGGATCATTAACTACTACTAAACTACCGGAAGCAGTTTCAGATATTACATATTCATCAAACCTTAAAACAGGTCAAAACAGGTACCTGTTTTCCAGAAACAGCACAAAACAGCTCAAAAACAGGTCAAAACAGCTCAAAAACAGGTACCTGTTTTCCGGAAACAGGTCAAAACAGCTCAAAACCGGTACCTGTTTCTCAAAAACAGGTAGCCGTTTCCCACAGAAAAGCTCAACTGAACGGAGGTATTAAATATTCATCAAATCTTTTCCTATAGCGATCATTATTAACCTCAGCATCCTTGTTTATGACCATGAAACCGAACGGATCTGACCAACACTATGAAGACATGTCCCGAAACAATTTCATGCTTATGGTGGGGCTTATATGATCCTCATACACATGTTTTAGATTTAATTCATCTTACTCAAATAATATAATTGGATTTGCATTGTCACGGATTAATTGCTTTGGAATTTTACTGTAAGTTTGACCCAAGTAGAAACAGACAATATCGTTATGCCTACCTATAGAAAAATATGCCCTTACGTTATTTTGCTTTTCACAATCGATATCATCGAAGATAAAAATAGAGTTTGACTTTGCACAATTAGGCTCAATCACATCCTGATTATCACTGAAAGTAATGTAGCCTATGTCCTTCATTGGAAGTAAGATTTCCTGTAAAAGTTTATACCTGTTTTGATTCAATGACTTAGAGTATACGTACATATGCTTAAATTTCAAACCATTTTTCTCGGTAAGCAGACTAATCATTGCGTTTGTTTTACCGCAATTGGATAGACAGCATATAATGCTGCGTATACTATTAGGAAGTAAATCACCATGTTTTGAAGTAATAGACTTTTCATCATCATCAAAGTTATGATTTTGAATTGGAGTTTTGTTTCTGAGCAACTACTTTCATCTTTGCTGGTGGATTAAATAAAACTAAACGAATAGTTACATCTTCATTTATATACTAAACTATATTACAATAACTATAACTTTTTCACTACTCCAGTGAGTGGGCTGTACTGCACAATAGCGTCATGGAGAATAAGACCATAGACGATTCCATTATCGAAAGGTGTTAGAGATTCCATTTCCAATTTGATGTCCACTGTGTTTTTTAAGGATTCATTTTGTTTAGAGCAGTCCATTACAAATACTGGACATGATTTGAATTCGGTGTAGTCGAATAATGCATCTTTAACATCTTCACCATAGTAATCACATGGGAATTTCAAAAAATTGTGATAGGCGGGTATGTATTGGTTAGCACTAAAGTTCAATTGCATTGCTTCATATGGATAATACTCAGAATTCAGATGTACTTTAAGGTTTCTGATGTTAACGTGATCAAAATTTCCTGCTCTTGCCGACTTTGTATACCTTTTACCTTGTTGGAATGCAACAATTATCCAACGCGGTTTTTCCAGTTGCGTTGACGTTTTTATTGGCCATATGTCTGAGGTTGTTGTTTTAAAGCAGGTAATTCATATAACTCCATTTCGAAATGGAACAGTAATAATAGAATTTTATTGATTCCTTCAAACAAGTTAAGTTTCGCAGCATCACTAAGTGTTAAGTGTGGTACTTTCCATTGAATTTTATTTAAGGTTATTTCCGCATCAACTTCACCATAGTAGCAGTTTGTATCGCTTCTAGATCGAATTAAATTAACTCTTGACGCATATTCACGATAATTTGACGATAATCCTCCATTATTCCAAATATGTGTTCAATGGTATGCATACTGTAAAAGATTTTTCCATTTTGCTCATCGAATTCTACTTGTAATGGTTCATTCTTTGGTGACCATCCCAAATGGTTTAGTGCTTTGCTTTGTTTGCCGTATAAGAAATATATCCCTTAAGCGGATGTTATCCTGGATTTCTGCAAACATCCACTCTTTGACTGCCTAACTCATAACGAATTTCTTCGAAAAGAAGTTGGGAAATTGTTGTGATTTTTTTTTCATCTCTTTTTTGAGCTCAAGTTTACCTTCTATGTACAGAAAACTATCATTAGCCGTAATTAGATCTTGACTTTGAATTAAGATGCGTATTTCTTCGGAAGGTCCATATTTAGAAGATCCATAGGAAGATAAGTGTGAATATCTGATTTAATTATAGTATCATCAAAATGTACGTTTTGAAAGACGTTTAATGATTCTGCCATTGTGTTGAGAACTTTTAAACCAATTGACGTTAAAAGTATTTCTCTGCAGATGTTAACCGCAATGAAGGTTGATGACTAATTAATGACTTACTGTAGGGATGATGTCTTTATATGAATTTTTGAAAGATGGAATTGGTCCTGATTAATTCTCAGACCCATGTTCTTTTAGTTCTAAGCGTACTGTGAATGGTTCACTTTCACCAAAGTCTATTAATTCACCCTTTGATTAGTCAAATTAATTGTTATATTACTAATTATGTCGTGTTTACTTCTAAATATTGAGTATTGCTGGAGTTTTATCTAGACGATAACCTGGTGGAACTGAAACATCAATCTCATATAATACTTTAGCAGGTTTCCGTTTCGATAAGATCCTTTATAATGTTGCACTCTGTGGTGTGTTTAAGCATTTGGACGTCTAACGCCGATGTATGTAAAACATTTGGTTCTAATATTTGAGATTCAAACCGTAGCATGCGACCAATGCTATTCTTTTTAGTAAAATCGATCTCAAATGAACTGTTTATCTCACATTTAAGTGTATTGTTGTTTGCTCTGATGCTAAACTTGTCTGTAGGTATCTCAGATTTTAGATGATCGTCAATTTCCTCTAACTCATATGCACCATGTGGAATATTAATCACTTGCAAATGAGATCGATTTGTTCTAAAATAAAATCTATCATTGTCTGTGTAAAGGTTTCTAATGCTGTTGTAGCCGTAAAATCTAGCTCTATTGATGGATAGAAGTTGTAGCTAGCTGTGTTACCGACACCTTTTAAACTGAATGTTAGTGACATAACTGAGAAAATTTGATGTTGTATCGATTATTTATATAAAAATTGCACGAATAGGTGTCCGCAAATAGTTGTATTCAGTTATTGATCTTGGTTGTAATTATAATAAATTTTACATCCCAGAAAGTCGTTAATCACTTCGATTGGTGGTCGAAAATTACCGAAACTATCATAATACGATACCTTTTTACCAAACTTTTGTAGCAAACCCAATGTACCTGGTCCTCTTTGGCTATCTAAGTTAATAATTCCAGATTCATTTTTCCGTGGTAATTTAGGCATGCTATCTCTCATAAAAATATCCTAAAGTAGGTACATTTTTGGTGTATTTCTTTAAATCAATATCTGTTAACGGTCTTTCGGGTAATCTATTCAGTTTTTGGAAACGGTTTTAAGTATAATGCACCACCACCAGATATATTGGTTTTAGATAAAGTGCACCGCCTTTTCATGGTGCCTATAGCGATCGATTCCATCACATTATGGCGCGATGTTCTTCTGCAATTTTTTAGCATTTTTAGCTCATTGACAATTCGCGATGCACCGCCAGCTAAAGCACCGATTGCTGATAATCCTGCGAATAACGGAATAAGAAATGGTAAAACCCTCCTTGTTTAGGTAGGGAATTACTCTAGGAACTTTAATGTTTTTCTTTCCTCCTAAACTTTTTACCACACGTTTTGCCGTTGAAAGGCTGACTTTATTGTGTCTGTGAAATTTCCGTTAGGTTTAATTTTTTAGCTATTGTTTTCGTAAATTTCCATTCTTTTTTCTTCTTCAGATTAGATCGACGTTTACACCCCATTCCAATTTTCTTTTGCTTTCATCATGGTACTGACTGCTAAAGCTGCATTTCGTTCACCTAACGTTGCGCCTGATGATTCAAAGCGCCCCGAAGTTTTTTTTGTAAAATTTTATCTGCTTTATGTCTACTTTCTAAATCTCGGTAATGTCTGTAACCGATATCATGAAGTTTGCACTGAGCATCTAACTGATTAATACCGGGATCACCGCGTGCGAGTCGTTTCTCTAATTTTGTACCAGGTCCGCAATACTGGTAACCAGGTAAATGCAATTCAAACGGAAGTTTATTGATTAGAGTATTCACTAAACCACCACCACCTGCACTCTTTCATTTCCTACCTAACATTGTTTAACCAGATGGATAAAGCAGGGTATTGATACCTAAATCAAAACAAACCTTAGTTATTTCTTTATTTAGTAAATGCTATACATTAGATAAGCAGGACGATAATACAATATTTCCATTAAACATACAGTGTTATGTGAATTAATATTATACTTGGCATTTATAACATCATCAATGTCTTTATAAATGTCATCGTCACTACCATGAAATTCTTTCTCACGAAAACGACGGTAGTCAACAACTTGTATCAACTTTTCATAAAACACACCAGATTGTAAAATTCAAGAAATTCCACTCTATAGCTTATTATATCCTTTAAATTGAATAGTTCTTCTACATTATGGGCGTTGAATGTGCAAGAACGACTGTTGTAGTTTTCTATCATAACAGTTTTCAAGATTCTGTCATACCCTTTAATCAATTCCCAATTGCAATAAATACCAAGATTTCTAGATAGAGATTGATAATGTTGATCATAGATTATATCTTCTTCTTCGTTTACATTTGACCAATCAATTTTGTTTTCAATTTCTTGGGATCATTGTAATTCTACATATGAATGCCATCTTAGAAGCTCATTCCGTTCCTTCATATCCAACACTACATTATAGCCTTGATCACAGTTGCCACACCCATTACGCACTACTGGTGCAAGATTGATGTGTGTACTGTACCCAATTTCCATATGTTTTGCATGATGGTTATCATTTGATGGTTTATACTGAGCACAATCGATTAAGTATTCATTAGCCGCTTGTTTATGCACTTCATCCTTATGTTGAAACCGGTCAGTGTTAGGGGAATAATAACCTTAATCTTGTTTCTCTTCATTTTTACTGCTACTACTACTACCATCACTATTTCGATGGCATCAACAACAAAATGTTAAATTATTATTCATATTGTTACTACAATGATGTAAGGTATCAATATATAATGGTGAACTTCTGAGTTTGGATCGTTCCAGAAATTATTTTATTGCTGCTTGCATGACTTCACTTGCTCACAATTTCACTACAACTAAACACACGCTGAAGTTTATAGAGGAAAAAAGTGTCCTTTAGTACCTATTGCAACTTGTAAATACCCCATCTTGAGCTACTTTTAGTTTAGACTATTGACCTTGACCTTGATCTACTTATTAGCTATACAACAACTAGCACTCTTTCGTTTCCTGTTAATGCCAATTCCATGTTTCTAACTGACTGATCTAACACACACACACACACACACACACACAACCACACACGCACACTGCATGACGCACGCACGCACACACACACACACACACACACACACACACACACACACACACACACACACACACACACACACACACACACACACACACACACACACACACAGCTCGCTGCAGTTTATATAAGAAAAATGTGTCCTTGAGTACCTATCGCAACTTGTTAAATACCCACCTTGAGCTACTTTTAGTTTAGACTATTGACCTTGATCTACTTATTAGCATATACAACAATCTAGCACTCTTCTCGTTTCCTGTGACCTTGAAAAATTTTAGATTTCTAAAAATGTAATATGATACCACTGCAGGTCAATAACCTTTAACCTTGAAAATTCTATTTTTAGATTTGTAAGAAATGTAATATGACGCCATAAGAATATAATGATTACTTCTGCAATTTATATTTTTAGTTTTCCAATTCTGATCTTGACAACACCATAAGAATATCATGATTACTTTTGCAATTTCTATTTTTAGCTTTCCAATTTGACCTTGAGAGGACGAGTGACCTTGAAGCGAGGGGCGCGTACGTGCACGACGATAAAACTCACTTGACCTCGTAATGTAAATCCTATGCAAAGTGGATTAGAACCCCGCCTATATGACTACTCATAGGTAAATGCTTATAACTCATTTATAAAATGTAATTTCAAACAAATACGTTATACAAAACTGCCTGAGAACGATAATTAAAGCGATAAACACAAAAAACGATTTTTCCAAGTGAGTCCAAACTTTTGGCAGGGCAGTATATATATATATATATATATATATATATATATATATATATATATATATATATATATATATAATAAGATTCCGAGTGAAAAGCGGTTATTAATAACACGGACTCTCCGAATTTAACTGTTTCTATTGCATTAGAACAATAAAAAAACCATTAACTTGTAGTATTTGTAGTGCCAACCACTATCATCCAAGTTGTGTGGAAACAGTCCATGCTCTTACTGCACAAAATACAATTATTTGCAAAGTTTGTCAGAAAATGAGAACATGGATGAGGTGTGGGTAACCATATTACTAAAAGCCATAATTAAAGAAAAAGATGTCATTAAGGTATTATTAGACAAGAGAAGTTTACTGGAAGATAATATTACGCTTATTAATGAGGTGAATATTTTTAAAACAGGTAATGAAGTCAATAAAGCACATGCTAGACCACAGTACCCAAATTCTAAATTTAATGTGGAAAATAAAACTCAAGGTAATAGCTTTATCACTCCAGCTCAAATGGCTGAGGCGATAAAGATTGTAAACACACGAGGGGTCAATGAAATAAATGAAGATGTTATAAAAATGAGTAAAATAGATAATCAGGTAATACCACTAATAATTGACACTAAGGATAAGGAAATAACCAGATCAAAATCATCTACTAATTTAGCTATATTAGACAGTGTTACTGTTTAGGAAGTGCAAGATAAGACGGAATGAGAGTGGACTACAGTTTCTAGGCAGAAAAAATATAAATAATAAGAAGCTATCAGGCATAAAAGGCTCCTATATCGAAAGTTCCTTGAAGACTGCCATAAGATTAAGTCATTTATATGTACGTGGTCTGGATGTTGGTTGCACAGAGGAAATATTATCTCAATATCTCAAATCAAAAATTATAAACTCAGCAAAATGTTTGAAAATTAATTCCAAACATCCCGATGAATATTCATAAAATTTCTGTAAACACAACGAAATTAGAAAATGGAAAAGATCCAGATATATGGCCAGTAGGAGTGGTAGTGAACTGTTTTTTATGTTTCGTCAGAATACAATAAAAACAGTTTAACATATAATGAGTTTTCAATATTTCATTTAAATATTCAGTGTCTCCATAATAAAATCTTGGAATTAGAAGCATTCTTGTGTACAGTGCGAATTCAATTTAAAGTTATATGTATAATTGAACATTGGATGCAGTCAAATGAATTAGTTATGGGTTTGAAAGTCAATAATTAGATACTTGCTAGTTACTATTCACGAAGTACGATGTATCAGGTAGTTATGCTGCTTCTTATTCACAGTGACTTTGTGTTTAAAACTTTAAATACATTAACAAATTATCAATTGAGTTTCATTGTGAACTGACTGCTGTCATTTGCCTTAATGTAATTGTGGCTCTCCCGATGTAGCTTTTGATACGTTTCTAAATAATATTAATGATTTATTGTATGAGTTGGCATATTCTAGCAATCTCATAATAACGGGTGATTTTAATGTGAACTTCAATAATTCATTAGAAAAAAATGCAATTAATGTTTGCGACCTTTCGGTATCATGGATATTCGCAAAAAAATTTTGAGGCAACTAGATTTCACAATTGTTTTGATAATACATTTATTAACTGCGGTTTGGATAAGTGTAATTCTAAGATATACCCACGATACTATGATATCATTTTGGTCAAGCACTAACTATTAATTACTATCTGAATGCTACTTGTAACACAAAATTGACTAAGAATACGTATAGACCAATTACAAAAAGGGGATGTATCACGTTTTTTAAGTGTAGTAAATTGGGATTTTTTGAATATTACCAACCTTTGTTATTCGAAAAGTTCGAAATATTTTTTGATTATTTTATGGAGGCTTTTTTGATAGCGTTTCCGGAAGAAAATGTCAAAGTTCGTGTTAGTGATAGCAATATAAATTGGTTTAATAATAGTTTGCGCGAGAAACGCAATCTGTTAGCTTGTGTTGATATCATGTACCGTAATGAAAAGTCTAATGATCTAAAATAAATTATTTTCGGAGAGGTTACAGAGAGGCTATCAGAAATGCTAAACGTACTAAATGCAGTGAAAGCGGCGTGGAGGATTATAAATTCCAGAAATTCTCATTCATGAACATACTTTTAGTGATTATTTTATTTAGTCTATAGTGAGTCTCAAAATTCTTGTGTTGCAAGTCTTGATCCGATAGATACTTGTCATGCGTACATTAAACTTAGTACAGATATAGTGTTTAAATTTCATCCCATATCTCCAGGGGAAATGAAAGAAATTGTTAATTCTTAAAAAAATAGTTGCACTACGGATATTTACGGATTGATTACTAGGGTAATAAGCAAAATTGTAGGGTGTTAATTGCATCTCTCACAAAATTAGTTAACTTACCTTTTCAATCTGGATATCGAAAAAATCAGAGTACTTCGGGCGCAGTCACTTATTTCACGAATTATATTCTGTAATGTTTCGAAAGAGGAGATTATGCTATGTCAATCTTTTTGGATTTATCACGAACATTCGATTGTCTTTCACACGATATTTTAGTAGGCAAATTAAGATATGCTTATAATTTTGACCAAATTAGTTGTGATTTAATTTGATCCTATTTACAATATAGACAGCAAGCGGTAAAAATTAATAATAAATTATCAAATTTCAAAATGGCTATCTCGGGAGTTCCTCAAGGTTCCATTTTAGGACCTCTTATTTTATTAATATTTTTCAATGATTTCCCATACTATTTGTCAATAAAAACTGAGTGTCTTTTGTATGCAGATGACACTACATTACTTATAAGTAACAACAGGTACAGCGTACAGGGAGAAGTACTATCCGATTCAAACAAAGCAATGAGTTTGGCTCAAAAATGGTATATATCCAATAGGTTACATTTGAACCAAAATAAAACGGTTCAAATGGTTGTCAATGAAAATTTTTAATTTTGTGAATCCAGATCACGTGAAATTTCTTGGACTTCGGGTAGACCCTAAAATAAACTTTGCAGAACATACAAACTCTTTTGCCAAAGTACTTTGTAGCAATATATCTTTGACGCCGACTTGCTCAAAACATCTCAAGTTATACCTTAAAGTTTGATTATTATGCATTTATATAATGTCATTTATGTTATTGCAATATTGCTTGGGGCAATTGTTCAAACACTACCTTTTCTCTTCAGCGCCGCGCTGCGTATCTTAGGAGGCCTTGGAGACTGAGAAAACTGCAAACAAATTTTTCATCATCATCAAATTCTGACCATCTCTTGCATCTATATATTAAATTGTATAATGGACGCGAAAACAGTATCTCATGAACTGAATGTAAGAGCTGACGTGCACAGTTATGATACACGGAACTGTAAGGATTTATGTAGGAGTTTCTTCAGGTTGACTAAAACGCATAAAAGTCACGTAAACCTATCTGTTAAGTTTTTTAATTTGTTGCCTTCTGATATAAGAAAGTTAGATTATAATATATTAATATCTAGTAAAAATTTTTTTAATAAAACAAGCATTTTACAGTATTGTTGAATTTGAGAACTGTAGTATTAATATAATTTAGATGCCTATGTGTGACTTCTATTTATGTGGATTTTATCAAAACCGCCATTGTTCCTGTCGTTTCAAACAAAAAGAATATTAACTCAATAAAATTAAATTATTTTCGTTCGCTTAAATCATTCCAAATTTAAACAAGCTGTCACTGTGTGTAGAAATAGTAGGAGGATATTCTTAGTTTTGTCGTTGAAAATTTAGGTACATTAGGTTATCAAGCTTGGACACCCTGATTTCGTTATGATTTTTTTGAATATTTGGCAATGTTTAGTTTTAAATGAATTGGTGCTAGATATATCTATTGAGTTTTTTGTGAAAGCGTATATTTTTTTTGTTTTGTTTGTAAATAGATTCAAGCTTTAAAATTACGGTTGTGTTTGCCGCGTAGTACAGGAATAATTGTTTACACGTATTGATGAGCTTAGTGTAATAAAGCGTATATTTGCCGATTCAGAATGTAATATTATAAATAGACATCTGTGGGTTTTATAATATGTTCAATTAGAGTTGATTTTCCAAAGTTTAGTGGCGAAGAAAACAAATCAGGTTACAATTTTTTTCCGTGATAGCTTGATGGTGCAAGTTTCCGCTATTAACGTGTTTTATAGGTCGTGTTCATGAAAATTTTCACTTTCAAGGAAAGAGGGCAGTTGCTGATTGATGACTTTTTCCATGACTTTATACAAAATGGAAATGATGGCAATTGCTCGGTAGTTCGAGGGATTGGTCTTATCGTCTTTTTTGGGAATGGATTGAACGTTTGGTAACTTCTATGATAAAAGAAGTTTCCCATAAGACATAGAGATTGAATAGAGTTTAGATAATATTGGTACTAGTTCGGGAGAACATTTCCTTAAGGCAATAGCTGGGATGCCCTCTGGGCCAATCGCCTTATTGAGATCAAGCCTACTGATACCGAAAATGAAATCGTTTCATAGCGTACGAAGAAGAGTTGACTACGGGCACATCTTTTCCAGAATCATTGAGACACGAGTTTTCTGAAAATAAATCCACAAAAACATTGGCTTGGTTTACAGAATCAGGTTTTGATTTGAATAAAAGAGCACGTGCCGTCTATCTTGGGACCTAGTTCAAGGCTTCATTCATTTAAAATTGAAAGTCAGTTGGCGCCTTTGCGACATTTAATTACGGATTACTGCAGATTCAGTGAAAACCGTGTGTATACATATAACCCGTTTCATTGAATTCAGTGGAAACCGTGTGTATACATGTAACCCGTTTCGATTTTCTTGAGTTACTTAATAAAAACATCTAATTGACCTTGATATACAGTCGTTATTTTGACCTATTGCCTCACACTAATTCGAATACGAGCTCAATGTCCCTTGACGTTCAAATACCTGCTTATCCGCATTTTCTATTTTAAGCACCTGATTAGTAACAACAGTAAAACAATCCTCTTATATTTCTATTTATCTCGCATTGTCATGGATACTACGTCAAAATGATCTTTCGTTTAATTTTGTAAAATTTAACTACACCACTAAGCATTTAAGGGAAATGTTCATACAAAGATTGGATAATTTGTTAAGTAATATCTGCTTTGTCACTATCCTATTTTATTATTTAACCATAAAGTAGAAACATAGAACGCCTTTTTCTGTTAGTTCTTGTATTTTTTAAGACGCCACCTATAAAGGTTTCGTCATTGAGTAAATTACTCAATGGTTTCGTTTAGTAACAACGTTCCACTTCATTAAGTACACCTAGATTTATGGTGCGTCCCCGAAGCACCAGTTCAGAAGGCAATTTTAAGTTAAAAGTTATAGAATAAGCATTTTATTTTATTTTTTTGTGATTAATACTGTAATACATGTATTTAACCATTAGAATACCTACAAGCGGAACCTACGAATTTGCTGTCCGCCCATTAAGGGTATAAATTCAAAAATTTTATTATTTCAATATAAAATTATAAAGTATTGAACTCAATAAAATTTATTGCATTTATTGCAAGGGCATGGGTATAGATTTACCTGCGCAGGCTGCAACTGTACTCAGCAGGTATCATTCCGTCGCAGTTCACTGAACTATAATTTCGCTTAGGAAATACTATTTCACGAAAAACCGATTTTAGGTATACCTGTTACAAGTGATTCATAGACAACACAGTTGTTCGGTAGTAGTTGAGATATAGTGGTTTTATTAATAACAAAATGCTAGGATACTTAACCAATAAAATATTAGCATTTACATAACCCGGGCTTCTGAGACCCGTTATATAGAATCACGTATAGTCAGAATAGGAACATAGTTATTGAAGTAAAACTTTATTTATTTACACATATACTTTACAAAGGTGACGTTAAGTATGAAAATAGTGAACATCTTAATACTATGCTCATTACCGATATTATTTTTACAACTAATACATATCATCGTGCTTTTACGATCAATATTTGCGGGTCACGCTGATCATCACTTTCTCTTAATTTTTGCACTTGTTTGAGCGCATAGCGGATCAGAGATACCAATAAATCTGCTTAGACACTCCCGGACACTATGCCGTAGTATGTAGTAGATCTTCTCAGCATATGTGGTATCGCTAGTTCCTTTGCTAAATTTTTCAAAAACAATCTGCGTTTGTGAGTCACTCCTATGTTATAGTTTAGATGTTCCTTCGCAAAGACTACATATGCGTTGAGTGCTGAAACATCCATGATATTGAAGAAACATGTCATGGGCCATCGTTTACGTTGCCGTTTGCACGTGTGTCCATACCATTTGTTCCATAAAGTCAATACCGCCCTTTGTTTTATTATCATGAGTGATTATTTCAGGCTTCCTCTCAGCGTCATCATTGATAGATGCGTCGTGGTGCATGGTGCTTAGTAAAATTACGCATTTGTTCTTTTACGTGCGTAACTTACCAGATACATGTTATTTCGAAAGCAAAACAATGAAGAGTAGAATACACGATCTTTTGAGGCTTACAACAGTAATACTTTTATCCAACAGATAAATTGCTAGCGGAACACTAGTGAAGAAGTTGTCTATGGTGAGAATGAGCCCAGAATCATGAATTCCACGCTCAAGAGTTTGTACTATCTCAAGCCCCAAGCTTTTACGTAGAGGTCCTCCGGGTTGGAGACCAACACAAACTAAACCATCCAGAGCATAACTACACATAACACACATCCAAAATACTTTAAGTCTATATGTACCGGTTTACTTGGCATATGTCGAACTAATCTGCATCTACCTCTAAATCCAACGAGTGGTTCATCAATAGTTATACTAGTATCCGGTATGACACAGGTTTTGCATTTCGGAAGCAATAAATCCTAAACGTACGACACCATTGCTATCTTATCGGTTTCCAAAGGCGCATCCCAGGTTCTCTAACGAATCTTCGTATTTCTTCAAAGCGAAATATGGACATTGCGGCTCGGTGTAGAGGATTGGCAAATTAACTACAAAATACTACTCCCACAGGAACATCCCAGATTCTGTCAACTTCCGCATAAATAAGTAAACCACAGAATGCAAAAAATTAGTCAACAGTTACATCTTTCCACGGTTTTCCTTTTGCTCCGTAAACACGTCTCTCCTCTAAATTAGTACAGTTCAAAATTTCTTGTACCTGGTGGACCAATAAGCCGATCCTCCGGAACTGTTTATCGTACAGCTTTGGGAAAAAATTTTCTTTAGTAAAAACGGCCAAGGGAAATCGCTGGAAATAACTTTCAAGTTTCTAGCTTTACCGCTAGAGGGCATAATCTTTATAGAAACACTTAAAAATAATTTGTTTATAAAATATGTCCAATCATAGTAGGTACTAAATAGATAAATTAGAATGATGCATAATTTCTGCATAAATTTTGTTAAATACTTGTTTCTCTATTTTTTCAAATAAAGGGTGGGGGAGAGTGGGAATGTTTATATGAATAAATGCCTATAACTTTGGTTTGGATCAACTCATTTTAACGAAATTATTCTCATTCGAAAGGGCGTAGATGAACAAATTACATTTACTACAAAACAATTGCATTTAGTTTTAGTTGTCGTAGATAGAGGGCACTTTCGAATTAAAAAAATTAAAATTTGTCTATGTTAAAATTTTTAAATGGAAACACCTAAGTATTGCAAATTACAACAGAAACTGAATTAAATTCGTAACAAAATGGCGCAAAACCGCATATCGATATCTCTTGTCTAACTCGAGATATAAGTAAAAACGCGTAAACATACGTAAATAGTATTGGCTCACTCTGTACTATAATTTTAAATAACAAAATATATGAAAAGAAAATCACACACATAAAAACTTAATGTCCAATTAAATGTTCAAAATGTTTTCCATCATTGTTCACACAAAGACGTAATCTATCGCGGGTAGACATAGTATTTGTTGCGTTTCTATTCATGTCTCGTGGTTGGTCGAGTTTGAAGGACTAACTTCTTCAATCTCCCCCATAGATAAAAGTATAGACATGTCTGGAGATCTAGCTGGCCATGGAAATATACTTCCCCTTCCAATCCATTTATATGGATATCTTAAATTCAAATAATCTCTTACTCGCCTGGAAAAGTGCGCAGGACACCCATCATGCTGAAATATCAGATCTCTTCTTGTTTGTAAGGAAATGTCTCCTAATAAAATAGGCAATTCATTTTCCAAAAAATTTAAATATGTATCGCCATTTAAAGTTTTTTCAAACAAATATGGTCCTATGATTTTTCCATCAACTATACCACACCAAACATTAAGACTCCATCTACCTTGAAGCTGCACTTTGTCCATCCAGTGCGGATTTTTTTCAGCCCATTAATGCATATTATGCGGATTAACACCACCCACACTACTAAAGGTGGCTTCGACTGTCCACAAAATATTTGATATGATATGCGGTTATTCTTGCAGCATACCTAACATGCAATTGCAGTAATCAACCCTTGCATCGAAATCCCTTTCGTGTAAAGCTTGGTGGAGAACTACATGATAAGGATGCAGTCTAAAAAACATAGAAAAACAAATATTTTGAAGGAATGGACGAAATGATTAAAGTACCATGTAGCCATCTTTATCGCAATATGAAAATAAAATAGCTGAATCTAAAATTGAAAGAGGATTACAATTTTCAAACTGAAAGGAGCAGTTCATAATATTATAAGAAAGCTACGTGTTATACTTTAAATCCTTCGAACGGCAGTTTTTGGTATGTTTAATTCTATAGAAGTTTGACGACTACCTATATGTGAATTCTGTTGAACTAAAGCAAGAACATTGATTACATTCTCTTCGGTCACACCTACACCACGTCGTTTATAACAAGGGCGATGAAAGATACCAGTTTCTCTTAATCTACTTGCCTTTCTTTTAAACACTTCTTTGCCATAATGCCTCCTGTCAGGATATCATGGCATATATACGTGAGGCAATAGCGACATTTTGATGGTATTCGAAACAAACTCCAATCATATCATACAGTTCGGCATTTGATATACTCATTATGAATTAATGCTGATTATTTACTGATATTAGTAATATTAATATCTAATTAAGACAAGGTATATTCGAGTTATATGCTAACACTTCTTAAAAGGATCGCAATATTTTGACTACTGTCAATAAATAAACAATTTGAAACCCCTGTCAACTTTATTTCGCAGCCTTCTTAGTTTAACAAATTCTGAAAATACTGATATATTTTGTTATTTTAAATTACAATACAGAGTGAGCCAGTACTAGTTACGTATATTTACGCGTTTTTACTTATATCTCGAGTTAGACAACAGATATCTACATGCGGTGTGCGCCATTTTGTTACGAATTTAATCAGTTTCCGTTGTAATTTACAACACTTAGGTGTTTCCACTTAGAAACGTTAATATAGACAAATTTTAATTTTCTTTAATTCGAACGTGCCCTCTATCTACGCCAATTAAAACTAAATGCAATTATTTTATAGTAGAACTAATTGGTTCATCTACGCCCTTTCCAATGAGAAGAATTTCGTTAAAATCGGTTGATCCAAACCAAAGTTATAGGCATTTATTCATACAAACATTCCCACTCTCCCCCACCCGTTATTAGAAAAAATAGAGAAAAAAGTATTTAATAAAATTTGTGCAAAAATTGTCCATCATTCAAATTTACTTATTTAATACATATTATGATTGGACATATTTTATAAAAAAAATGTTTTTAAATTTTTCAATAAAGATAATGTCCTCTAGCGGTAAAGTAAACTTGAAAGTTATTTCCAGCGATTTCCCTTGGCCGTCATTACTAAGGAAATTTTTTTTCCCAAAGCTGTACGATAAACAGTCTCTGAGATATAGCCAGAGAATCGGCATATTGGTCCACCCGGTACAATAACTAGAGTTACAAATAACTGAAACGCTTCGTTTGGTGTTGCAGCCATATGTTTTCTTGCTAGTCATAGCGCACGCCTAATAATGGTGTGTGGTAGAATTTTATTTTTTGTTGGAGGTTCCAAACTCCAATCCAAACCACTTGGAGCCATGTAACCACCTTTGAAGAATTACCAATATCGTCAACGTCATCCACTAAATTATCGTCAACATCATCAGAACTTGATCCAGAATGTTTGTCAGGAACCAGTTTCTTCTTCTGACACATCACTCTCTTCAGAAGCCAGATCATGACTTTCAGCTGTCCACTGCGACACTGTTTCTTCATAGGCACGGTCACCAAATCTCACGCTTTTCACATTGTTTTTTGACGCCATCATCATATGTGTTTCACAAGTTCACTCAATGCATCTCTTATTATAACTGAATGAAAATCAGCTGCCCCTAGTTTTATGCATCCTGCAGTAATGCAGGTTTCAACTTGTACAGACACGTACAATTCCGCGCATCAGTGCTTGACAAATTATAATAACTATCAGCCTTGAAACTGGTTTTATAGGAACTAGTTGTACACGGGCTTCAGAGGCCTGGTTTATGTAAATACGGGATACCAATGGAAAAGATATATTTTTCGATTTATAAATACACTTGAATGTTTTTTGAAGCAAATGTGTGTTGACTGAAGACGTGTTTCAAGCCGATTGAAATTATTTTAAACAAATTATGAGTAACTAAAACCTCGCTGGGCCTGAGAGACCCGGTTTATGTATCCTAGGTTAAAAGGCCACACATCATAGGAACATACATGTTGAAATTTTGATTGTCTGATAACTCTTGCTCTCAATCAAATTGAGTACTGAAATTTTAGCGACTTGAAAAGATACAGCTGATATCCGAAAGGAAATAAAACTTCTTCGTTCACGACAAGTATTTTATTTGCCATTTAAAAAACAGCTAACGTTGGTTTGGTGTACACTATCTTATGGGTACTTAATCGTATATTTCTTATTTATCCTTTACACAGATCTAACCGTTTTGATAACAATTATAGTTATCATCCTCTGTAAATGATACTAGTTTTGAAAATTAATTAAGTTGTCAATATAAATTTATGTAATATTAACACGCAAATATAAGCCTGCTATTAACACAACAGTGTGATAAACTATGTCAGCTATGGAATTTAATTTTATTAGAAAAGAATACCTAGATTTTTAATAAATTACATATAAGCTGCATTGAAGTTGACAAGTCAGAACACCATCTAACGGACGAAAGCTAACAATGAAAAATCTTATATTCAATGAAAAAATTTAACAAAATTTAATCCAGTTATAATGTAAGCGTAAAGTTCTATTTTCATTTTCATGTTCCATAAATTTATATTGACAGGTCAATTTTAAAAACATAATTATTCACTGAGGACGCTATCTGTCATTGTTTTAGGAACGTTTCAATTTGTACAAAAGATAAAGCATACACGATTTGGTACCGAAAAGATAAGTATTTTCATTAAGTGTTTAGTCTTTGATGAATTATTACAACAAACTACGTTTGAGTGTAATAGATTTTGTGTGTAACTTTACTAGCGGACCTGCTCACCTGTCCACATCACATCATTATCGATGAATTTACAACTTAGAAATGAAGAGCATTATGATATAGCTTTGCACGAGTGCCCACACTATGTGCTCTATATTTCATGTTTAAAGACTTTAACATAAAACTTGATAGATTAATAACGTAATAAAAGCGAATTAGAAGAGCACGTTTCTCTTTATGAAGGAAACACTACTGCTAAACTAACAATTAGTAACCAAAATTACACAATAAGGGTAATAATGTTAAGTGACAGTTTTTTTCTCTCACTTTGATTCAGATAAACATAAATGAAAAACAAAAACCAGTAATATACAAGTGCCGTGCAGAATTTTTAATAAACAGTAAATGACAAATAAAGTTTATTTTTATAAAATAAAACTGTTTTGAAGCTCAATAGACAGTTTTGATTTATCCGTACTTTGAATAGTCATTGTTTGTATCGATTGGGCTCATACGCGCTTAACCCACGACACGTATTATTGGAATCGCATTTTTCATTAAAAAAAAAACAGTTTTTGAGGTACTATTTTTATCAATATAATAACTGGAAAATTCTGTCTATATAATAAAAATTATATTCTATTTTGTGAAAAAGCACATACGCGCCCCTAAATGTGCGATAAAACAATTTCCGTACAATATCTACAATAGATTTTGAACGCGTCACTGATCAATATTAAAGTTGACAGAGCTACCCTTGTAAACATTTGGAAAATCACAATTGATTTTAATGTACATACTTATCCTGATTAGAGTACTTTATGCGGTAATGCGTTTCTTTTTTTAACTCTAATAGTGATTGTATACGGCAACGTAAAGCATCAACTGTATCTAAAGCTACACAAAATTCCGAACAACGTAAATATTACTACCCATTACATCGGTATTATACTTGACATTTTAGTAGAAATTGATTTCTTTTTATATAATTAGGTAATAATGTTTACTATAAAATGAAATCAATATTATTTTGAAACCGGATTGATTTTCGTGGATATAGTGTACTTGAATAACCTTTGAACAAATTGGATTAGGTTTCTCTTTTTAATAGTGGCGGTTGGTCCTAAACGTCTGTGGGGCTCAAATTCTACAACCAGAACAATAAAAAATTATTAAACGTATGTAAAAATGTGATACAGTAGTATAATACATTTTAGTAAAATTCAATAAATAGTAATACCTTTTATATTTCGAATGTATGTGATTATATTTTATTATTTTCGTCATAAACACTTATTTAACTATAAAATTGTGAGCAGAAATGTTTTATTGAATTTGGTTGGAGAAACGAAAATTCGTCTGAGAGCGTACCGGATCACGAGTAGTGTAATTTTACGTTACCTGAGGGCTCTAACGACTTGGACCTCGGGTACTTAACTGTTATTCCATTGTAACAATTAATTTTTTTTATCATAGTATAAAAAAAGGATACGTTCTTACTATCTAATACTAAATAACGCCAAACCCAAGAATAAAGTTGCAAAAACAAATCTAAGACATACCAAAACCCTCTTCCTCGTGTAAACTGTCTAAATAACACCTTTATTATTTAAGTAACGCTTTATTTGGGAAAAAATGGTGTAATTACTTATATATTCGCAAGTTTACAGGCAGATTCTCTGTCCTTCGGCAGGCATAATAACATAGTGACAAACATTGACAGGTAACGACAAAATGACAAATACTAATAAAGTAACTAGAGAATTAAAATAAATCACTGTTGTGGACGGTAAAACTTTCAGTTATTGAAAATAGATACCCAGGTATCGGACAGTTCATATCCATTATCCCTGTTCAACTTGTTAGGCTGTTTCAGAATTTCAATAGCTTGCCGAGTCTTCCTTGAATAGCAATTCTTATCATCTTATCATTAGACTTCTTGAGTTTTCAAATTTTATATTGTGCGGAGTATTTAAGGCATGTTGCGCAATTGCTGATTTAGTAGGATGAAGTAAAAGTCAGTGTCTTTTATGTTCTATTAACCTGGTGTTAATGTTTCTTCCAGTTTCACCAATGCAGACTTTACTACAAGAGCATGGTACTTCGTAAACACCACATGTATGTAATGTTATTTGGTCCTAGGTATAATTCAGAAGATTTCTAATTTTAATACTGCTTTTGTAAGCTTCTTTTATGTTATGCTTTTGTGATATTCTACCAATTTTATTCGTTGTGTTTGCAAGGCAAGGTAAAATAGCAAACTCATTTCAAGTTGCAGATTTATCATCCGTAGTCTCGGTTGAAATGCGTTTTTAATTTGCTGTTTGTGGAAGCCATTACTTAGGAAGACCCTTTCCAGATGGTTTGATTCATGTTGTGGTTGGCTGGATCACATATTTTTATGGCACTGTTGTACAAAGTTCATAACGTAAAGTTCTACGCTAGATGATGGTGTGATGAAGCATTAATACAATGGTCTGTATGAGTTGGCTTACGACATTGGAAATGTGTTAGGCTTCCATCTGGTTTTCCTTCAATTACAACATCAAGTAATGGAAGATAACGATCTTTTTCTTTTTCTATTGTAAATTTAATGTTTGCATGTTAATTGTTTAAATGGTTTAGGAACACCATTAATTTGTTCTTCGAAATGTTCCATAGAATGATTTACAATTGATGGTGAAATTGAAGATCCCGTAGCCACTCCATCTAACTGTTGATGACACTCACCATTAAATAAGAAGAATGGTATAAACAATGTTTAAATAACTTGATCTAGTTGTGGTTGGAAGGTCGTTCTAACAGTCGTAAGGTGTCATTTATTGATACTTTTGTGAACAAGCAATCCACGTGAAAACTAAATTAACAAATCATCTAGGGTTAATGTTAGTTGGCTAATCAATTCAATAAAATGGTCCGTATTCTTTGTAAAGGAATTACTCGAACCAATGAAACGCCGTAAATGTTAGTTGGCTAATCAATTCAATAAAATGGTCCGTATTCTTTGTAAAGGAATTACTCGAACCAATGAAACGCCGTAGTAGAGTATCTTTAGATAATGCGTAGGTTTTTGAGTTTATGTTAATTAGTCGACGTGGAGCATATGATTCGCGTATTTTTGGCAATCCATAAAATCTTGGTATTGTAGGATCTTGTGGTGTTAGGTTCTTAATTACTTCAGCAGATACGTGTGATTCCTTTAACAATTTTCTAGTTAATAATTTGAACTTATTCAAATTCAGTTTTATCTATTAAAACTGTAGCTCGTCCTTTACCTGCTGGTAATTGTTTTAAGGCTTCATAATCAGCACAAGCGGTCACCTATACATGTGTATGACTCGTTGCCCTAATGCATAAGAAATAAAATTTAAATGACGAACGTTTGAGATGTAACTGCTACCTACATCTGGGGAATGTTATCACTTAAATGTTTTACCACAACTACATATAAATTTCAAACCAATACATATGAAGCTACAGATATTTTTCATTCTACAAAGAAGTTTTGCTTTAAATTATTAGTGTTTACTCCGTTCATTCTTGATATGTGCCATTGAATTTTCAATGTACATAGCTATAACATGCAGACTGAATTGTGTTGGAGAGCGAGATTGCGATTTTAATCGTTTATTACGTAACATCATGAATCTGTAAATAGTTATTTGTATTACAAGTCCAGAAAATGGTGTTTGCCAGTACTCGCAAACCATTTTATGGCAAAGTTATACACATGACTCTTTGTACCGACGTCAAAAATTGTTATTAAAATGAATAAACAAAATTGTTGTACTTTTTAAAATTTCATACCTGTTGAAACTATGTTGGCAATACTGACAACTGACAGTAAACCAATATAACTTAAAAATTACAATTGAATCGGTTATTGTTAAAAGGAACTAAGTCACATTTTTACGTATTTAGCTTTAATACATGACACGAAAGTTTGAAGACATTCTTTTCGTTTGGTGTAAGAAGAAACCGTCTACCCATATTCATTGTGTACTATTTTGAGCGATAATTATCGATATTTACTGTTAAAAGGAACCAAGTCACGGACTTAGTTCCTTTTACAAATAAAGTGTCTGGTGCATGGCAACCTAGCGGAAACTGAACCCCCGTCAAAGTAACCTCAAATGTTAATAATAGATTGTGCTTTGACTTGTAATAGTTTGTTTAGATAAAGTGTTTTTTGATACCTGTTTAATAAATAATTATTCACCAAAAATAATAACATTAATATTAGGCAGGTAATAGTGTTAGTTATTACCTACTATGAATGAAAATTATTGAAGAGGAACCACACTCAAAGCGTCGTAAAGGAATGCGAAACGATGTCACTTATAAAAGAAATGTAATAAGAAGATCACGAGTAAAACGACTAGAACACAAAAACCACAAAGGCTTAAGTTCTAAAAGCATTGGACAACCATGCAGGTAAGATCATAAAAATATATCAAGAACTTAGACATTATAGCTTCAGTAAATTATTGCAGGTGCCCTATGAGTGTATTAATAAGCTTACTGACGAAAAAACTTTAAATTTGAATAAATTGTACCAACGTGAAGCAAAAGATGAGCACCTGAAAGGTTTGATTGAGAGAATTTGAAATTCAACGTATTCGTGAACACATAGCAGCATTTCCTGTTAAGGATTCCCATTATTCTAACCGAGACTTCTATTACTTGGATTCCAGGCTAAACATGAAAATAATGTACGAATTATTTATGGGAAAACATCCAAATTCTAAAGTAAAATACTCATATTACATAAAATACTTCAACGAGCATTTCACATTACACTTCGGCCGGCCGCAAGTTGATACATGTATCACCTGCGAATCATTAAATTTAAAGATGCAAAGCACCTCATTAGGTGAGGCTGCTAAAAAATCAGCTGAAGCGGAGTTAGCAGTACATAAGAGGAGGGCTAAACAATTTTATAATATTTTAAGCAAAAGCACTGATGGATGCCAAAAACAAGATAGTACTATTACGGGCATCGCCTTTGATTTTATGCAGAATGTACATTTGCCGGAATTACCTATACAAGACCTCTTTTATGCAGTACAACTCAATGTTAATGTTTTTTGCACACACAACCTTGGGTCTGGTAAATCGTTTTATTATATTTATCATGAAGGTCAGGCTAACAAAGGCCCTGATGAGGTGTGCTCCTTTCTACTTGACTACATCAGTAACGTTGTAGACCCAAAATCAAAAGAATTACGATTATTCTGTGACAACTGCCCAGGGCACAATAAGAATCAGCCACTCATCAGAATGTGTATGGCTCTTGTAGAGACCAAGCGGTTTGATAAAATTCTACATTACTATCCATTACGAGGACACTGGCTCGTTCCTTGTGGCCGAGATTTTGGAGTTACAAAGCGCAAATTACGGAAGTTTGATAGAATTCTTTCTCTACATGAGTGCACGGAAATAATAATACAAGCAAGTACGAAACGAAATTTCACAGTGAAGGAAGACAACACAGAAGTGATTTTAAATTTTAAAGACTGCTGGTCAACTTATTATAAAAAAACAATTTGTTTATGGAATCCAAATCCGATAGGAAGACCAATAAAGCTGATTTCACAATTTCCAAGTTTAATTATTTTGAGCATGATTCAAAGACACCAGGAATCGCTAAAGCATCTGAATTTATAAACAATATTTTTATGGTGAACACGTTTGTTTTGAGTAATCCGAAGAAGAAACCAAATATTATAGAAATGCCTTCAACAAAAGCCTATCCAGAAGACCGAGTGCCGATTTTACCTTAAAAAATAAGGTATATGCAAAATTTAGTGGCGTATGTGCCAGAAGAGTATCAAGATTTTTATTATCATATAATAAACACATGGCCACTGAAGCTGTGCCTACATAAATAATAACTGTGACTGTGACTACTGTATTCACAAAAAGTAAACTAGTTTTGTAAAAAAAAAGATTTACCTCGTTCGTTATTAAAAGGACCAATTTTTTTTTTCGCATTTAAAATAATAAAGCCATGTGATTTTCTTCTGTGTTTTTTATTTTAACCAACATTCTGAGCATAAAGGAAAATATACATAAGCACAACATTTACATTTTAAACTACCTTTCATTTTAAAACTGTTGTTGTTGATTATCTCAAAACTCTTGAATGTGACTTAGTTCCTTTTAACAATAAAAGCTATTCAATTGCTAAATGTTGTAGCAACCTTACCAATTTGTTGATGTTATAACAATTTATAGATCTAACTTGTAGTTTCTAAGGAACTAATACGGACATAATAACAGATACGTCCACATACATGGTAACGCGATTAGGCTTTGTCTTCTATCAAAGGTCGATTATGTCGAATATTCATTCAGTTCTGTCACGGATACCAATTGTAATTTAGTATTATTTTTGCCAGCCTAAGCCGGAAAACGCACAGTTTCCGGACGATTTTGCGGTCTGCATATGCCCATAACAGAACTAAGGCACAAAAAATGTATTCACTTAACACTTACTATTTTTCTTACCTACAAAAATGAAGTATAGATTTGTTGCAGTTTTGAAAAAAGAGCTATTTTTATATAATATAACGTAAACAAAAAATCACATATAAAGGGATATAACGTAAAATCAAGCAGACAGGTATATGAAGAATTTCGGACAAACGTTTTAAAATTTTTCTATATTCAACATGGCCGATTTATATTTTCAGTTTTATTCTTTTTAAAAACTACGAAAGTATGAAACGCACATTTTTTAAACACATCATTTCTTATACGCAATTATTTCAATAAATTACGTAAATGTTTCGTATTTATAAAGAAGTCCCTTTTTTGTCCCGTTTCTAACGTTTCATTGTTTAGAAGGAATTAATCAAAGTCTAGAAAGTACGAAAAAGATAAGACTCAATAGGATGACGTCACAAGTTTTAAAATTTACAAGCCTCTTCTAACACTTTTGTCGACATAAATAAATAACGCGCGATCCCGCTTATAAAGCAGTATTAAGTGTAAAATCTAGCGTGAAAAGAATTTACTTACAACGGTGCCTTGCACGCGTGGTTAATAAATATACCAGTGCATGTAAATAAATATAGTGTAAACAGCACGTTAGTTAAGTTAAGTGATAATAAATAACTGTTTTTAAATAAATGATCGTTATAGTGTAATGTGTATCTAGGACGCCAGAAAATTGGACAATGCCAAAAAGAAGCCGTTACAATTAACTGAGATTGGCAGGGTGAGTATCCATTTAGTAAAAAGACAACGTCAGATAGTGATGTAAAGTTCCAAAAATATTGTGCACAGTTTTCATACATGGTGGAAAGGCTGGATATTATTCAACACATGTCGACACTTAAAGCATGGGAGGGCAGATATTGCTGTTTCTAGTAGTAGCAGTGTCACCTATTTTCCGTAAGGACACATTTGTACAAAAGCTAGCTGCGATTAAATGTACTTGGTCATACCACGTGATCCACAATAAACCATTTCGTTCTATGCATTGCTTCCAACAAAAATTTGCATGTGCTAGAACCAAATCTGAAAGTATTTTGTGTAATATTTTACAAAAAGAATCATTAAGCTCCATAGAAAATGATCTTGGAACCGTCAATTTTGTAACAATGTATACCGTTGGTTCAAATCACAGGAGCGTAAAATTTGTCCTATACTAGTAAGATATTTTATGAAAGACAAGGGCATTCAAGTAAAACGTGAAAGTTTAAGATCTTCAAATTATATCCGAATATATTATTATAACGGTAGATAATTACGAATTAACAGCAAAAGAAGTGGCAATGTGCGCTGACAGCAAAAACTGCAATTTGGAGGAGAAGAAAGACATGGCCTAAATAACGACTTTCATAAAATTCAACAGTTACTTAAAATATATTTAGTTGGGGTGAACTGTGCTGCTTGTCTACTGACGTCGAAACCATTATTGTAAAAATCTTTGGCTATTTCTACATTTATACCGTTCGAGTTGAATAATTAAAAGAATGTTTTGAGTTTGTTAAAGTTAAATACCAAAAACCAGATGGTTAGCGTTGTTACATTCCATAGAAAAATATTAAAAATGCTCAAAGCGTTACAGAGTTACATCATCTCTCCACAAAAATGTTCCACATTGATCACTAATAGTCTTAAAAACATTTTTTTTTAAGTTTGGCTGTGGTTTCATCACTCACAAGATTCTACATTTCATAAGTGTATGCTGCAAGTGGAATCGGAAAAATCTTTAATGGTAGAAGTATACATGGTTCTATAAAATTTAAAGCAGAAATTAATAGAACGGAGAAATGAAGCTTTTTTGCCAATTCAAGTTAACACTATGCTAGTAGCTTCGGTAAATGAAGAAGAAGACCTAGCCGTAACTTAATTTAAGTCAGTGATCATGTTTTATACTACTTGTGCAGCCTGTTTGGATAAATGGGAGCAACACTAAAGATTTGTAAGCGTTTCGTTGGGTATTTCTAAAAAGACTACCTATGTGGTGAGAAGTTGGAGACTCATTAGCTGTTTTTCAAAAACAACACCCTGATATTCATATAGATGATTCGGAACTTTATTATAAAATTGTGTACATTAAAAAATATACAATCAGTCAAAAGCAAAGGAGCCTAGCTTTTTAACCACTTAAAGAGTGAAGATGTACCACACAACAACACATAAAAAATTGTTCAGATGTGCATGCGCTTATCGGGATGCAGCGCCCACACGGAAAGGAATTTTTCTGATAAGAATAAAATTTGGACCAGCGAAAAAACTAGCTTTACTGTAAGAGCTTTAAAAGGACTCGTAATGACAAAACAAATTTTGAAATAGATTGCCTCGAATTTTTTAGGTATCTCCTAGACCGACCAGGTACTTTACGAATGGTGCGGTGCATTCAATGGAAAAATGCAAATAAGTAACGTTTCGTGTACCATTTTATTAACTATTTAATTTTAAAACCAGAAGTAAAATACAGAATTAAATTAATTAAAAAAAATTTTTTTTTGACAGGATTGTTTTATGACATGGGTCGCCTAAAAATTTACCACTCAGACTCTTCGGGTAATGCGTCTATGTCCCCTATGTCCTTTTACACAAATGGTCACCTTAGTCATACCCAAGTTTAACTGGGAGCGTCTATGGACATAGTGTCATTAAACAGTGCATTAAAATCTTTAAAATTAATTGTAAGAGTCCCCTAATAATAATTACCATGAGCCGTCGCTACTTTTTAAGTACACGTTATGACACTATGTACCGATTTTTTTCTATCAAATAGTGTTAAAAAGAGAAAACATTAAACAGGTTTTCCTTTACGTGTAGTAGGAGATGTAAAATACGCTACGGTACTTACCATCGTCGGAATGTGTTATGGTATGTTTAATTTTTTTTTTTAACATGTTACAGAAAGAAATACATAGTGTTATAGTGTCTACTTAAAAAAAGAACCCTAACCACATTTCAGCAAAGATTATTAAAATGGACTGTATGTGACAATTATGTTATAGAGACAATGAATGTTACGTGCGAAATTAATATAATATTAATGGCACTGAAGTATCTGAATACTATATCAATAATACCATTAAGTGATAAGTATTATGACCTACAGATTTACAACACGAATAACACTAAAATATCGTGAATCGCGAATCTGTTTTAATTTGCATAGAAATTATTACAATAGACGAATGGAAATTAATCTTCAAGTTTTGTATTTGTGCTAGACTTTTAATTTTTGGCTAATAATTTAAGCATAGGTATCTCCCAATTATTCAAATTTAGTTTTAGTAATGGTTGCCTAATAAAGAACGTGACGCGCAAGCCAGTTTCAAAGCTTAGAATATACATAATCTATTTTGGACAAAATGCAGAGATTTTACTAAACAGGCATTATGATCACTAATATCAAATTTTACGGCAGCATTTCACAATTATATCATAAAATCTAGAATGTTTAATTAAAAATTTTTTTTCTAATTTTTATCATTGAAATTTAAGCCTGAAGCAATTTTGAAACAATTTGTGTTATAAACAATGAAATGTTAGGACATTTTCGTTTTCTCTTGTCTGACAATATAATGAACATTTAGAATAGAACATTTGTAGGTGAAGATATGACCAACGACGACGGGTTACTCCTTTACTAATTGTTATAGGGGTTAAATGTAAAATTGTAAGAATTCGTGTTAGTTCGGTGTATGCATCATGCCTGCTATACAGCATTTTCTGTTGAAATGAACAAAATTGTTAATACGTCCTGTGTATGACGGTGACTATATCCACATTTTAGATATTAGACTAAAAATAACTGTATAATAATCATAAATGCAATGACGAGGCATTAGGAAAGATACGCCAACAGACTTGGGAATAGAAATCTGTAATTAAATGGGTTAAACTACAACTTGAAGATACAACTCAGAAGGATGACTTAATGAAGATAACAAAGCTAAATAAAAATGGTGAGACAAGGAAAAATTTGTATCCACCTCATTATTAGGCATAACAGAGCACTTTAGGGTAAACATCAAGGTACTGATTCCAGAATTATCATTGTTGAATCAATTAACAAATATAATTTTATAGTTTGTGACTACGCATTTCGTAAACGGATAGAGTTAATCATTAATACAACCTTCACAACTGCGTTGCGACGAATATATAACTTTCTGCCGTACAAACATTATTCTCTTTAAGCAAGCACTAGGTGTAAAATAAAAACAAACGACTGGGGTCCAAAGTAGGCTAACAATTAGTGCTACAAATAAAAGTTTAGACCGTCATTTGTCAATTAAGATCCCTATACTTAACCTTGATAAGTACAGATTTTTTGAGTAGGCAACTTTATGTCTAGCTGTAAAGAAGTAACGTTCTTAAAAACGTATTACTCAGTCACAAAAATCCATGTGCCTGTATTTATGTAGTATTATTCAGGGAATAATTACTGGTTTATGAAAAAATCAAGTATGTATAAATAACCAATTCGTTTAGTAAAACTTTTAATTGAGTAAGAAGTAGCTTTTTACAATAAATAATAAATATTTTAAAGAGAATAACTAGTTTAGGGAAAATTTTACTTACACTTGATACATGCGTAGCCTTGGTAGTTTTGAGAATGTTTACGTATTTGCAACCGTTTGATTGATGATTGTTTTATAACTGGATTGCATTCGAAAAACTGCGAGAATAAGCGAAATGATGTCGGCCAAAGGTGGCTCAAGGAACCCAAGACGTAAAATAACAATACGTCAGATTTCAAAAATATTATAGGGCAAATGCACGAGACAAAAGACAAGACAAGAAAATTTGAAAACACTTTTGTATCTGCTGTGGCACCAGTTATCATTCAACAGTTTATGAAGAAAAATTGGTCTAGTTAGAACGAAGTTATTCATCAGCTCCTTCTAGCAGTAGTTTCTAGTTCACTGGACTTAACTTTTCCCTCTGTTTTATCTTATGAACACTGTAAACTTTTCCCAAAACCCACACCCAAAAAACCCCCAAAAACACCCACCCCCCCAAAAACCCCCCCCCCCACACACCACCAACCCCACCCAAAACCCCCCAACCCCCAAACCCCCCCCAAAAAAACCCCCCAAAAACAAAAAACCCCCCCCCCCCCCCCTTAAAAAAAAAACCCCCCCCCCACCCAAACCCCCCCCCAAAAAAAACCCCCCCCCCCCAAAAAAACCCCCAAAAAAAAACCCCCCCACACAAAACACCACACCCAACCAAACCCCCCAAAAAACAAACCCCCCCCAAAACCCCCCCCAAAAAACACCCAACCCAAGGCAACCCCCCAAAACCCACCCAAAAAAAACCCCACCCAAAACCCCAAACCCCCCCCCCCCCCCCAAAAAAAAACCCAAAAAAACACACCCCCCAACCCCCCAACCCCAAACCCCTCCAACCAACCCAACCCCCCCCCAACCCCCCCCCCCCCCAAAAAACCCCCCCAACAAACCCCAACCCCCCCAAACCACAAAAAACCCCCCCAAACCCACCCCCCCCCCCCAAAAACCCCCAAACCCCCCCCCAAAAACCCCCCCCAAAAACCACACCCCCCCCCCCCCAAAAAAACCAACCCCCCCAAAAAACCCCAAAACCACCCCCAAACAAAACAAAAACAAACCCCCCAAAAACCCCCCAAAACCCCCCCCACCAAAAACCAACCCCACACCCCCACAATTTACCCCCCCCCAAACCACCCAAAATTTAAAACCCCAACCCCACCCCCCCCCCCCCACAACCCCACACCCCCCC